>JACBWW010000020.1:17857463-18007001 GCA_020086605.1 Lanius collurio | reverse complement strand
AGCCCACTGAGTGAGCTTTGAGAAAAACTTTTTTGCTTCCTTGAAAGTGGACAGGTGCCCCACCTCCAGATGAACAGTCCCAACAGCACAGTTCTCAGCAAAAGCAAAAACTTAAAGGGTTGAAGGGAGCAGCATCTCCCTGGAGACGTGCACCTCTTCCCTGGAGCAAGCACAGATTGCAGAGTGCATACTAGCACTCCCCATGACACACTCTTCTGAAGGTAGGCAGGGTATGCCATTGGCCAGGGTTTTCAACACAACTCTTCTCTGGAGTGCTGACTTGGTGTGAGCAAAGGCAAAATGATAAGTTTTTAAATGTCTTCACTAGAAGTCTCAGTTGGAATGAAACATGTCTTGCATTAATCATCATCCTTCCATCAAAGTAAAACCAGATAAATATTGCTTCTTACCTTATTAAGCCACAAACACTGTTAAATATTGCTCTGTTATTGTCTTATCTATGAGCAGCTAAATTTCCGCCAGGTTGGTCCAACTAACTGACTCATGTTGCCGTGATTCTGACATTTCAAAAAAAATCTGTTACGCAACCAGAGCAGAAATAAAAACACTTGAGCAGCTGAAAGACCAGAGCTGAATAAGGAGTGCTACAAAACACTGAGGAACAGATTTAGGAATAATGAGGTCACCTCACACCTCAACACACATGAAGTTATTCTGTTCACTCAAATAACTTCACATTTGGTAGTAGTCACAGCACAAAATACCACACCATTTTAAAGAGACAGAAGCATTTTCAGCGCTTTGGCAAATTACAAAATAATTAACATAAAACAATACCATCACGTGTTCCCCTTCCAGGTTTCTCCTGGCTTGATAGATGAAGGGAGAATTAAGATGGGTGAAAAATGTTCCCTCCCTCCTCACCTCCTCCAAGTGAGACACCCCAAATCTGTGCATGTGTGGCTGCAGCTCCAAAGCATCAAGAAATCATGGTATTTAAGGTGCTTCAGAAGCATCTTGTGCCTGCCCAAGGAGTTGCTGTGGTGGCAGCATGAAGGATCTCCTTCTCATCAGGTGTTTTAGCTTTTCAGCCTTTCTTATTCCAGATATCTGCAGTTTGTTCTTTATTTAGCAAGGGAGAGGCATACTATTAGCTTCCCTCCGAACTGTCACATCACACAAGGTTAAATTCAGAGCCACAAGGTCTGGCAGTGCTGGTGGTAAGGATTTCCTGGCTGTGCAGAGGAGGTGAGGACGTGTGGGAGGCAGGAAGGCAAGGAGACCCATGTTCAAGTGACCAAAGATGAATGAACAACAAAGAAAGTGAGGGATCCACATGAGATTAAAGCAGTTTGACTATTCATCAGATTGGTGATATTTGTGCTGCCAAGAGCTGGGTTGTTTGTGTTTTGGAATTTTTTAAAAAGCAAACCCAGAGGCTATGCTTTTTTTTTTTTTATAGAGAGAGGAGTGCAGCAGTCTATATCTAATAAAAGAAAGTTCTGGATGTCAAAATTGTTCAAAAAGCATGACTACCTACTGAGATAAAGCATGATAGTGATATCCCTAAAAGGGAGTTGGTATCTGAGCAAATACAGATTGGAATCACTGACTCATCCATCCTGGACCTTTAAGGGAAATGGATGAAGGGCTGACAGAAGGAAGAGAGGTGGGGAGGGAAATAAGGAAACATTAGGAATTTAAACAATATTAGCTACATGTGAATCCTAAATAAAGATTAAAATCACTGCCTAGTGGATTTTAGGATTTCTGAAGTCATGGTCATGAAATTGGCAGAAAACTGGCAGTTCACAATGTACAGTGACTTTTATGGGGACAACTTTCAGCAGCATTTTAACTTTTAAGAGCTACCCTTGCTTAGTTCTTCCAAGCTTCTTAAAACATAAGGAGAAACTGGCATTTAGTGGAAGCATCTAAAAATCACCACCCCTATTTCATAATTAACTATCTATTTTAATAGAAACAAAAAGTCTTTATCAAATTTCTGCTGTTTATGCATCCTGCTGACTCCAACACAGTCAAGCACTCCTAAGGAAGGCGAATAGCCCACGTCTTTTCTGTTGCACTCATGTGATAAACATCTGGTGGAATGATCTAGAATGATCATGTTCATCTAGCTTTTAGATAGTTGATATAGATTACAAATCTTTAAAGCCAAAGAAAGCACTGTTAATTTCTGCCTCTGTAACTAGTTCTCAGCACACGTCAGATTTCTTTACAGAATAAGAGGCATTTCAGTCTTCTTAGGAAATGTTTCATGCTTTTTAAAATTTTGGTTTCCTTAAGAAAATTCAGTATGTCTTCATTCATCCATATTCTTACAGTCCCTCAGTGGACTGAACTGTAGGCTTTTCCATTTACAACTTCATATAGACATCACAACAGCTATAAAAATTTCCCTTATGCACTTAATATGCATTGCAAGTAATTAAGCTATTGAGTATGAGGATTACCTTTCATTTTCATGTGAAAGTTCTTTCAAAATTGTATTATCAGGCTTGTTAACTCTTAAGTTGCTGGGCCAGTTCCAATGGAAAAATCCAAGTATCCATGAGGGCAGTCTATTTAAGTATTTCAGCAGAAGTAAAATATACAGTTGGTATTATTTTAACTAATAATATCTGAAACTAAGACACCAACTGAAGGATTAATGCAATTTCCTGAACTGAAATCCAAAAAGAGTTGTTTTGTTCATGATCTAGTTTTCCATAATTCCTTCCTATCTTTCTATCACTGGGGATTTCCTTATTGCAACCTTCTTTTTTATACCTTAGCAGAGGAATTCCGGTAAGTTTGGGAATAGAAAAGTTTACATATTAAATCCTTAAAAATATTTTTGTCTTTCAGTACTGAATGTTAACTTTTGAAGTGAGGCTACAGAGGAATGAAATGAGTAGGGTTGTTTAGGAGTCTCTGAGTGTTTTCTATGACAAAATGTTGCTAAAGTTTAAATTCAGTATCAGGAAAAGTTTCTAAACAGAGTATATTAAACAACTGGACGCATACATGAAGTGCAAATACATTCACCCTAACAAGGTACTCAAGGATACAATGAAATTAACAGTTCTACACTTAAAAGAGGAAGACAAGAAAAACTGAATACCATATTGCTTCTTAGAGACAGTGTCTAGGACTCTCCTGTTCAAATACCAGAATTAAGCTGATCATTGCTACAGTTTGAAATAATGGGAAAGAAAAGAAGAAAGGGAAGTAAGGAAGAAAACACTAAATCAATCCCTGCTATAAAAGCCCGTAATTTACAATTCCTGCAAAAACACTTGGGTCTTGCTATCCCAAGTGTTCCAATATGCTCCAGATTATGTAAAACACTGGCTGACCCACTTGCAGTGAGAAGGAACTGCAAGACCAGCCTGGTCAGATCTATATTTTTCAGACACAAGCAGATTCATACATAAGCAGATCCCTTGTAGTCATTTATGAGGAAGGAAGAGGTTTCCTCTGTAAATAAACTGAAAATGTGTTCTGTCTCTTTATTTTACAAGTAAAAACCCAGTTTATTTTTACAGTACCTGAATCATCAGTACCCAGTAGCTCAGACTGAACATTTTGGTTAGCATCACTTTCAGCTGCAGCCATGTTTTTTTGTGGGTGCTTTTGGTTTGGGTTTGGTTTTTGTTTGTTTGTTTTGTTTTTTTTTTTTTTCAAATGTTACTGAAACAAGAAATATAGCATCACACATTTATATAACCGTTGAGATTTTGAAATCAAGCACAAGGTAAATTCTCTGTCATCTTTTAATCATGCACTAAAGTGTCTTACATTTTAGGCTGTTTTGGAACCATGCAGTAGAAGCATTGTAAGGATACCACAGTCATTACATTACATTATAAGTCTTTAATATGTGAAAATTATAGCTGTGCTTCATAGCAAGTACCAGTAAATCAAACCTCCAAGGAATCGCAGAATTCTGTAATTAGAAAGTCACACTGTACAGGACATGTTTTTCTTCTTATGGTCTGCATTCCTTCCTCTGATCACCAATGGAAACTAATAACATTATATATTTATTTAACAAATATTTAAAATTATAAATAGTATTCCTATTTAATGCAAGACACAAATAGTGCCATACATGAACACTATATTAGATAGGTTAAAAGCATTAAACAGTATTATAGTATAAGCACTGTATTAGCTACCTGAATGCTACAGAAGCACAAGGATTTACAAGAGATTATTTTCTTCAGATTACATTACCATGTTTTTCATACTCTAAATTTCACCAAAGAATAAGCAACAACATTAACAAGCTCATTAAAATACACTTTTACTACCTATGTTACATAGGAGCATTATAATGTCACATTGTATCATCTAGATCATAAAATACTACAGCCACTAATAATTACAGCATTTGTCCTTCTGTAAAATATAGTCTGATTAAAAACAGTTTAAAAGTCCTTGAAAAGCTTTTCTAGGGAAATTTGCCTATGAGTTATATATCTTTTATGCTCTTGTTTCATCTGTGGAACCATTCTTTTTTTTTAGGGAAGAGATCTCACTATTAGACAGCAATATATGCAATATAGAAACCAATTAAGACACAAAACAGCACTATACGACACTATTTTAGCCTGAGTTTTATCAACAAAAATTAGTCACTTCAGTAGGATCCTGTGGTGGGATAAATTATCCAACAATGACAGGAGAGTTGGGCTGCCCTTCTGACCTAATGATAAAGATGATGGGGCAGAAGAAGGACCTTGTCTTGAAGACACCTCTGTCTGTTCTCAGTTCACAACATGACAGATCTCCAAGGAGCTTTTTAAAAGCTGCCTAAGTCTCTGAGCTATATTTCAGCTGAGAGATTAATTTGGATGGAGTGGAGGAAGGTCACAGGGAACTTTAAGTCTTTGAACACAGACCAGATAGTCAGACCACTGCCATAACAGCATTTAATGTGACATTTCATAATTAGCCGTCATAAATACTAGAGTTTCTTTTCTGTTTAGAATTTCCTGAAAAACTTTACTTCTCTCCATCCTAGTCAGCCACTAAAATCCAGGTTTTCAGCTCAAGAAAGCACTAAATCATAGTAAAATTAAGCATGGAAGTGTCTTTTCCTGACTTTTCTGAGATTATTTAGCTACTGTCAGATGTCTAAGGCAGGACATCATAAACACATATACCACATTAGCAAAGTCAAATCAGGCTTTGTGTCAATTTTTCCTGTCCTAATCCTACATACCTGAATTCCTAAGTACTCTTAAGATGCAAATTTGAACTTTGAAACCGTAGTGTGGGAGCAGCAATGAAAAAAATATAACCACAGGGAATGCCTTAATTGACCCAGTTCTAAAAGTATTAGAGGAAGCATAAATCACCTTTTGCCCTCAGGTAATTTTTCCTACAGTACTCTTCATTGATATTCTCTCAGTATTCAGCATAGAAGAAATTAAAACGGAGTAGTCTACAGAATTACTAAAACTGAATTAATTGCCATCAGCAAGATCACAGAAATAACAACCAAAACAGAAACTAATCCTAATTTTGCAAACATGGTTTCTGGCCTTGTGAAAACATTGGCTTGTCTAAAGAAATTCAGAACACATTGAAAAAACTCGAGAATCACCAAGTTTCACAGTTTGGACCCCATTTTAAGATATAAGCTGTGTCAAAATACTTCTGGTGAGCATGGAAATCTTGTTTAGAATTGGTCAATCTAATTAGGAAAAAGTATTTTTAATTCCAGTTATAACTTGGTGACTAAAAGAAAGAAACAGATTTAATTAGAATCAAGCTATACTATTGCAATCAAACCGCTTCACAAGGATTAGCTCTGCCTTAGAACATATTATACTCATTTTCCTGAAGCTCTTATTCTGTATTAAGCACAAAGTGTTCAAAAACATACAGGCATTTAGAGGCTGAATGTAAATACTGCTCTGATTTTAACATAAATATGCCATCCATCTTTATCCAAAGGAAATAAAAGCAGAAAAACCTACTACAAAATTATCAAGACATATTCTTGCATACTGGGCAGCTTCCTTGAGGAGCAGAACCAGTTCAGTTATATATTGGGAGGATAAAGCAACATGAAAAATGTGACATGACTACTTCTTTTGTTCATTATTTTTTTATTTAGAGTGGTCATATCATTATTTCAAAAGGAGTTGATCAACTCTAACCCTGCTCTTCAGCATGATAGTATTACCTTTTAGAGGAAATTTCTGCAGAAGGAGCTTGAGCCTTTTGTTTCACTCTCTCCGGGCTCTCTGGAAAATCCCAAAATTGTCAGGTGTAGCTTCCATATTATAACAGATCTACTTACTGCCCTTCCACTTTCTTGCCAGTAATAGTTAAAAAAAAGCCAAATCTCTCCACCTCCAAAACCTTACTGGTTGCCAGCTTGGTAAATATTAGGAATGGATCTCACAACTCTTAGCAAGAGAAGGTGCCTAGACTCAGAACCTGGTAACCTCCAATTCCCTTTGTGATGGCCACAGAGAGAAATACAGGAGATTTCTCAAATGGTATGTGAAACAAGTACTGGATACTTACAGTATAGGTTCCAGATCATCAAAATCTTGAATATTTTTACTGTAATTGTTGTCCTATGACAATCAGCAGATGGATGTAACCACCCCAAATTTCCTGCTTCAATGCCCTGCAGACAGTGTGATACACTAAACTTACTAATTAATTTCATATCAGAAAATAATTTGAATGGGACTGTGAGCATCATTTCAGACAGCTGCGACTCTCAGGCCATCTTCTTGGTTGTTCTTCTCAGGTCATGGAGGCAACCAAGGCATTGATTCTTTCTAAGTATAACACTGGGGAGGGCCACAAGGCCGACAGATGTGGCTATGGTAAGCACAGGTGAGTGTTTTAGAGGAGTTTCCCACGTGGTGTAAGAATGCAGCTATCCAGCTGATCTCCATTACCCCAGACCTGCATGGCCAGAGGCACCAGATGAACAAACCATGGACTGAATAAGCAACTATCTCTGGTGTGTGGTGTCACCCTCTTACTGGGCTAGAATGAAGATGTGACACTGTTCGTCACAAAAATAAGTGAAGGCTGAATTGCAGAAGAGCATGAAGTCAGACTCCATTTAGAGATTTCCTGGCTGGTTTTGTGATTTTAAATTTGAGGAGACAGCCAATTTGTTTACATTAATATGCAGAGGGTTCACAAATCAAGGGACTTTTCATGTCAAGGCTTATCACTAAAATTCATTCCAAGAATAACACAAGAGAAGTCTAAAAATCTAGAAAATTAGTCATGAACAAATGCTACAACATAATGTTGACTAAACCAAGATCTCTATCTTCTTGGCAGGACCTCTTCATTAAAATAGGAAATAGATTATTTGCATAGCTAGTTACTGAACAATGGCTTGTCTCAGAAAATCTTTGGTTTTACTTCATCTGAAGTGACTGAAAGGACACAATCAATTGTATCCATAGTCATCAAGTTGTAAGAAAGAATTCTGAATGGGGCAAATACTAAGAACAGGAGAAGCAAAATCAGGAGAACAAGAAATTGCAGAATAAAGGGGGGAAAACTTCAGCTGATACAAATGAAATAAAAAAACCAAACTTCAATAGAATATAGAAGAACAAGGATTTCCTGTTCTTCCACTTTTTTGAAGAATGAAAAAAAAAAAAAAAAAAAACCAACTTTAAAGGAAAATGCCTTAAAGGAAAACTGAAGTTTCTGGAGAAGGATCACCAGTAAACGTGAGTCTGAAGCTATAAGCATTTTAGGTTAGAAAATATGAAATGGTAGAATGAATTAGAAAAAAATTTGTCTGCATTAGAAAAAACCCAAAATACCAGACTTCAATAAACTTGTTCAAAAATTGACTAACACTATATTTACAAATGATTTAAAGATAAACTCATGGATTAAGCAAAATCTCTACTAACAGTGCAAATTATTCCTAAAAAGGTTTGGATTTTTTCTGCAGTAAAAAGCAGAATATTCTAACAACAGGATATGTGGGTGGGTTATGAAAGAACACTGGGTACACTGTCAGAAAAACAACCTAGCTTTAATTCCCTTGGAAGAAATATTATATGCAAATTCTATACAGAAATATATATCTCGCATATTTTATTTATGAAATTTGTATTAGTCAGTCTGGAGATGATATTGTACCTGACCACCCTCACAGACTGTTCTTTGAATATCTGTATTTTAAGCCAATGGGTACTGTATCTTTCTTGGCAAAATATAAAATGAGCTATTTGAAAAATAGCTTGCAAAAATTAAGTCTATTCAAAGGAAACAGAAGGTAATTCAGCATCTATAATACTTACATACAAATGGCATGGAAATATGAGGTTAGAGAGAGCAGGTAGGAAGCGCCCTGCACTCACTGAGCATTTTCCATTGGTGGTGGCACATTTCTTACCTTTCTGCTTTGGAGAAATAAGAACATGTCCTGCCTATAATACATTAACAGACACCATCTCACAAACAGGTATTTCACAAACACATTTGTACCTTCAGCTGAGGTGTGGTAGGTTTTTATGGTAGAAAAATGTCAAAGCTTCTATGACTACCTCAAGAAAACAGAACCTTTGTTTCTTAGCAGCAAGCCAATGTATTTCAGATGATCATTTCAGAAGAGTTGTCAAAGATATCTGCTTGTCATTTATTCTCTTGCCACATAACACACCAGCCAAATATACATTTTGGCAAGACAGTCACAAGTCGGGACTTTTAGGTAACCAATAGTCTTTTCAATTTACCAGGTGATATGAGTTAGACAGTACAGATTCTCTAGGACCACAAAAATAACTTCAAACAGCAGAATCACATTGCTTTGTGCAAAAGCAAAGACAGCATTTCTACATGAGATAGACTCCAACCCCAAATTTATAGACACATGGTATAGAGCAGGGCATTTACAAATGTGATGAACACATCTGTCCTGGAACCACATGACAGAATGGCTGCTACAGAAAGGAATTATCAGCTATGGTTCAGAATTTCAACATTCTCCCCAGAACAAAAGAATAAATAGGGTGAGGAAAAGAAAATCTGAATGGAAAAAAATCCTCCGCTGCTGTCACTCCACTTTTAGAGGAAACATGCACAGAACAGTATGTTTTGACTGTTTTCAGCTTCTTCCAATGCTTTTTAGAACTGAAGCATCTAAGGAAGTAGAGTTGTAAATATTTTACAAATAACCAGTCAATCCAAAACCCAGCAGAAAGGGGAAATAGTGCAGATCTGTTCTGATAAAAGCACAAATGGCAGAACTACCCCTAAACACTAATTCCCAGCAGCAGCATTCTACAAACACTCTGTGTATATCTTGGCAAAATGAGAATTGCATGGTAGACTGGAGACTACATAAAACTTTGCATGGCTAAGAATAACTTCAGTGCTTGACAAGAAAGAAAATATTTTCTGGTTTCACACTATTTTTTTTTTCAAAATACACAAAAAAAGCTAAAAACCAAATAGTTTTAAGCTCAGGAACACATGCATTACATTCTTTCTTTTGTACAAAAAGAATCCTTTTTTCTAAATTAGAATATGCAGGTTAAAGAAATATTTTAATGTTCAATTATTAACTAAATTTTCAATTTTCCCTTCATCATAATGAACTGTTAAATGAAGACACCACTTCCAGTGTTAAAGGAACAGAAAAAAAAACCCTTTCTTACCTTTTTTTTAAGGTGGTGTGTGATATTTTCTACTTTCAGTCTTGAACTCTCTCTGAAATGAAGGTTTTTCTTCAATATAAGTGATCAGAAGTCAGGATATGCTGCTAGGGACCAGTGGTTAACATTCTCCTCCCAGACTGCCTAGGTGTAAGTGGAAAAGAAGGAACTTTAGTTCAACTTTTCTAGGCTAATCTAAGAGCACAGTTTTTTTGTTTTCACTCTTTTGAAGGGTGCTTATAAATCTCTTGTAAATGGTTTGGGATGTTTACTGTCTAAAGAAAAAAAAAGAAAACAAAGAAAGAAAGAAAGAAAGAAAAAAAAGGAATTGCAACCTGAGAAATTTTTCATTCTCTTCAGATTTCCCTCTGAGACTTTAATAAAAAATGGTCTTTCTTTCCCCTTTTGAACTAGTGAAATGGCAACACTTTTTTATTTTTCCTTCCAGTCACATCCTGCAGTTCTAAATCAATTCTATATCAAGAAAAATATGTCACTGGTCTCATTGTAGTTTGCCCGAAAAAAAAATGCTGTATACAACTCTAGTTTCTCAAAATGAAAAACTGGTAAGTTCTAAAAACTAAAACGTGAGCTTATAATTTCTTTGGTTTTCCTTCTACTAGAGTATGGAGAAATATGTTTTAACTTTTTTTATGGCAAAAATAAGTAAATGCATTTTTTAATTAAAAACATATCTACTTCAAAAAACTTAAAGTAATATATTTGCATACACTGCAAAAACAGAAAAAGATTAAACAAAAAGCAAGCTGCAAAATTGAACAAAATAGCTACTTTTTTACCAGATTTTTTTCTTCTGGTTTCACTAGTTTAAAGTTCTACTTTGAAAAATTTAACTGCAATTTTGCAATTTTGACCTCATATGATTCAAAGTTTTCCTCAAAAGTTTTTGACTCTTTTCATGGGGTTTTCATGCTTCCTTTTAAATATAAGTAGAAGGATCAGACAGAGATTTTGTAGCAACCAGCCTTTTTTCTAGACTCTATCAGTTATTAAGTACCATTTGCTATATTAATTCATCCTTGTATCCTTAGGCAGCCACAAACAAGCCTATTTTGTTGTACCAATATAATCAGTGTATAGGCTAAATCATGCCCCATTTGACAAGACAAGGATAAGTGTATATTTGGTTCTTGGTAATCAAATTTAACTATTTGCAAGCATTAAACTACTACTCTTGCTGAAGTTCAAGGACTAAATGTTGGCAGGTGGTCTCAGGCTGCCAGGGCAGATGATCTAGAAGCATACTTTTCCTAGCAAAAGCACCTGAACAAAGCAGTCTGTTTAAGCTGAGAAATGAGAAATTAGCACTCCGTTGACTCTGCACCACTCGTAATATTCAGACTGTCTTGAAGGTGTGAATAAGAGATGAAAAGGCAATATGAAACATCCTGAGCTTGTCAGGCCAATTCTGAAATATAAAGGTACTCCTAATTCATATGAGAAAATCAGAAGGTCTCAAACTGGTGCTTGTGTGTAACTAGGAATGTAGATGTTAAAAATCTCATACACACACATCAGCCTCTAACCTAATTTTCACATGCAGATTCAGCACTACTCTCTTGTTTCTGGGCACAAGATGCAGCATTGACATGTGCAATGGTCAGAGCATGGAAAGTTTGTGGCCTGCGTCAGGTGAATGTTGTGGCAAAACAGGTAGGAATGTACTTCCTTTGTCACCAGAAAGCACCCCCCAGTAATCAACTGCCAGCAGATCTCTGTAAATTCATAGCTTTAAATCCTGAATAAACCCAAAAGTCCTGTCACAGCCTCTCTGGCACCCCTGTCCTTGCAGACATCATGCTGTTAACTGGCAGAGCAGAGAACATCTCTCAGTGTGCTAATTTCACATTACCCTGCCCTTTCCGCACCAGAGTGACTTATGGAAATGATTGTGGCATTGCAGAAACCAAGAGTTCAATGCACCTGCAATAAGGAGCCTGTTGTAACTGAGAGACTTCAGGCCTGTCATCTTGCCTGCGCCCCAAGCGAACCAGCAAATCTACCAGCCCATTATGGAGAGTCAGTTTTCATTCCTCTGGGTAAGGTTTGGATGCAGGGGAGCAATGAGACAACTTCTGAACTAGTTTATTGTTCTCAAAAAATGGAATTCAAAGCACTTTGAACTCCTGGGTGTAAAACAGACCTTCATTGTTCCAGGTCCAAGAAAAAGAAATTTAAAGTGCAGTCAGTGTAAACCACTAAGCTCAAGATGTGTACAAGGAGATGCCCTGGCAGTAATAAACAAACAGAAAAGGTCTTCCTTCTATTTGCTAACACTCTTTTTATTGTCAGGGGAAGACATGAAGACTGATGGATAGGGAAACATTTCAATGAAAAGGAAATTCCTGCAGACAGGCCAGCATGGAACATTTGGATCCTGAAAGATTATTTCAGGAAACAATTCTATACTGTCCTTTTCCAATGGAAACACAGCATTCAATGCAGAATTAAAAATATATATTTCCAGCGTAGAAAGCTAAGCAGATGCCCTTTCTGCATATACATAGGGCAAATTATTATATCCTAGAGTAATAAGTAGCTGACAAAAGCAATGATCCAGACCCATGCAAGACTGACCAGAATAGAAATCAGGAAGTAAAAAGTCACCTCAGATTCTGTTTGAGAACACAGACCTCTCCATTGTGCATTTTATCTTCACAATCTCTCTTTTACCTCAACACATAATAGTACAAAACTTTAGAACAGAGAAAGGCTGTTATGAAGCAGGTCTCTGAAAATACCTACTGTAATGCTAGAGTTACAAGTGGTAAATTGATCAAGTGGTCTATTTTCAGCATCTCAGACAATAGTTGTTCTTGTACATGGTCCACATAGCTGTTATTTTGCCACACAACACAAGACTAGTAGGCAATTAAGCATGGCAAACTATCAAGTATCTATCCATAAAGGACCCCACTGTATCTTTTCTCCCTGTTTGTTAGGTTCCCATTCTTCTAAAAATGTTTCATCTTCTCAGGATAACTGAGTAACACTCCAAAAGGAAATATAATCAGCATATCACAGGTAAATATAATCAACATTACTCACAGAATATATTATTTAAAGCAAAGAAAACTTCTGATTTAAAGAAAAAAATTATCATCAGACAGAGAAAACCAACATTGACACTCCTGAAAAAAGCAGAAGAGTGTAGAGTTGTCTGCCCAAATACTAAAAACTGTGACTCAGTGTTTCATATCATGAGTAAGAAGAAGAACCCTCTATGACTTAGGTGGTTTCTTTAGAACCTGGTAGATCCTTCTACACTAGAAACCAGAATAGCACATTTTAAAATTTGATCCTCAAATTAATTTTAATAACACCTATAATTTAATGCATTCCATACACATAAAAAAATATGTGGAATATCAGTTAAAATCTACATCTTTTCAGACTACTTGCTGGTAAAAGTTTACATTGAGTAGTTAGCTATGATTCCTAAAAAAATATGGTTTATGGTTTGGATTGGAAGGGACCTAAAGATCATCTAGTTCCAACTCCCTGTCGTGGACTAGGACATCTTCCACTAGACCAGGTTGCTCCAAGTTCCATCCAACCTGGACATGAACACTCCCAGGAATGGAGCATCCACAACTTCTCTGGGCAACTCGTTGCTGTAGCTCACCACCATTACAGTAAAGACTTTCTAATATCCAATCTAAACCTACTCTGCCCATTACCCCTTGTCCTGTCACTACATGCCCTTGCAAAAAGTCCCTCTCTGTCTCTCTTGTAGGCCCCCTTAAGTACTGGAAGGTGTTCTAAAGTCTCTCTGGAGCCTTCCCTTTTCCAGGCTTAACAGCCCCAACTCCCTCAGCCTGTCCTCATAGGAGAGGTGCTCCTACTAAGTTAGGAAAAGTAGTACAATTCACTAAAACACTTTCAGCATTGTCAGGCTTAGGAAAGAAGTTAGTACTACAAGCTGTATTACAGCAAGTTGTAGTATCTTTTGATATCGAGATTTAGTTCTAAATTAAACCCAAAACCAGAAGAACACTCATGCACTTCTTTGGTGGCCACTAAAACCTTAATTTCCCTGTACCAGATACTGAGTTTTTCTGTGTTACACATGGTACAAATCCATTACTTTGGATTGTTGTCTTTGATAATGCATCATTAGTGTCCACAGCTGCTCAAAGCTGAGAAAATAAACAAACTCCAGAGTTCATATTAGATTGGATTAACATTTTATTGTGGTGCCAAACTTGGGTTTGACTCTTGGGTTTGACTCTCCAGTCCCTTCAGTAGCACATTTCCCAAACGTGCATGTGTACACACACACACACACACACACACATAGAGCTTTAAAATGGCAGAGTAAGTTTATCTAAGCTTATTACTTCCTTCCCAAAATCAGAGTTTTGGACTGTTCAAGGGGAATGAATCCCCTCATTGCAATTACCAACACTCATTAAGAGTAAAAAATATGCCAGCATTTATGATCTGCTCTGTCCTTTCCTAGGTTTCTGCAAGTTGCACATTTCTTAACCAAAAGGTATATAGGAGTCAAAAGAGGCTACCAGGACACCATCGAGTGTACCTCTCCTATCTATCCCTCCAAATATAGTGGACAAATTTTATTTTTACTCCACCTGCAGAAAAACATTCCCAAACACGGTGGGCAAAATGTGTACTCACTTCTCGGCCAAAATTAAACTCTTATATGCTTTCACGAGAGATAAGTAAGAAGTGAAACATTCAGAACCAGTAATTAAAAGAACTGCAAATAACAGAAAATTAAAAATCGTGTTTAATAAAAAATATCTCAAAAAGGAGCACATGAATTCTGGGATAAAACAATCTTTGGTAACTTAGCACATCAATTAACACTGACATGTATTGTGTCCTGGAACTCCAGGGTATCAAAAAATGTAATTTAATTCATACAGCTGCTTGATGAAAAAACAAGCTATAAAAATGTTCTGCTCCCAATTTTCTGCAGAGGTAGGAGTGATAGAGGTGGGAGTGTAGAATTCCCCCAGATCTCCTTACACTGTTATTTTCAGCCATGAATTGCAAGGAATCCTCTTATGAGATGCAAACCCAAGAAAAAAAATGACCAAAAACCTCTGAAAAAGATCTGAGCTGACTATGAGCAGTATTCTGCAAGCCTATGTGTCTCAACAGTACGTGCAAGGGCAACAAGGTAGAGAGCTGTAAAGGATGCAAAGAAGACCTCACTCTTCCCAGTGATATCCAGTGACAGCACAAGGGGCAATGGGCAGAAAATGAGACACAGAAGGTCCCTCTGAACATCAGGAAACACTTTTTAACTGTCAGAGTGACCAAGCACTGGCACAGGTAGCCCAGAGAGTTTGTGCAATCTCCATCCTTTGGAGATATTCAAAACCCAAAGGGATAGAGTCCTGGACAACACGCTGTAGGTGACCCTGCTTGAGCAGGTGCATTGGACCAGATGGCCTCCAGGGATGCCTCCCAAACTCAGACAACCAGTGATTCTGTGAAAATGGAAGGGAAGAAAGCAGGACAGAAATTCCCACGATTAGGAAACAAATAATTGAAAACATTCCTGTTTTTTTTTTTTTTTTAAAGTACAACCCTATTTATCACAAGCCAAAAAACAGCATGAGTAAAAAGGATAAAACAGGATTAACAGACCTGCAGAACAATTGCTGTTGACATTGTAATTTCCCTCATGATGACACCATTAAAAAGTCATCCTCCCGTCAAGGTTATAGAGATAAAATCCAAATTCTAGCAAAAGACTAAGTAGAAAGGAAGCTTTGATCTCCCAAACTACAGGGTAGGAATAGTCTTACGAGAAAAACCTGCCAGATCTTAATATGAAAAATGTAGATTTTATGGGGCTGACCATCCCCTGAGTGCCCTGTTCACCTCTGCTCTCCCTCTCTTCTCTCCAGCACAGCCAGGGGCAGGGAAGGTTAATTACATTTGCACAGGTCAGCCTCAAAGCTGCATCAAAAGACTCTGTGAGACATCCAGATGGGTAAATGAGCCTGTTTGACCTGCATGATATTACTGCTGATAAGGCATGGAAAAGGGAAAACTCTCTTGGGCTTAGGGGAGTTTCACGGCACTGCAGTAGGAAGATGAGTGCATCTTTGCAATGAGTAATGCACCACAGTCCTGCAGCATGGCCAGGGCACGCTATAGATTTACCTTCACTGGTGCTGAAACACAGTTAAATCAAATTAAAACTGGAACTTTCCCTGTGTTGTAGGGTGTTAGAGGAAACTCCTCTATCAGACCATCCCATGCTTGGCTAACCTCAACTTGTCCCGAGCCATGGGGAGCTTGCACAAGTGTGAATCGAAGTATGCTTTATTGCAGTGTTAGTCATACTTACACTGGCAGATTTAAGTGTAAACTTCCAAGGAATAAATGGAAACCCAGCATCTCCCTGAGCCTTGGTTTCTTTTCCACACAGTTTATATGCAACACTGCCTTAAGAAGACGAAGGTTTTCATATTTAAGAACAATAAACACAACATATCATGTTCTTTCTCAAGTATCATATCACAAACATCTTCAATTAGAAAGGCTCCTAATGCACTCTGAAAGACAAAAACATCAAATATTACCATGTCTTTATTTCACTGACAAGATCTATGATTTTCCCTCTCTGTTTATTTTGCCAAGTATAACCTCTAACGCTTAGGAAAAAAAAAGTTGCCTCTTTCCTTTCAGTACTTTAAATGATAATACAGGTCACCAACTATGGCAAGATTAATTTGTGATGGCAAAATCCTGCAGTTACTTTCTGTCCACTAAATGTGCAATTCAAGATATTGTTTTATGGTTATGCATCATAACTGACTATTAAACTAATTTCCAAACATGGCTAGAAAAATTATTTGCAAAATTATGTGACCAGTTTCCATTCCCTTTACTGGATCTAAACTGAATTCTTTGCTACAGGCTGACTTAAATGAGGCTCTAAACTTGTTTGTGAAATAAGATCTTGCTCTACCATAGTAAAAGTTTAAAAAAAACTCTAAAAAACTTCAGTCAAATGAACTTGAAAGAAAAAGGAAAAGGGAATGAAAAAGCCTAAGAAATTCCTGTTTGAGGAGTGTCATATCACAAAGCACACAGGCAGCACACACCTCGTGGTGCAATGATGCCTAACCTTAGTGTGCATCTAAGAATAGAGAGGAAAGGGAGTTTTCTTGTACCAGGTCCTCAGTCTATGGAGAAATCACTAACAGCTTGTTTCAGGCACTTGCTCATGCAGATATAAACTTGCCAGCTGCCTTGGAAGCTCCCTGAAGAAAGGCACTATATAATCATAAATCATTAACGAACTGAGTGACCTCATCTTTGGGTAACTAGAGAAGTTTAAACCCAGCATGTGGTATAGGTGGAAAGTCTTCTAGTCAGCAGTGCCACGCACCAGTGGGCAGTAAACACAAGAGCATCCATCCTGATGTCATTGCAGATTCCTTTTGACAGGCTTTGTGTTTTTATCTCAACCAATACAGGTCATGGGTGGCAAAAAGCAGAAGCTTCTGAGGACAAATGAGGTCACAGTTCAATAATTAAGAGCTGGAACCCTGCCTGATCTCTTTGTTTCATCCAAGGCTTGCCTGAAGTGAAGCGTTTAACAGACGTAAAATACATCTTGCTAACATTAAGAACGCAAAAACAGTCACTGTGTCAGCTGATAAATGCTGCAAAGCTGCTCATACAGACCACCAAGGTCCAACCTGTGCCATGCAGCACCATCCTGGGGAAGATGGGAACCAAACACACAAACAGAAACTCTGCTTAAGTAGCACCCAGCTCTCCCAGCCTCACTGGGTGACTGACACTACCCCCCATGCAATGCTGTGGGAGGAGTCCAGATTGTTGGGCTTCTGTCTTTTCAGCCCAGCTCCCTCACCTTTCAGTGCCTATGACTGCAGCAGCTCCAGCCAAACACACTCCCTGGCCCATTCACGTGGTGGTGGCATGGAAGACATTCACAGGAGGCAAAAGGCTGCCAGCAAAAGCCAGGATAAAGAACATCTGCTGGCATGAATCAGACAAGGAAAATGCCTCTTGCACAGGGGTAAAGCTGCTGCTACATGAAATATGGATCACAGATCCAGAGTACCAGACCCAAGTCCTCTGAGATCAAGGTTATGGCATTTGACAGACACTTTGCAGTGCCAAAAAGAAAAGTTCAGTTATTCCAAATCTTGCCAGTAACTACAGGTATCTTAATGGCATCATGAGGACAGCAGTCCTTTAAAGAGAATTTAAATGAGACAGGATAGTGACTGCAAGATCTACCAGTGAGGTTGTTCAACATATAAGCATCACCACTGAGAAGAAAAGAAGCAGAGGCAGAGATTTCTGTGGGGGAGAAAAATTGGGTTTGCCCTCTGGCAGAGCAGCAGAGATGTTGTGTCTGCCACAGTTAGCCAAATGAACCCATTCTGGATGATTCTTTGGGGCCAGCAGCTCTGTGACTGATGCTACACTTTTTCCTCTCTGTAGAGAGAAATTACAGAGGGAGCATTTCACTGGTACCTTCATCATGCTAACAAGTCAAGAGAACTCAACTGAGTGTCATCCCAGCTGCATGCAATGATTTCACCTGGCAAAAAGCTACCTTTACTGTACACACAATAACTTGCTTTCCAGCAAGCTATACAAGCAACTGAAGTATCATATTTTTCCAGCTTGTTCCACTAAGTCTTTCAGTCTGTCCTAATATGCCTCTTGAAACTGTGGTTGATGGTTACTGGTAGCCCAGTATCTCATCCCAACAGGCGTTTCAGTTGTTGTCATGTGAAGTTCACATCTACCTCTCACATACGGATGTGTCATTGCTCAGGTTGTAGCAAATGGCAGAGAAAGGTCTGTGCTTCTCTCCTCTCCTCTCCTCTCTTGTGCTCCTGTTATCTAGAAATCAAGAAGTGAGATTGCACAGACACTTGGCACTCTTTCCATGTAAGAAATCTATATGCAAAAAGCTATGTTGTCTGGATGAGATTAATATCACTAAGTGGTAAATCAATAGTTCCATTCCTGAAGAGCTTGTAACCTTCCACATTTTCTCCCTCACACACAAAAAGAGACAAGGTAGAAAATGAAGGGCTGAGGACCAATAGTTTCCCTAATTGTTTCTGGTTATCCTAAGAATATAAAATATGAGGTGTACTACTTTCAAGAGATGGGAAGCAATAAGGAAAGGAAATAATTTGCTGTAATAAAGTTTGATCATCTTCTATGAAATAGAAGGATATATAGTTTTTTGCTTAGGACTTTCAATGTTTGTTGTGTTCATTTAATAAAGCATTGCATGTAGTGAAAGACAGAAATTGCATGGGTGTTCGTGAAAAAACAGTTCTGTAAAACTATAATAAAATCAAAAGGCTCAAAGGAAGTAAAAAAAATTACTTAAATCATGACACTTGAGTTTACCCTTCTCTTGAAATGGCCCACACCATATACCATGGAAAAATATTTCTTTCAATTCCATGATACTTACATGAATAAAATATATAACTTTTCCAGAAAGCACATTAATATCTCTCCACTTGACAATGAGAACTGTCCCTTATCAGCAGCAAAGTTCCTAAACCTTTTACTAGCGGTGATAAGTAATACTCACCATAAAATATATATGCATATAAAAATATGTATATTCACTCACTCAGGCACATACACACAACCAGTCTTCAGGTTTTTACAACACATTAAAGAAAACTTCAAACATTAAAGAATTTTTTACCTGCATTTCACAATGTGATCTTACCAGAAAATAAAGAAAAATCTCCAGATTTAGTCAGCAGAAATAAATAAAAGAGTTAATAGAGCAAGAGACATTTTACACAGCTTGAAACTAATTAATATCTATTTAAATATCAAATATTGACTTGAAAGAAATTACAGCTCTGCTAGAAATTCTGTCTTTTTTTCCCACGTCATCTATTCAGGGGCTTAACTTGGAACATATTTGAAAAATGCCAGTTTGACATTCGTGGTTTTGTTGAATTAAACAACAGAATAAATAAGAAATAATTTCAAAAGCTTCTTCCCTGTCCCCAGACTGTAAGGCCTTTCTGCTACATCTTTTTTAATCTCAAGGAAATGTTTGTAGAATTTTAAATAGTTATTCAAAAAGTCATCTTTTGGTAATTGTAGTGGGCTACAACTTCAGTTCCTAGAAAAGATGAATGTGTGTTGCTTATTATTCAGTGTCATGCTGTTTGTTCCTTCACTTAAAACAGTTCTGTCTCCCAGCAAAGTGAAGCAAGAGATTAATATCTTTACTCTGTTTATTTTCAAATTGGAAAATACATTTTTTGCAGAAGCTATTCTTACAAAAAGAAATTTATATTAGATGTAAAAGCCCTTTTAAAAAGCAACCAATTGTAAAATGTGTTTTTTATTTTAATAGGAATTTTTCAATAAGGTCTTTATCACAGCATTTAAAGGATTCTTATTGGATGCTTTTTCTAATCATAAATTATCACAAAGATCTCCTGGATTAAGTTTGCTGTGAACATCACATGTTGTATCGAGCCAGTGACACTTTCAAGCAGCTCAGATTTCCCCTTCCAGGGATGGCTGGCTGTGCCATCAGCATCTCTGGTGTGACAGACAGAAAATGTATGAAGTGAAAGAAAGGTAGCTGTGAAAGTCCAGCATAACAACAGCAGTGCACCTTTGTCTTTCACATTTTTGGGACACCGGATAAGCGTTCACTGCAGCGGATGTTTTCCCTCACCTGGAAACCTTCTCTCTCCATGTGAAAAGATGTATGGATTAAGTAGCTTTTCTATGCTTTTAATTTCCTAGGCTATTGTTACCCTAATGGTATGGTTTGCACACTCTTCTGGTTAAGCATTAAGTCTTTTTCTAAGTTTGAGAAGCATCCAATGTGTTTCTGGAACTGCTGCTATCCTGGCAGTAAGAAGTTGTGACAAGCCTGAGGATCAGTGCTATGTTTCTCATACTTTTCATGAGCATCCCTGAAAGGGCACCTCAACCAATGAGATGGTAGAAGGTAAATATGTCAACTGTCAGTAGCAGAGACAATCGAATCTGCTCTTTCTCTCCATGAGAAAGTGTTGAGAGTAGGAAAATGGGCAGAAATTTGAAAGAAAACCCATTCAAATAGCAGGCCCTGAAGGGAGAGGAAAGGAGATGGGAACAAAGACTGCTGTGGTATTTCCATGGACATGTGTGCTCTACCTGGCATTTCCAACAATGCAACAAACCAAGATCACAGCTTCTCTGGAGGAGCAGGTTCTTCTGGTAGAGCTCAGGGAACCTGGAAAAGCCCAGCATCAGCTCAGTTGCAGGCTCCACTGTTACATAGTTGGGGCACATTCTACAGAGCATGCTGTGCAACAAATGCTTATCTAGTTGTTATATCAGGATGATTTTTGTGTAATTAGGTACCACGACAAAAAAACTTGAGAGTTTTGAAATGTGTATTTGATGTCTGTGTATGAGATGAGCTTGGGAAGAAAGGGTTGGGTTGGGAAAGTGATATATTCTCCCTCTGTCCAGTTGAAAGAGAGGGAGAGAGCGGCTGGGTGGGGCAGATGGCCACGGTCAACCCACCACAGTTTGTTATTGACAGGCAAAAGTTTCCTCACCACCAAGAAATTATTCAAAGTGTAGATTCACTTTTAGTTGTGCCCTTTTAAACACGGAGATCCCAACTCTCATAAGACTTTCAGTGCACTGATGTTGTGGTTTTTCCTCTTGGTTTCTCCCCTTTTCAGAGAGCTAGGAAAATATGGCCAAATGAAAGAGATATTGAGCACTGATAAGGACTCGATTACAAACCATTTTTCTAGTTGCTTAAAAAGTTTGGTATTTGTGATAGTGGTATGTTGTGACAGCAGAAAATAAAAACTGTTTCAGTTAATTCTTGCATTTTTTCACTTTGGTATTTCAGCTATTTACCAGTGATAAATGAACAATTCCTCAGTGGTGCTGGAATTACCACAACGCTCACTCGGAATTTAAAAATCCAGCCGATGTGAGTAGTTAGATTGGAGAGAACTCTAGAGGAAGTACAAACAAGTGATCAGGGAGGGAAAACTAAAGTGACCTAAATGCCATTTACAGAAGCTGCATGTATATACCAAGAGCAGGGAACATGGGCATCTGCTATGGCAACAAAAGCAGGTGAGCAGATAGAATAGCAGTGCTGATACCCCACTGCCAGCAGATGAATCATTTGGCTATAATTGGGAATGTTCTTTTCAACATCTATTTTTAAATAAAATGTCTAAGAAGCTTTCACGAGATTTTGCATGCTCTATTTCAGTTTCCAAGAAGTACCAAAATACTACCAGAAATTTTGGTCTCAGAATACTGCTGCCACGATCTCAGAATAGAATGTAAATTTACATAAAAGCATGGAGTGAATGTTGCCAGCTTATTCCATCTTTGGTTTAAGTTCAATGAGCCTAAATAACCAGCCTAGCATGCATGCCTAAGGCAAATACAACTTCAAATCCTTGATAAGTCCATCTGCCCTTGACATTAAAAAAATTACTTCCTATACTAGAAGGAGTGAATGTTGGAAAATACTCAAAATATTACCAAAAGACAGCTTGAGATGGACAAAAGTTCATTTGTTTGAAACAAGCAAACAAACAAAAAAAATCTGCAAAATTCTAAGTTTCAATAGCAACAGAAGTAGTTTAAACAAAAGATTTGATCACAATTAACAAAAATATGGTTTTTTCCCCATCTGTCAGTCTGTCCATTTTCCACTTAGAAGTAAAAGCCTAAGAATTGGTCCACAGCTTACACTATTCCAGATAACAGTGTTTGAAAAAGGAAAAGATGGAAAAAATGGAAATAAAGTAGGAAAAAAAGTAAAATTCTTGTTTTTATAAAAAGCTTTATACATTCCTATTGAAAAATGATGCACTCTATGTCACATCAAAACTAAAGATTGCAGAATTGTATTCACCCAACATATTCTACTACATTAATTTTCTTTGGAGTCAAAATACTTCACATTAAATTGAATACTGAATTAAATTAAACTGAATGTGAATACTTCACATTCTGCAAAACTGTAATAATATTTCCCTGGTTTGGTTTGAGTGGAACCAGTAGGTTTGTTTTAGTGTGCTAGTCATGGGCAGGAAAGGCACACCTGGCTTGATCAATTAAAGCAAAATCATCACAATTCCCTCCACCCAGCTTGATGGTACTAACCTTCCCCACATTATTAAAAAAGACACAGCTAGAAGGCTTGAAAGTTCTTTTTTCACAAAATGAACACAACACAGCTAATGACAGCAGGATCTGCCCTACACTGAAGACATCTGGGACTTCTCCATTTATTACAGCAATTCATTTCACAATTCTTATGTGACCTTCCTTCTGGACACCCTGGTGAGTAATCCAAAAGCTATGATATGTGTCAACACTTGTCTTCCAAGACCTGAACATAACCAACAAATCATGTCACAGTGACTGAATACATTATTTTATTAAAAATGCTGGGATGGAACTCTTCCAGATAAGTGCCAGTGTATTCCCTGAAGACTTCTTAGGCTTTTATCTTGCCCTTTAATAGGTAAATATCTAGAGCATAAGGAACTGGAAGAGGGTGTCAGACTTACTTAAATTTAACAGCTCTTAGAGTAACTGGTACAGAAGCTTAACACATTTCTATAGAGATCTGTTTTGTGCCATTAAATGAATAGATTCTTTTCCTAGAAAAGGAGGACATTTCACTGAATTACATTTTGATCATGAAAACAACAGATTTTTCAATTATATTACAAAATATTTTTTGCCAGGTAATCAGTTGTACATGGTCTAGTTGAAGGCCTGTCACAAGTGGTGTCCCCCAAGTTATCCATCAATGACTTGGGTGAAGGGGCAGATGCCTCCTCAGCAGGTTCACTGATGACACAAAGCTGGGAGGAGCAGTCCATACCCTGAGCCTGTGCAGCCCTTCAGAAGGGCCTCGACAGGCTGGAGAGTTGGGCAGAGAGGAAATTCAGTGAAGGCAAGTGCAAGGTCCTGCATCTGGGGAGGAGTAACCCCAGGCAGCAGCACAGGCTGGGGATTGACCTGCTGGAAAGCAGCTCTGTGGAGAAGGGCCTGGGGGTCCTGGTGGGCAACAAGCTGTCCATGAGCCAGCAATGTGCCCCTGGGGATGAGAAGGCCAAAGGTATCCTAGGCTGCATTAGGAAGGGCACTGCCAGCAGGTCAGGGGAGGTGATCCTGCCCCTCTACTCAGCCCTGGTGAGGCCACATCTGGAGTGTTGTGTCCAGCTCTGGGCTCCTCAGGACAAGAGAGACATGGAGCTCCTGGAGCAGGTCCAGTGGAGGGCAACAGAGATGATTAGAGACTGGAGCATCTCTCTTATGAGGAAAGGCTGAGGGAGCTGGGCCTGCTTATCCTAAAAAGGAGACAACTGAGAAGGGACCTCATCCATGTCTATAAGTGTCTGAATAGAAAGTGTCAGAGAATGGATCCAGAAGTAGCACAAGAGGCAGAATGGCACAATGGGCAGAAACTAATGCACAGGATGTTCCACCTGAAGAGGAAGTTCTTTACTGTGCAGGTGACTGAACACTGGAACAGTTTTCCCAGAGAAGCTGTGAACTCTCCCTCATGGGAGATACTCAGGAGCTGTCCAGACTTACTCTTGTGCCCTGTGCTCAGGGATGACCCTACTTGAGCAGGGGGTTTGGACCACATGACCCACTGTGGTGGTCCCTTCCAGCCTGACCCAGTCTGTGATTTTATGAGTGGTCATCCTACAGAGGTGAAGTGTTTCATTTCAGTCAAAATCAATCATCACTGAATGACCACATTGATCTAAATTCATCTTCAGTACTTGATAAAGGTTTTTAATTCCTCACAGAGAGGAATGCCTGCCATGGTTTAAGTGTACCTTTGAAAAGAGGGATTTATTGATAGCATATAAAGGTAAAACATCGCAAGCATATGCTGAACCTGGAGTATATTAAGACTTCTGATTTTGAGAAAAATGATGAAATAGTTCTAGGGACATCACATTCTCAGGTGACAAATCCTACCCTCCAGCCTGCAGCCCTGAGAGCTAGACCTTGTTAATTATAACAGCACAAAAAAAAAATCCCTCTCTGATATACTCAGGGTCTGTACACAAATTACAAGATTTTTTCCACTAATAACTCAAGCTGTATTGAAAGAGAAGAGGAAGAAAAGCAAAGAAGAAATGCAAAGATGCATGCACCAGTGTTAATGAACTCACAGAATCCAGGTAGGGGCTGGGTTGAGTAAGTCCATTGCAGTAGTTAATATGTGAGATCTATATTTATGCCTTAATAGCATGAATGATTAGTTTTAGCCTTTTGTTGGTTAAAAAAACCTAAAAAACCAATCTGTCATGTGCTTCCAGAAATTGTTATAAAAGAGAAATCAATAAAAATGTTCACATAAGCAAGGTTCACGGTTGTAGCTTTTAACTGAAAGAGAAACTGTTCCCTTAGGTGTCTTTAATTTATAAATTGCACCCTCCTGGTTGTATGGAATATCTTCTCTAGGCATGAAGTTATTAATGGAGACAGAACTTTGAAGAAGTGCTTTAGAAATCTTTCTTGCCCCTGGAGGCTTGTCCCAAGGGATTACACCAAACAAATGCATTAAGGAAGCAGTCAAGTACTTTCCAAATGCAACCTGCATATTTCCAAAGAATTCAGCTGCAGCCAGATTACTTTAGCTCAAGTTTCTTGTGTCAGAAAAGCTTTGTCTCCTTGCCAGAATTAGCCACCTAATTTTGGAAAGTTCACCACAAAAACAAAGGGAATTTGGGAAACTGCAAAGGAGGTGTTCTCACCTCTATTCAACAATAACAGGCTGCAATAGATCCTTTCTCACCAAATTACTGTAGCTTTGCACAGAATTTTAATTTGGAAGCAGCTACTTGGATCCTATGGGCAAGTAGGATTTAGAACTGTAAATCCATGAAACCCTGAACAAATCTCAGATGTCAGCAAGCTACTAGGAAATGGCTTCTCTAAGACTGGTCTTGTTAGACATTTATTATTGTTTTACCTTGCTAAAATGTAAATTACAGATGTCCTCTGGAGCACAATGAAATGACTCTGATAGAGGGTAGTAACACACAAGCAAATAGTTGTGACTCCTAAAGCTAAGTCATTGTAATGTAAGCCAATTTTTGCCTATTTTGACAAATGGTGATTTTTCAATCTCTTTCCCTCACTGACTGAGTCCATTCTCTCCTCCTGACCAGCTGCTCACTTCAAACCTGGCAGACTCGATGCTTCCCCTTCACTGGAGCATGATCCAAAGGGTAGGCAGCCTTCAGCACAGAGAGGGCAATAAGCCGTGGGACAAGAAAGGTGGAGCCCAGAGAGGAAATCAAAAATATTCTACTTTTTAAAATGTTTTCCTGCCTTGCCTCTGAACCAGAAACCATAGAGCACACAAAGCAAATCAAAAAACTCTTATTTAATTATACCTGTGCTGTTATTTCTTAGCAGAAATGAGCTGTTTCATGGACACAGTGAAAGGGACATAACAAGGATGTGCAGGTAGAAGCTGGGTTTGATGACTGAAAAGAATAGAAGGGACCCTTATATCTAGGCAGTGAAAATATCTGTGGAGGAACAGGACTGTCCAGAGCTACATCACACAAATTCCTAGTGACCTGAGTAAAGTAGGGCTCTAACATCAAGAGTACTTGCTTTAAAATTGTTCATTTTTTCTTCATTATTCAGCATGCTACTTGTGTATCACTCACTACACAGAATCCACTCTGGCAAGAATTATTACATTTTGCAGATGCATTTGTTCTGAATGTCTGCTTGCCTGCAGAGCTGTCCTCACAAAAATCATTATTCTTGAACAATTAAATGAGAACAATATTTTAACTACGGTTTTGGTAGCAAAACACCATTGAAGTATTTTGTATATTAACTACAGTCTGAAAAAGTCTAGAAGATTGTAGGAAGCACATCCAAATGCCAGAACATAAAGCAATATTGGGAGAAATCTTTGCTGAGGTCTCTCTGCCCCAGTGTAGCCCGTGCACAGATCCACTTACACATTATGAGAGGTTTAAGGAGGTAACTGTTGATGTTCTCTTTAGAGAATATCACAAACACTGTCTAGTAAATCCTAAATGAATGTTCACAAACTGTGATCTCCAGATACAGAAAGGGAATGAGGCTTTAGCTATTTTTTTTGGTGAAGGCAGTAGAAAGAATCATGACATCATGTCACACCTCTTACAACATTTGAAATCTGAACTCCAGAGTAAGTAGAGTTTCCATTTTACCAGCATTTTAAAAAGGGAGAAACCTCCTCTCTGTTGCCCAGATTTAATACCCCATGAGTGAGAAGTCAGTTTCTTCCGAAACAGTTCAAAGTATTCCTCAGGACAGAACAGGCTGGATGAAAAGGTCAAGTAGGACAAGCAAAGTTGCACAAAACTTTCTTGTCAAGACAGTTAGTGCAAAATTAACACAGACCTATCAGGACAGAAACAGACAGACTTCCAGGAGGAAACAAAACCTGTTTGAGACTTGCACCCAGTTATCAGACACAGTTCAGTTACAATAATGACATTCTGCACTGGCCTTTCTTCATTTTGAGATTAAGAAGAGCTAAGGTTAGGAGAAGTTTTTATTTTGTATGTGGGGGGGGTTTGTTTATTTGTTCATTTTAAACACTCCAACTTAGACCTCTATTTTATTCTGTCAGACTCCTGAAAACTGGTGGGAAGGGAAGGTCAAGGGCAAGAAACAAGATATTAGAGGTAAAAGTTTCTGTATCTGCCCACAGTAGATGAACCCTTCTCTGCTTTCTCTGCCAAATCATTCCCAAAACACTGTTGCTAGAATACCTACCATTCAACTATTTTTTACAAGTGTTTTAATTTTGACTTATTTTCAGTTTTTAGAAAGAGTAATTAAATTTTTCATAAAAAACCTTTCCCAAGAGTGTTTTTTTGCCTTCATCTCCAGAGGTTACAAGCTCATCTTGGTTGACAGGAGATATTATCAATGTTCCTTATTTAGGCCAGTAGCAAGATACTTCTGTCACCCCATCTTGAATTAATTTTAGCTATCATGACAAGGGTACCTGGAAAGATCTCTTCAGGCAGAAATCCCCAAATATATTCACAATGGGAAGTATTTAGCACAAAGTTCATCTTCTTTACTGGAAACAAAACAGGAATAGCAGCACTTAAAGACAATATGTAAGGGTATTTAAACAAGAATAGCTCCTGAGTGCAGTAAATACTTATGCTCACATGAGCTACAAATCAGCTGCAGCCCACTGAACCATCTGCTCTCACAGCAACTTCAGCCTGCCTTTCTCACTGCAGTGCAGTGTGGGATGTGCTGCTCCCAGAAAGGGTTTGGATTGAGCTAGATCAGATAAGGAGAGCCCTTAGTGGCCGGTACATTTAAAACTGTTTTAAATTGCATGTCATATACTTGTCAAATTACTGTGTCCTGTAATTGGAATTATCCAAGTGGAAAAGATAGCAGGTGGATAGCTGGGAGAGTATTTGTACATTCCTCTAACCCTTACTTATGATAAAGCCAGTTCTGCCTGCAACTGAAATAAACTGTCCTACTTGTCTTAATTCCTGACATGATCTTGCACAGCTTGGACAAGAACAGGGTTTTTACTCCATCACATCTGAGATAGCACTGCAGAAAGTGTGACACAGAAACATCTTGGTGCCAAGCTGACTGGGCTGTTCCAGATTTGGGGAGGATCCAGCTGTTTTCAGCTTTCACAGAGCCTAGCAGAGGGCTAACCAAACTCTGTGACACTACAAGGCACTGGCATGCTTTTCCTTGCATGTTTTTCCTAAGAAGATAATGGCCAAGAATTCTCCCCAGATCCTGAGATGTGACTTTGGCAACTGCTGCAAAACACTGTTTAATAGGTGATAAGATCACCTGGAAAGCTGTCTGTGAGAGCAGGGACTAACCTTATGCACCTCTGAGTGGCTCCTCTGGATGAGATGCTCATCCCTGTGGCATAAAACTGTTCATGTGAGACACTAAATGGTAAGGGCAGAACATGGAAGGATCTGGGGGGATCAGGGTGTGTAATGTGACAGAGGCAGGAAAGGCAGGACAGCAGTCAAGGCAGCACAAAAAGCAAAGCATGTGGATAAAATTCTTGTAGTTCTCAATAACTAGCTAAATATTACAGGAACTTAGGTACTGTCCTAAAACCGCTCTGAGGTTAGAAAAGTTCAGGAAATTTGTTTCAGGTGAGCTTGTCTAAACAACTAAAATATCTAAACAATATCTAAAACATCACAAATAATTGTTCAAACGTAATTATAACTTAGATATAATTACAAGATAGATACTGGCCTCCACTAGATGCTGAGCTGCCTCATAGTGAAGTTGCTAGACTTCTGATGGGCATAGACTTCAGCCTGTTATTTCTCCCCTATACTTCAGACACCCTCTGACCCTCTGGTGTCTGAAGGATCCATTATCAAGACAGAATTAGACCAACAAACTTGACCCTTTAACATTAAATATTAAAAGGGTACTAGAATGCCACCTTAGATGCCTTCAAGGATATAAATAGATTATTTTGTACAAGAAAGCCTGGTCATTTTAACAATAAACCCTTTCTAGGGGCATCTATATTTTCTTCTGCCATATTAACTATCACCAAAGACTCAGGACTTCCTCCTAGATTAAATCAAATATTTCATATGTGTCAGCAAGCTGCAATTCTATCATAGCATCATGCAAACAAAACCAGAACAGGTATCATTAACAGCTCCGTTTCAGTGCATTAGAGAGAAAATAATATT
This sequence comes from Lanius collurio, assembly GCA_020086605.1. Taxonomy (NCBI): domain Eukaryota; kingdom Metazoa; phylum Chordata; class Aves; order Passeriformes; family Laniidae; genus Lanius; species Lanius collurio. The sequence goes on along the minus strand of JACBWW010000020.1, from coordinate 17,977,579 downwards.
TTTCATCAAGGTGCTGAATTTTTTTCTCTATGCTTTAAACTTTTCCAGTTCTAAGAAAAAAGAATAACGTCTATTGTCTAGGCTGTAAAACCATACAGATAAAGCCTTGTCTAAAAATGACAGTATTAATTTTGGAGGGAGAATGGGACAAAAACTGTGTATCCCAAGAGTTCCATCCAATATTTTCAACCATCTACATATAGTTTGATGTTAGGAAAATAAATGCAGATATCTGTTTCTAAAAGAGGATTTCTAAGCACCCTGATGACTAACACCAGAAAACCAACACTTTGAAGATCAGGAAAATAGGATTTCAAAACAGAAAGATCTTTTAGAAATATTGAACCGGTTCTTAACTGCTTGACCATAAGGTATCAGAAGAAACTTTACACCTGGATCTTCACACCTTAGAATGATAAGGATTTTTGCTTTTTGGTAAACTACTAATTTGGCTGACTCGTTAAAATCGAAAAGTAGCACACACTGTTTCTGTCAACGGTAAGAAGAATAATATGTTTTAGGTGTCATTCTTTTTAATATACATTATTCTGTTTCTATACCAACACCTAGCAAATGTCAGCACCCACAAATCTATCTTCGTCTTGAGTCACTCAATATCTCTTTTTTTAAGATAGAACAGTGTTCCCAAATAGTGATCCCTGAGCAATAGCTCTCTGATGGCCAAAGAACATCGATTCCAGCAAGTAAAGAAATGTAAAGCATGTTTAGCAATACTGAGCTGCTTTGCTCACGAGCCAGTGAACCAGCATTTTGTTAAGTCTGTGTCAGTGCTTCAGACTTTTCAATGAAACAGTAGTTGTTTCACAATATTACCAATTTTCCCCTACACAAATAATTTGAAAAATGAAATTCCCATTTCTGTCCTGATTACATGCCTCATCATAGCCTGCTGGATGCAAGGACATACTATTTAGCATTCAGTGACCAGACCTTAAGATACTCTATTGCAGCTCTGTCACTTTCTAAAATTCTTTTAAAAATATTTCCATAGTAAGTCTTCTCATGACAGCATGTGACAGGTTTGTGGTTTCCTACATGAAGCAATCTACTGTGCTGCAGATAAAAAACAAGTCAGACTTCTCTGGGCTACTCAAGCCTTTTGAGGTCTGGGACATTACTGTACCACAGCTGGGCAAATAGCAGTAAGAGAACACTACATTAAAATTCAGGTAAAAACCTGGGCAATTTTTCAAGCAGTGAGGTAGTTACGCAGATCTATTTGTTTTTCATGCATCCAATTCCATTCTCATTTGCACTCTTGAGCAAGTACACTTTTCACATTACCTGCAGTATGTCTAAAGGCTCTGAGCAAACCAAGCTGAGCCCACATCTGGTACAATGAATAACCCTTTAAAAGGATAATGCATTTTCTTTTAATCTCAGGATTTAAAATATTGTGAGCTTAGCATTTTGATGTATTTCTACTGTCCCTATGAATGAACTACAGGAAATTTTCATCTATTCTGCTACATCTACTATGGACAGATGCTGAACATCCTAAGGAGGGGGGGGGGAGGATATTGAAAACCTGAGATCCGTAAATTGGGGATGAACCAAAAACCATGGATCAAACTTCAACTTTCCTTTAAGTAGGTCCTTTTAGCTGAGAGAGTTTTATTTGTTAATCTGTGTTGAAACAGCCATTGAAAGGACACCTTCCCAAGTGACAGACTCTGTATTTTAAAAGAGAAAGAAATAACCAAATGCCAAAGGAACAGATTCCTTGTTGAGTGGGTGGCAGCACACAAGCAGCACAAGCCACTGCTTTGGAAGGGAACAGAGTGATCTTGTGATAGCAAAAGATGTTCTGCTTACATATGTTGCCATGAGCAGCGAGAACATACAGGATTTATCTTCAGATTCTGGTGGCACTTCAACTGCCATGTTCTCCCAGCCCTAAACACATCTGCTTAGCACATCATCCAGGTTAGTGGCAGGCCACAGTCAGTTATGAAACTCCAACCTGGATGCACCACTAATCCCTGAATTGCAGGAAAGGATTACTAGCCATGATGTGTCTAAGCATTCAAAAGGTGAGGCAGCAAGAAAGGAAGAAAATCGCATTAGCAGCCTAATTATTTTTGGGATAACAGATCCTTACGCTGCTGCTATAGCTCCTACATGGAGACACCCTCTCCCATCCTACAAGGGGATACATTAGCATGACCATATGTTTTGAGGAATGCTTGTCAGCTGAGGCACAAAGCTGCTGCTTAGGCTTCTGGAACAGGATACCTCTGTGCCAGCCAAAATCTTTGTGTATGTGTCTGTTCTGCACCACACAGTGGGACAACGGCACAGAAACCCCAGATTCTGTAAAGTGGTAAAACTAAAGCAAACAGGGAATGGCAGGGAGATTCCAGAAACACATCAGTGAGGTAGAAGCTCTAAGAGAAGAGTTAATTTAAGATAATGGGCAGCTGAATGAGAGCTAGTATGTATCCACTGGTCATGGGAAAAAACCCAAATCCACAAAACTTCCTGCCCTCCATCCACGCCCCTCAAAGATACAAAACCATGAGAAAACATGAAAAAAATGCACAATATATGGAAGCAAAATATTTCAAAGCAGGAGTGAGATGAGTTTGTGAAAAAAATGCATGTCATAATTGCCCATCACAGGAGCAGACTGCAACTCAAAGGCTAAGGAAGGTAAAACGCCAAATTACTTCTACATAGCCCCATGAAAGCTGTGTATTGAGAACATATGAAAATTGGAAAAAAAACCCAAACAATCAATGAAATCAGAAAATACAGGTATAAACATTCTTCAGCAAACCTGGAATTTGAGCAGTACTCTAAATCAACTACTGGTAGCCACAACAGCATTGAATAAACACGAATTATTTTCTTGGCAAACACTCAGAGAGTGGCAAAGCAGTGGCTCATGATGACACTGTTGTAGTAAGACAAAAGGCCCAAACCTCTCTGTATGTGGCAACCAAAACACCTTTCTGAGCAGAAAGAGAAACTCTTCTACAGTTGACCTCTCTGTCTTTATTCTTTTACTGCTTAACACTAAAACAATTTATATTCTGTATGCACTTACTGCACTGTAGAACATTTAAGGCTTAGACTTGTTCTGACATTTATTTTGTCCCTTGAAGTAATTTATTCAGACAGTTTTTCTGTTCTTCCGTTACCATCTAGGCTAAGAAACAGGATTCCTAACTCCTCCTGCAGAACTGGCTCAGGCAAAAGCAGGCTCTTCCCATCTCCTGGGCCTCTATATCAAGCCAGTATATCATTCCCTATAACACTCTGTTATTTGCTGTAATAACATGAAAGAGAGCAAATGCATGCAGGGGAAAGAATTTCACAGGGTATAGTCATCACATGCAAATTCTATATTCTTCTCCATTTGTTTGAAGCTTAGAAAGGCAAGCTATTTTAAAGTGATAATTGACTTCTATTTCAGCCCTGTAAAGAAAAGAAATGTCATCCACTCTGGGCAATTAATTGTGTTACATATTCCCATACACCCACATACGTTTGGAGCAGGAAAATACAACTCTCTGACAGCTACACTAGCCTAAAAAATAAAAACCTGACAGAAAAATTTAGACATTTCAGATCATCCAAATGAAACCAGACCCCAATTTTTCTAACTAGTACTGGGGGCAATAACTTTTAACTAATAGTTTTCTTTCTGTAAATTTGTTGATGGGTGCAAACCAGTTTTTGCATCCTCACTTCACAGAGCTCAGTCCTTTGACATCATTGCGGTCCCTACACTTCAGACAAAAAGAATATCATCTGTTCTCTGTTTTGGGAGCTTTCTGTCTCCAGTTAACTTGAAAGTACTGCTCAGGAGCAAATAAAACAGAGATTTTCACATTCATGGTGAAGTAGCTCTGAACATTTCTTATGGTTAGAAAACAAGAATTGGAAATAGAAATATCAGTTAAAACATAAGCAAATAAAATACTGTGTCAGCTGTTGTTACAAAGCTAAACTGTCATCCCATATCCTTTTCATTTTTCCTTAATTTTTTGGTTTGTTTGGTACACAAATTTCAAGAGAGTAGAATTGTTAATGTATCTGCAACTTAGATTTCTTACAGGGCTTTCTATATTACTGTATCAGACTCTGAGACTCCTGGCATGAACACTAATATTAACCATGATTTTCCCCTTTCCCCACAGCAGCTACCACAAAAGAGAATTAGCTACAGCTGCAGATGAAGAGCAGAGGCCGTGCCTGGTGGCTCTCATGAGGTGCCATCTCTGCAGACTTGTGTAGCTTCCCACAAGGTCCCCAACACGCTGAGCTGCCATCCTGCACAGCATATAGCTGTGTCTGTGCAGGCAACACTGAACAGAGCCTCACAGCATAGCGGGCAAGGAGTCTGAATAGCAGGAATTTATCATTAAAAATGAGGCAGAACGAAATGACACCAAGTTCCACCTTTAAATGACACAGGCAATTGCTTATTTTTAAAATTCTCAGCCTTGGTCAGTTCTCTGCTGTTTGCAGACACTGCTGCACAAAGGCCAACCCTTGCTCCTCCTTAGGAGTAGATATTTACAGCTTTTTCCTTTTCTCTGAGTGAAGGGTCAGAGCATCTTTTCTCAGACCCCAATTAACTAAGTCCAACTACTTCCTTTTGAGCCATGACACATTTAGAAACTCTGGCTAAATATAATTTTAAAAGACACTTTATTTATCACATTGAAATATAAGTAAAAATGTGGTTCTTGAAGCAGTCCATGGAAAATACATGATCCTGCACAGCTCTTTCTATCCTGCCTTCACACAATGATTATATCCAGGGGAGCCAGATCCAAAGGGGAGGACTTGGAAAGCCCACAGCCCTGGAAGCACTCACACATGGCAGTCTCTGTCCTTCTACTCATTGCTTCCCACTCCCTCCAAGAGCCTTAGGTTCCTGCAAATTGCAAGAAGCAGCTCATCTGGCTGCTGAATAGCAGAAGAGCAAAAGGCCATTAGCTCCTCCAGCCTGTTCCTTTCCACTTTGTGCACAGACCCAGCCCATGTGTTCCTTTCTTTCTACAGGGTCAGTGGCAAACAGCTGCAGGTTCTCCCTGGCCACTGTTGCAAGCACCCAAAACCTGCTGTAAATTTATATGGACAAGTAGTAGCATCTAAACTTAGTCCTAACATCACTTCTTCATAATTCTTTCCCTCTATATATCAAGAAAATCTGAAGTTTGTTATTTGAATGAAAATATTAAAGCCAAAAAGCATACTAAAATTTCATACAACAAATCAATCTTTCTTCAAGGAAAGACATTTGGTCTCTAATCTCATCACTTTTGCAGCTGGATCTAAGAGGATATCATGGTTACAGGTGGAATTCTTCAGTGTGGCAGACCACATTCTAGGCAATACCAACTCACAGAGCTCACTGTCCAGCCTCTTTTTCACTGAACCTCTGTGCCATGTTTCCCAAGTCAGCTGTGGCACAGACCACATTTTGTTCTCCTGCCTAATGAAATCTTTCATGCCAGCTGACATACAGAGACAGTTCCTCCTCTAATTCTGGAAGTCCACATAGTAGATTTCATGAGAATTAAATCAAACATTAAGAATAAGAAAAACATCAAAATCCTATCTCCCCATGAGAGGATGAGGTTCACAGAATTACATTCCCAAAAAGACATGCAGATATACGTTGCTACTCAGAGACGTCAATGCTTTGGAGAAAATTATAACACACAAAAGAGGCTCAAGGTTCAACACAGAGGATACAGCACAGTTTAAAATGAGTACCCCAAGAAGCAGGAAAGGAACCTGTCACCAAGACAGATACATTTATAAGATGCATCTAGAAAATGCCTCTCAGGAGACAGATTAATGTAGATTGGAAGTATCCAATTTGAATCAAAAATGTCAGATCTGAACAGAAGCCCAACACAAGACTTGAAGTGATACTTGTTCACTAATCTATGTATTATTTTATATTTTTTGCTACTAAAAAAAATTGCCAAGCCTCCACCAGAGGAGAACTGGATGAAAGATCTAAGGAATTCTAAGACATAATAACAAGGATTAAAGCATCACATTTAGAGATGAAATGACTGTCACTTGTCTAAAATCATCTAATGTCTAAATGTCTAAATAGGAAGGTGTAGCCTTGTAAGTGAATTCAGGCCAGGAAAGCAAAACAGAAAGAGGGAATGTTTAGGATCCATTTAGTTGCTGGCCATGATTGGTTTATGATGCCTTTTATATAATCCCACAAATTGTAAGGGCAGAGCTACAGGAAGACATAATCTTTATTTGTCTATTTCTATTTAAGAGAAAGACACCTATATTTCCTATCTATTTAAGCACCTGGTTAATTATTGCTTTACAATATTCCTAGCCAAATACACCCTCATTTAGATGAGATTTTTGTTGTTGTTCATAATGTCCTTTTAAGCAGCAGTCATTTCCATTCGGTCTCAGCCTGAACAGCTTCTCTGGAAGATAGCCCAATTAAGCAGATTTTCTTATTAAGCATGCCCCAGTTAAGTGATGTACATCACTATCAGCTCAGTTCCTTTATGATTTTTACATGCTAAGCAGAGCACAGGGCACATTTTACATTGTTTTCAAGCTAGTCTGTGCTTGCACAAAGAAAGTATGTTTACATTCATTTTAACAAAACAACATCAAAGGTATGAAATCTAACCTAAATAGGAAGACTTCTACGTATTCCTGTGGAGTTTTTAGATGAAACTACCCAATTTTGCTTTTAAGTATTTTACTGAAGCAAGTCTCTGAAGAGAAAGTGACTTCTGGCACCCCAGCACTCTCAGCATCACATCTGTATCAAGGTGGAAAGGGGCTCTCTTTCCCTGGGCATCTGGAAATCACCTTTATAACTCGCTCTGTGCTCCAGTACTACATAAAAAAAATTATTAATTAAATATAATTATGTTTAGTTGTGTTAAATTAATTACTTTTCTTTTTTTTCCTGTGGGAAAGAGCAATTCAATGACAGACTCACAGTCATTTCCTAAGTTTATATTTCTGGTTCTTGGAAAGGAATCTGAAACAAGTGTTGGACATGTGTCTTATTTTCACAAGAAGATTACAGTTAAAATCAACAACCCTTGTACATTATATTAGATTAGAATACCAGCCCTTCTGCAGCAATGAAATTAAAAATAAATACTCAAAAAGTAATCTAATTAAAAGCTGTCATATGCATTAAAGAGTGTTTAGGTGTGTGCTGAGCATTCCTCAATACCAACCTGAAGTCTTTATGTGTTATTTTAAATTTTCTAAATCCACTGCAGTCAAACAACTGGGATCATTTTGCGATCCACATATATATATATATATATATATATATACACACATATATACACACTTTTTTCTTTTTTTTAATGGGCATTGGAAATGCTAAATAAGGTATGCCATAAAATAATTTTCTGATTTTTTTCATCAATTGCAAATAACATGGTACTAGGGAAGAAAACATGACTGTCACTATGAATTGTTGTTGTTTTCTGAGGCGTGTAATAACTTCCAATTTAACATCATTATGTTGTTATATTTGTCCAGTTTTCTCATTTTATTGTAATACTTCAAGTTCTAGTTCCAAATATTATTTTTGAGTTTGAAAAGATGCAGCCCTTGTGCCAAAAAGTTAAATGAATTCCTTTTGTACCATCAGAGGTTGAAACACAACCATCTGGTCCACCAAAATTGGTCTGAATTTTTCAGTATTCTTTAAATGGTACATGCTGAGAAAAAGCCTGCTCCAACTGAAGTAAGTGGCACAACACCCACTAATTTATATAAAGCCAGGATTTCTTCCAACATGTCCTAGTGAGAACATTTTGCTTTTCTGGACTGTGCACAGATTTTGTACTGGCTACAACTGTGTTGGTTGGGTGAGGTTTTCTTTCCTCTCCACAGCAACAATAAAATCAGTTTTCAAGGTGGACAGAAACAAACACTGGCAAGCAGCAGGTTTTCTTGCTGGTGTTTGAATAGCAGGAGTTGGAGGATTATTCCCCTGAAGGCACAGGAAAAGGAACACACATTTCTTGGTTTTTGTGAAGTCCAAAGTATTGACAAAATACTGAGAAATATATTTTCCTGGTGTAACACAGTGTGTCATTGACTGTCAGCAATGTGTGGATTTCAAGTCTTCTGAACTGGACAACTGCTGTACCACACTTCTGGTAATATACTCCTTTAAAATGTACACACAGAAACCAACATCTCACCAAAAGATCACAGTTTATGAAAGAAAATTATATATTCTGGAGTAAGACTGATATTTTCACAAGAAATACTCAGCTAAGGAGTAATGCATGCAGTTGTTTCAGGTAATTTAATTTTGGCTTTACTTTATTTGCAGAGAAAATGCTGTAAGTAGATAGCAAAAAGGTTAAGTGAGCAGCAGTTTCACATGCAGTGGCACCATTTCCAGAGACTTTATCCCATACTTCACAGGAATGGGACAAAGACAGCCATGCTGGCAAAGAAATTGTTTTGTGGAATCACAATAAATGGCCAAGGACAGTAACCTGTGATTTCCATGTTCAGTTGTTGTCCATTAGCCAAATATGTAAACTATTTAAAGGTTATTTATTTCACTGCTTGTACTAGAAATAAGGTAGCTGCTGCTTAGATGCATATAAGCAGGCACACACACATTTAGAAGTACATCTACACAAGTAGGATTGCTTTGTAAATAAGGTTACTCTGAATATTTTTAGATGCAAATCAATTCTATTTTCCACTCCACCAGTAGGATTAAATTTCTGACATTGATGAAATCCAAAGACGCTAAATTTAACTTGGTGATTCGAGAATGATTCATAATGAAACCTTTCTTTTTCATAGCAGTGGGATGCCACCTATTTTGTTCAGTTTTGTTCTGGAGATAGACATTGGAGCGTTCCCATGAGGAGTGGTAATAACAGTCAGAATTTAGTAAGCCTACCAGGTAATTACACTTCAGCCATGTTCTGGGGGAAGTGGAGAGGCTAAAACTTTTAGCCAGAGGATTCCATAATTATTGCAGAAGTACTATGCAAAAGAGCTTTTTTATACAAAGGTACTTATTTGTACTTTTTTGACATAGATAATTTGTAAAAAAACAGGCCTGGGCATTTTTATGAAAAGAGAAAAATAAATGTCAGGTCTTTATACTTTAAAAAACTACTGAATTTTCCTCAAGGATTAAAAAGAAAAAAACCCAACAAATAAAAGCTGACCCTTGATGATTAATCTGACCTTTCTTTACAATACTTTTCCTTTTTTAAAATAAATATTTCTATTCCCTGTTACAGGTCAAAACTTCCAAACGTATATCCCACAGTGTCATGAGTCTGTAGGCATTGGGGAAGTGTCTCATAATGAATGTGCCCAGTGTTGCCTGGCAAGTACATATGTGGAACACCTGTATGTCATCAACAAACACATTAATTGTATTAGTTTTCCGTTATCACATCTTATATCTTTGAATTCAGGGCTTTTATGCACTGGGATTAAACATTTATTGCAATTTTTACTTCATTTCTAAAGATTAAAACCAAGTGAATTTTCCTCAACAAGACAGAAAGTGTGACTCAAGGTGTTTTCCTCAAGGGAAAAAGGTGAAAGAGAGTTAAACAGAGATACTTCCTTAAACTTTTTTAAATTAAAATATCCAACAGTTATTTTTCCTGCTAGTTTTACATTTGAACAGCACTATATTTCTCTACAGACAGTTGTCATACAGAATCAGAGCATATGCTGAGTTGGAATGGATCATCAAGTCCAGCTCCTGGCCCTGTTCACATAGCTTAGCTAATGTTTATGATACTAGAAAATTCAGCCTGTAACCAGTCATGAAAAATAATGTTTTCCAGTCTCCCCTCAATAATTACATCATATAAATAAAATTTATACGTGTATATAGCACAGTCCTTTCTTAGGATCTGGAGTTCTACAAATAAATGCATATTGTGTTAGACCAGTTTCCTATGCTTAATCAAGATATACAAGAATATCTTCTCATGTAAAATATATGGCAGTCCTGAATAATTTAAAAAGGCTCAAATGCTTCACTCTCTTTGATATCTAAATATTGTCTGTCAAAGGAAAACACAAAGAATTTCTCTTCCCTCTTTGAAATTAAAAAAATATCTTTAGTGGAACCTGAATTTTATTTAGACCATGTACAAGCAATTTGAGGGAGAGAGAAGGGGAGCCGCTCAGGAATATTATGATTATTCCCAGAAAAACATTATGCTCCCAGAATCTTAAAGTAAGACAGACCTTTAGGATTGATTCAGTCATGTTAGTACAAAGATACTGATAACTCTACCCTGAAATGACAGAGTGGCAGGAAAATTAAGACATATTTAAATTAGTGTTTTTCTTTTGACAGTATTGAACAGTATCCCATCCAGTCATGTTTTTCTCTTAAATCTCAATTTCTAGGTTTTCTTCCATCTATTGCCACAATTTTTCATAACTCAATATCATTAGTATGTTAAATGTTAATCATTTGGACTTGTATTACACTTGTAAAAGTAATTTGTGAAATAATTTACCTCTAACTTAAAGTCAATAACCCCTCATCCTCCCACCCAAAAAAACTTCAGACCCTAAAGAGACAAGAGTGATTTTAAAAGTAGGAATACAAGCAATTTTGAAATACTGTCGCCTTCAAACTAATTTTCCTCTCTTGGCAGGGACACCTTCCACTAGACCGTGTTGCTCAAAGCCTCATCCAACCTGGCCTTGAATAGGGATGAGGCATCCACAAGTTCTCTGGCAGCCTGTTCCAGTGCCTCAACAACCTCACAGCAAAGAATTTCTCCCTCATACCCAATCTAAATCTACTCTCACTTCAAAGCCATTCCCCCTTGTTCTAATACCACATGCAGAATAATCACTACATAAAGAATCATCTGTATTATTTTTCTAATAAGGATTTTTGTTAAGTAATTCAGTGTTTTTATCACTCTCTCACCCTTCATAGACTGATATATACTATTCAGAAATGTTAGGCTAGAATAATCATGAATAAATGGCTGTTAAGTGAAACATTTAATTACATTTTTAAAAGGCAAAAGAAAAAATATTGTCACTGGCTTAAAAAAAAACCAAAAAAGCCAAATTTATTCCCAGAAGTGCTGACAGAGCACTCTGAGTTACAAGCAGGTTGTTTTGAAACAGAAACTCTTAGAAGAGTAAGAATCTGACATCGAAGGAACATTAAAATTCTACTTACAGATGAGAAACTGGGCAAGCGTTGTGACAAGGCAAGGTTCAGACAACCTTCAGAACAAATTACATTGTAATCTGCATAAGCCTTTGCACCACTGAATCATCCCATTTCCGGCAGAAAAAAGGCAATGAACTCCTTCATACACATCTGTTGACAATCACTGCAGACTTCTTAAAGAAACACCCAGAAAAGTAGAGGAAGGGAAAATGACACATGCCCTGTCGGTCTGAATCTTCCTGCAGCAAAGTCTAGTGTTCTCTATATCCATTCTATATCCATTACACTGTATCTTTTAGGACTGCAGGGTACCCAAAAACCGGAACTATGTTTCTGGTTCATTACTGCACCAGGGCACTTGGTGCAACACAAGCTCAGAGCAGTACCCTGCATCAGCAGCATCTGCACCTAATGGTAACTCAACAGCAAAGGGACACAACACATCTTTTCCATTCAGGCACTCACAGACCTGTTCCAAAAGCAGTTCCCAAATGATGAGAAAAATCCTATGTACAAGCAGAAGAAAAGGTCACTTGTAAATATTTTTGATTCAATATTTTTAAGCATTTCACTACTAAATATTCCCAAACACACATAGCCTGGACTGCCACCCCACTTAAATCCTGCCTCTGAGTGGCAGTCCTAAACTCCCTGCTGATCTCACAAGCTCCCATCCCACCTCCCCACTGGCAGACAGCTGACAGAGTGCAGGCAGTAGGCTGGGCTGTATCACAGGGGTGCTCCTATGCTTCCAGCTCTGCAGGCACTGATCCCATCAACCTCAAGGCAAAAAAAGGTCAGTGTTTCCCAAGAACAGGTTGTTGTGTTAACTGCTGGGATAACAATCCAAGGGGAGCCATAAGAGGCAGTATCTCCTAAGTTAGTCTGCTCCAGATGGGTTGGCTCTCAACACATCCCCACAGGTTTTGGAAAATTGTCCTTTCTCACAGAATAAAATAATGAGTGTGCCAGTTCTTAAAAACATGACAGGATGCTGCCCCACCTAGTGGGAGCACCACTGTGTTCCCCTGTGCTTGCCAGGCAGACCAGGAGAACTTTGTATAAAGACACGTTGTGCATTTCTAATAGTTTGTAAAATTGTTAAAAATATCCTGAGAAACAGATGTGGGAAGGATTCCACAACTGGTTTAAATTAGAACATATTGAGACCCTAAAAGCTTAGAAAAACCCTTAATGGAGCGGAAAGTATTCAATAAATGCTCCCTATATCTTAAATGTTTTCATGTGTAAATACTAACTTGTTGTCTACTAAATTATGTTAAGCAAATGTAATTGGAGAAGGAACCTGCAGCATAAAAAGATAAACCTTCTATCTTTATTGCAGTAATAATTTCATACTGACTGGCTAGAAACCAGATGCATTCTCATGTTTACTACAAATTACAGGTAAAAATATCTTTTTTAGCTATTTGAGATGGTATCACTTGCTTGTTCCAAGCTTTCATAAATTTTATCATTGCTGCAGAAAATAAAACACTGAAACTTTGTCAGTTCTATGCAAGTAATAGAGAACTGACTCCAGTCTTTCATTTTCTCCTCCCAGCTGTATCTAATGCCAAATCTATTACCTGCATGGCTGCCCTCTCAGAGCGGCTAAATAGGGTATTTTTTCCCCACATTTAATCTCACTTCTTCTTTCCAAAAAACAGAAAACCTCCACATTTTTTTGTGTCTCAAAGAAAAAAACAGTATCTTTTTTCAAGTCAAAATTTTACTAAACATTTTACCCAGCACAGTAGAGCAGGTACCTCATTGTCTTCAACTGCTAGTGTCCTAATACACTTCACACAGAGCCTGAACAGAAATCAATTCCATGCCCAGGTATGTCTTTTTTGGCACTTAAAATTTAATTGCTGTATTCTTCAAAACCTACACTGGCTTTTATTTAAAGAGTTGGTCTTAGGAACATCCTGAAAAAGAATACATTCTGGACCTTGGCAAACAATCCTTAATGGACTTCTGTCTTACCCTCACAGAATGACAGCATGGAAGATAGAGAGGGACACCCTCCCCTAAGATGCTAAAAGGTAAAATGGGTCTTGGGTGCAATCCTCCAACATAAGAAATCTTCCCCAAGCAGAAGAGAATTCAGCCTTTGGACTCCAGCCTTTCAGCTCTAAAAGCCCCCCAGTCAAAAAGCTACAGTAGAGAGTAATAAGCTTACTAAGGTTTACCTGAACAGCTAAATGCAATTAAATTACGTAACTCCCAGGACTGCCTGACAGCTTAACTAAAGCAATATAATTAAGAGCAACAACTTTTAGAGTAAGACGCTGTGAAAGTTCAAGCATTTCCTATCCAGACTAACAAAAGTAGTACTTCTCAAGAGGACATTGTTCTCTGCTGAGCGTTTTGGCCAGCTCAATGCCTGTCTACTCCCAGCAATGACCTCTCCAGCCAACGGCTGGCATGGCATGTGTGATCCATGGGTGTGATCTCTCCTGACTCCCCAGTCATGGTGGTACACAGCTGACCTGAGCTGACTCAGGGACATTCCATACCAAATGGCATCTGCTCAGGTGTAAAACTATGGGGTTGGAGCCACTTTTTATTCACAAAAAGTCTGTCTTTTGGAGCAACCATTGCACATACTGAAGCCCTGCTTCCTTGGGAAGTAGCTGAACGTCTCATGTCAATGGGAAGTAAGGAATAAATCTCTTCCTTTGCTTCTACACTTGGCCTTTGCTTTATTAAACTGTCCATGAGATTTTTTTCCATCTGACTTTCTCCTTTCCTTTGTTCTGCTGAAGAGGGGACTGATAGAGTCATTTGGTGGGCACATGACATCCAGGCAAGGTCAACACACCACAGCCCTTTTTGGCACCTGGTGTGAGGCATGAGGAATTTGAGATAAGGAGTGTGTAGGGTCCTATTTCTGAAGACGAAGGAGTGGCAGAGTTAACAAGTGATGAACTGACCTGAGCCCCCATTCCATGTACCCCTTGTCCCTCCCTATCTGGAGGGAAAGAGGCAGAGAATTCAGGAGAAGAGGGAAATTAAGCCCCAGAAGAATGGAGGGGTGAGGGGAAGGTGTTTTAACATTTAGTTTTTATTTTCTCACTAACCTACTAAGATTTGATTGGAAATAAATTAAATGAATTTTCACAAAGTGGAGGTCTGTTTTGCCAATGACAGTCATTGGTGAGTGATCTCTCCCTGCCCTTATCTTGACTGACAAGCCTTTTGTTATATTTTCTCTCCCCTGTCCATATGAGGAGGGGAGTGACAGAGTGGCTTTGGTGGGCACCAAGTGTCCAGTGTCCAGCCAGGGTCAACTGACTGTGAGAGAAGCAATGGAGGCACCTGAACACAAAATATCCTCTTGCACTTGAATGGAAAAATCTGTTTCAGTTTTTAGGACAAGTTTGGAAGATCCTCATAGTTTTTTTGTGAGGAGCTGTACTCTCAGCATGCTGCTCCCAACACAGTGTCCCAGAACATGAAGCAGTGCACCAAGCTGAGAAACTGTGAAAAAGAGCAGCACGGTGTGCCCTGGAAATACAGGGATTTGGAAAAGGCACCTGCAGATATTTGTGGTACATTTTGTGGCCTGCCTCTTAGCAATGTCCAGCTGTGGGTCAAAATCAACAAGGATGAACATTTGACAGATCCAGAGCCAAGGGCAAATGCAGAGTGGATCTATCACTTTGGCCTGTATTCCAGCAGCTGAATGGCTGACAGGAAAAAGGAGGCCCTCACATATTAAGTGTGACAGATAGCCACCAGCAAAAGACAGTCACATTGAGCCTGACATTATGATCCCAAGGTGTGGGACACTGTCAGTGACAGAACCCCCCACCAGGCCCAGCTTTCTCATGGCAAAGCGTGTAAAGACCTTGTGCTGCTTCCAACAGGAAGATGTTTTCTAGAAGTGACAGTTATTCAAGCTATAATAAATAAATTATTCCATGAATTAAAAATAAAGGCTAGTCTAGTCTAGTAGATGGGAAGGAAGGCATTGATAATAAAATTGGATCAAAAAAACCAAAATTTGAACCCAAAAAGAGACATTAGAACTCATTGAAGCATCTGCATGGAATGTCAGATCTAAAGAAAAGTTCAGAGTGGATTTATTGGCCCCTGACACCCAAGTAAATGCAACCACATCGGGCCATTCTATTCCACAAAGGATTTCCCTTTCCTTGTCACAGAAACTCTTAAGACAAGCACTGCTTTTTCCTGTGTGTTTTCAAGTTACTGAGGTGTTAAGACTTTTTCCTTCCATGAAGCATTCCTAACAGACAGACAAATTTCTAAAACCAGAGACTGTTCACCTGACCTACAAAGAGACTGTAAGACCACATATTACATAATTTGAAGACTTTTGAGATCTTATCATAACCAGAGCACAGACTTTTCCAAGACTGGGCTGTCAGTAGGTGCAGGAAAAACCAACTCCAGATCCACAGAAGCTCTCCAAAGTCCACCCCAGCAACTGGCTGGCTGTAAGGATCTGAGTCCCCCAGAGCTGTGTCTGCAGATTTCCAAAGGACTTTGTGGGTTACAACTGCTGTGTCTGCCTGGTCCTTCTGAGTGGGAGAGAGGGAAGGCTGGACCTGTCCCTCTGTACTGTCAGTGAGAGCCAGCAGCAGGTGGGGTTTCCTACTGTTCTGGGATGCAAAAGGAAATGAGAGGAACATAGGAAGGATGGCATCCCAAGCATAACTTCCCAGAGAAGTGCATAACTTGGATCCTGCAAGCAGGATTATGATACCATCCAAAGATTGATACCAAGCAGGATTTGCAGATGAGTTTTTTTAGGGTCTTTAGTCAGTTTCCCAAAAATCTATCATAATTAGATTAGAAAAGACATTTGGATGGCCTGACTGCACAACTTGGTCGGCTGCACAAATTTTATCTCCCTTTTCAGTCCTCATTCTTTAACCAAAGGCAGACATTTGGGGGAAAGAAAAAGCAGTGTTAACTGTTTGTGAGCATGCAAGCAACTTTTAAATCAAGGCCTGGTATTATGGTCTAATAGGTTGTTTTGTTTATCTTCTGCTTTTTCTAGAAATAAAAAATAATTTCTTTAAGCTGAATATACTTCTGGACAATTAACTGGTCTTCACATAATCAATACTGTTCCAAGTTTCTGCTTTCAGGAAAGAGAAACAACACTGCAATTCTAAAGCATTTCAAAGTGTAAACAGATTCCTGTGCATCCTATCTAAGAGCACTTCTGAATCACTTAACCTATGAGATTCCAGATCTGTTCTGTGTCCTACATAGTGCAGACAGGAATAATGACTGCTTTTCCAGTTGCTCTTGTTGATTGAAATGAACAGCCTGATAACACCATGTAGCATGACATCCTGTATATGATTATTATTTTGGTGTGGAACCATCACTATAGTAAAGACATTTCACATCTGGGTAAAAAATCAGGTATGACTTAGTATGAGATGAGAATGACTTCATCATTCTTACAAATTTTCCTAATGAACAGAAAATAATATTTTTTTTCTAGTCCAAAAGACAAAACTACAACATAGCATTTGTTTAAAGGATTTATTTGAACAAATGGGACTCTTTGTGCCAGAACACAGTGCAAGATCACAGTGCAATAACCAAAGGCAAAGGAGATTCAAGAAGAATTATTAGCACAGAATAAGATACAATACTTATGCTGCATATTTGTTTTCTTTAAGCAGATTTTAAAGATTTTATAAATTTTCAGTGGCTTACAATGCTGGAAGAGCATCATTCTGATACTTTGATTTACAGGATAAAACAACCCCAAAATACTCTTTTATGGATTTGTTGAGGTTGTTCTATCATGCATTCAAAAATCTTCTATATGCACAGATGGTGTTATCCAGAGTTAGTACATCCTAGCATCCTGCAAGCACAAGAAAAAGCAAGAAGTTGTTTCAAGAACAGTTCCACATTTGGAAATATACATCATCTAAGTGCACATATTGCCTCTTAATAATTAAAATTACTGAGCACTTCATCGAAAATTCTTCTACAGCAGAGATGTGAACTCTGATGAAAACATCACTGCTTGTGGAAAGGAAGGCACAGCAATATGCAGCAGTATTTAGCAAGGGGATCTGAAAGTATGAAACCTGTGGTCTCAAATAGGACCCTCACAGCCTGACTGGCTGCCTAATGACATTGTGTGAGTCTTATTTTTATGTTATTCCCCCTCATTTTCACTGATAGTTATGCAGATAAAAGCATTCGTGATGAAACATTCCCACCCACGATAATATATTAAGGACACATTACTTATCACTTATATAACACCAGGATTATTTTTTTAAAAAGAGGATTGTGTAATACAAAGGATTACCATTCTTCAAAACAGAAAGTATGTGCAGAGCAACAGCAGTTAGAGGCAGACTGATCAAATGCTTCTTCTGCCCAAAGTGCCATTATATCAATTTAACACAACAATGAGTAAGCTGGGATGAAAGGAAAGTACAGAAGGCAACTGCTATGAAAGGATGAAAATATACTTGTTCTGCTAATAAACGTTTAAATAATAACAATAACAATAACAAATCAGTGAAATATATAAACTGTTAGGGTTTTTTGAACTGCCATTGATGTCAGTAAATATTCTGCCATGGAAATGGAGTTTGGTTAATAAAACAATATAAATTTACCTGTCCCATCAGGTTGTGGGTGCTTATTTCAACATCCTTCCTCTCTGCTGGGGCAGTGGCAGCTCTGTGCCCATGGCTTGCTGGAACTTCAGCAATTTCAGCTGACAGGGAGTGTTACAGTGAACAAGGCTTTATAATCTCTCTGAATTCTTCCACTTTCTAGCAAAAGCTTTGCACTCACCCACCTTTATTTTTGTCACAGTTGCTAGGATGCCTTGGCGACAGACACCAGAAATATCTATGATTTGGAGACAAAGCTGGAGGCAGGTGTAATCCATACCAGACCAAAAGGAGGGCAGGAGGCTCCTGCCAACAATCACTGCACCAGCAGAGATTGCTTGCAACAGCAAAAGTGCTACCTGGGATACAGCAAAACCATTTGCTGCCATCTCAGCCTCTTTGCATCTCACCTGGCTCCCTGGTGGGACACAAGGGACAGATCCAGCCTCCCATCACTGGGGAGGAAGGAAAAGTGCCTCCCAATTTGGACACCCACCTCAGCCAATAGCAGTGGATACACCTTGCAGATTTTTCCCTCCTTGCTGTTGGTCATCCTGCTGAAGGAGTAAAAATAGATCCTGGACTTTACTGCCCAGGGCTGTGCTAACTTTGACTGCAGAATCTGCCTCCTGCATGGGGTGTTACAATCAGACACCACAAATCTTTACAGAGGATCAGAGCTGGCCGGAATAGCTTCCAAAGGTCCCAATGATGCTTCCTTGGTGAAGCTCACACAGATGCTGGCAGAGACTGTGCTAGAAACAAAGGACAAACGATGCACACACTTGTTTAAAAAGCTCATACAAAGAGGGCTTTTTCTTTTAGATGTTGCTCATAGACTTCTGCATTTTAAAAGTCAATCACAGTCAGGCAATTATTTAGAATAAAATATCATTTTACTGGGTGATAAATGAAAATAGTTTCATTAAGGATTAAACATCTGGTCTGAAGGAACTGCCTCTTATTTACATAAAATCTGTGTGTCATTCTACAAAATGAATGCTTTCTCTGCTAACAGTGTTGTGGAGGAAGAGGTTTGTTGCATTGGATTCATGCAAACAATCTTACTTTCTACACTTTCTCATTGAAAAAACATTTATTGCCAGACTGACTGTAGCAGGAAAACTACAATGTTATGTTACACTATAGTTAAAAATCCTTTTGGCCTCTAGTGTTAGATGGAAAAATTGTTCTGAGAATAAAAGAACAGATGCTGACAGCCATAGCAATTCTCAATGCTTATGCCAGAGAGCCATATTTGCTTGAAAAGGCTATTCATAATGTGAATAGTGCTTCATGTTAAGAGAACTCTATTATACAAGACAGAATATATTTGTAGCTAAAGGGACGACCCCCCCCAAACACACCCATTGATTTTTTTTCCCTTTATCCAGATTTACTTGTTTTATAACCTCCTTTTGTTACATTTGTGCTCTGAACACTTCTTGTTTACACACATTGCCTAAAACAACAAGCACTATGCAATTCTTAACATAAATGGGGAAATGCATTAGCAGACTGGTATAAGAATCCACAAAAGGAACACTTTCAGAAGAAAAGATTCTAATAAATCTGATCTATATATTCTTTTATGAACTAGTTTTCCCCCAAAAGGCATCCACAGCTGTTGACCCCCCTCATGCTCTGAAAGAGAAGCATCAGCTGTAGCACTAGAGGAGATAGACCAATGGAGCCTTGACACAGTGTTTTCAATCAGGGTATCCAGACTAGATGGTGGTGACAAAAATATCAGATTTTCCCAATCTACAAAGAAAACAAACCTTAGGTACCTTCTCATTAGAGGAGTATCATGTACTCTGTGCAAAGTAGGACCTTACTCTATTACAAAGCTCTGCTAGCTCCATCTCAGACACAGAGAGCATTCCTCCTGCTCATGTCTGTGCTGTCTATGCTCCTGGCAGCAGAAGCAACCTTTCCAACTTCTGGCCCCATCCAGACCTTGACAAGAGGCTGGTGCAGGTCAGAGAGCACAAAGGTGGCAGCCCAAAGAAGTTCCCCACCCAGACAGCAGGAGGACGTTCATCACCTTGGTGAAAAGGAGAGGGAATGTCCTTGTTACACCAACTGAAAATGTCCTGCAGCCCTTCAAGGCCACCAGCTGTAAATCTGCATAGGCAGCCATGGAGTGAACCAGCTGGGCTTGGCCAGCACTGCCATGCACACACTGCTTTTTAAGTTTCAGCAGTTTAGGAGGGTAGCTCCAAATTTTGCTGCTCCATCCTCCCTTCCCCAGTTAAAGCCAGAGATGAACTTCCCTGTTTCCCATGGTCAAACACCAGAGAAAAAGGTTCTTTTTTCCTGCCCTTGCAGCTGCATCTGCAAGATTCCACTCTTGAGTGAGAGTGCTGCAGGAGACTCATGGCTAAAATAATCACTGAAAGTATAAAGAACTAAAATCTTCATAAGGGCTGACTAATGGCAACTGAGATAGGATTAAATACATATTTAAAAGAAAGCAGTGTCATGTTAAGGTGACATTTTCAAAAAGACTCACATATAGGAACTGAGCTAAACTGCATATGATATTAAAAATTCACACACAAAGTCTTTCTTTCATCTTCTTCAGTAACTGTACATTTCCTTCTTTACTTCCACACATCACTTCTCTTTAGCCATTACTACAAACATTTTGACATGTATAATGTAAATTATAGAATTAGATTTTGCATCATAGTATGCAGAAAAGGAAAACCTCATCTTTGAAATTAAAGTTTACACCTTATGTTTTAAACAACTATCAGTGAACAGGCTCCTGATTTAACCAAAAGTGTGTCCACACATTGGGTTCATATCTTCTGCTTTCTGAGTTTAAAAATCACTAGAAAATCTGAAATGCACAGAATAACCTAACCAAATCTTTGTTTCTTTGAACCTGCTGAAGATTTCTATCCTACTCCTTTAAATACACAGAAAGACTTATTAAAAGGATTTTCCCTGAAAGAAGCAAAGTTGTCTTCATAAACATTTACCATGCTGAAATCAAGCCTGCAAAAAGCCCAGAAATATATATCTGGTTCATGATAAATGACTTCTGTTTCATACAAGGTGACAATTATGCAAAAGAGGGCATGAGGACATTCCCTGTTCTCTGTCACATAAGCACGCATTTTCTACTGAATTCTGAGATGCCACGTTCACTGCAAAACAGAGAGCATGCTTTCTTTTTCAAAAATTCTTTTGTGGAAAAGCAGCCTATTAATCTGCACTTGAAATGTAGCATTTTAGAAAAATCTGTCAAAAATAATTTCTCATTTTTCTGGAGAGGAAACTGACAATGTTGGTAGATTGTTGAGTAAGGCTGATAACCTTTTAGAAAGCTCAGGCAAACACAAGGTTTGAGCAACCTAATTGTCCATCAAGAAAAAAAAAATCTATTTTATCTGGCACATGTTTGATGCCTGTACTGGTATCCTACCCAAGCCTGCAGTCCATACAAGCAGTATTGTGACTTTGTCCTTGGGGTGACAGAATGCATTTATTTAGATTCTAGCTTGTCATACAGCTAGTCTCATGCCCCAGAATGGCTTGATTTAGTCTGTTTTCTAGCACAGCACAATAGCTGCTTTCAACAACAGAACTGTTTTCTGACATTATATTTTGCTAACTTCATTTACAAAGAGCCAACTTGAAATGATTGCTGCGCATGGAAAGCACGCAGGGCAAACTGGGGCTGCTTGACAGCAAGCCTTCCTTTGAGAGCCTTGATGCACTCCAAATTTTCTAGTGTGTCACATTTAATCTGTAATGTGCATGGCAAATCACAAAAGCACAAAAAATATCATATAAAACCAGTAATGGCTTGTGACGCAAGTTACCAAATCTGCTGGTTCTCCCCACAGTTTTGAAAGCTCTTCCTTTGCAGTGGGCAGTTTCTGTGACTCATTTGTTATCTTGCACCATTTTCTTTTCATACCTTTGTCTTTTTCATTACATACATTAGATGTTTATGTTGGGCAATAAAAAGTAAAATGGGGTGTTTCAGTAGTTCAGCAACACTGGATACATAGTACCTGTGAAAACATACTTTACATGAAGTGGCATCACTAATCCACTGAAGTCCATTCCAAACCTTCTCAGAGCAGAAAGAGATCTTTAGAAATCAAGTTAAAGCCCAGATGTTTGAATGAATCTCTCAACAGCAGGAAATCTTTGAGTGAAAAATAAATAAATCACTACTATTACCAATAAGAATCCAATGTGAAGACTCACTGACCCTTAACATATGCCAGAATACTGTATTGGCAGGAAAATATACCAGGCTTATTATGAAGATAGGAAGAGGGGATGCCTGTTTCTGCACAGAAATTACTAAGAGAGCCGGGGATTAATTTTCAAAAATTCTTATGCTCTTCTGAGTTTAAGGCTTAAAGCTGATGCTCCAAGTTTTCTGCCTAACCTAGATTTGCTTAGTTGACTCATGAATCCTTCTGCAAGACAAAAGAACAGTTTCTAGGAAGTTGGTTTCTTTTTTGCTTCCTCTTAATAGAAACAAAGTTGGCTTGAGGTCAGCATAACTCGGATGACTTTGTGCTCCCAGGCAAATCACTGAGACCTCTTTCTTTGTTTTAGACAGTAAATTTAACATCTGGCTTGGACTGTCATAACTAAGTCATCACTTCTTGTAAGTCCTAGCAAGGAGCAGATCCCTCTTCATCTACAAACCCAGAATTGTCTGAGTCAAGCCTTGTTATCTCCCATACTGACCAGAGAACGCCGTTGCTTTACTGGTCTGACCCCATGCAGTTCCAGCCTCGCTGCTATCAGTGGCCGTGCTGGCAGACTGGACACTGCCAGAACAAATGTCATGCACATTAAACATGTGCATGCACAGACACTTACAAATGTATAACCTAAGATGCAAGAACATCTCCAGGATCCTCTCTGCTTTTTGTATGTCTTCAAAAGACATTCAACTCCAGTTATCCACCACCAACAGATCACTTTGAGAAGTTGAGAAGCACAAAAGCATTAAACAAAGTAATCAAATTGTTGAGTTACCGGATGAGGTAGTATAGATGTTGCTGCATATATTTTCACAGATAATCAAGCAGAAGAACAATTTTTAATTGCTTGTTCTACAATTACAGGTGCATAAAAGCCAAAACTACAAACAAGCCATTCGACTCTAATCCAGTTCTGCATTTGTCAGTTTGGTCATGACCTGCCTGGCATTCCTCATCTGTTGACTTAATGTCATGAGTCATTTGCCATCCCCCACTGGGCCCACTGGGCATTTAAGTCACTTGTATTGCTTTTCTTGAATGTACATATAGATAAGCTTTGTCTGCAAGAAAAAAAAAATGTGATAAAGAGTGTATGCACTTTAAATTTTATGCAACCCAGATCAGTTACAAAACAACTTCAATCATAAAAGAAAACAGAAATAAAAAATATTCATGATACCTTTCAATTTATTCAGCTTTAAAATATCTTCTCAGATCAAATCTGTCACTCGTTTTTCTGAAAGCTTTTTTTTAAAGGAGAAGATAGATCTGGGTGAACATTATTCTTCAGCAATTAGTAGATGCAGAAAAAAAATGCACCACTTGCCTGAAAGAGTAGACCTATTTCCTGTGATAATCATTTCACTTTTCCCTTTTTTGATAAGAATTCAGCTTTTTCCAGAAGCCCACTGCTATTCCATTAATGAAAAAAAATCTAAGTACTCTTCCTGGTTACATAAATGATGAGGAAAAAAGGGTATGGTTTAGAAAACAGCTCTTTATGCACAACCCCCCCCCCCCCCCACAAGAGACAGGATTCTGTATATGGTACATCAAAGTGTTCCATACCATTCTGTATTTTCTAATGCACTGGAAACCTCTTTTCTCAATTCCAAATGTCAGCAGCCTTTGAAATTACACTTCCTTACTTCAGTACCTTAAACCCAGGGTCTTGTCAGTGGGAGATCTGTCAGATGAGAGAAAGTAGAGTCCTGCCTTGCAAAAGTAAGCAAAAAGAGGAGCATGTTTTCCAGTAACTGGGCACACAGTATGACAAGACCCCACTGCCAATGAGATGCCCATTGCTTTCAGTCCAGAAGAGGTCAGGGACAAAAAGGACATACACACTTATGCTCCTAAAAGTAAATGGATGTTCCTGGGTTAAACTTTCCTCGCACAAGAGGAAAGGCTGCCATATTGCAATGAATATGAGCCTGCATTCCAACATCAAAGCCAGCTCCAATAACTCAGCGGGCATCAGCAAATGAGACAAGATTGAGACTAGGAAGTTGAAGTCTGGTTACAAAGCAATCCTCACACTGCCTCAGCTTCCCTGTCCAGGCATCAGACAAGGAGAGGAAGGCTCTCTTTTTCAGGTAGATCAGGACAGCCCATTGTGTCTGCTGCATTTACTCTGCAGAATAAAGGTCTTCGATCAGAAGTGTTTTAATTGGACAGTGCAAATGACAGGGCTAAATACCTTCACCGGTAATTTCTCAATGAATGCCGCAGTTCTGACGATTAGCAGAGTGCTACCCTAAAAATGTCTGCACAGCCTTTGAGATCAGTCACTCATAACTGGGAACAGCTCAGTGCCAGCCAGCTGGGAACCCAGAATTGCATGCCCCTTCTTTAGCACAGTGCCCACAGCCTGAGGCTGTAAAAATAACAGAATGATTAAGATAACAAAAGACCTCTGAGATTATCAGGTCTGACCTTGGTCTGGTCACCACCTTGTCAACCAGACCATGGCACTGAGTGCCACATCCAGTTGTTTCTTGAACATGTCCAAGGATGGTGACTCCATCACCTCCCTGTGCACGGTCTGTTCCAATGCTTAAGAACCTTTTCTGTAAACAAAGCCTTCCTGATGTCCAACCTGAACCTCCCCTAGTGAAGCTCAAAATCATTTCCTCTTGTCCTATTGGACTCATCCTCTAGTCACCTGGGAGACACGGCCAACCCCCACCTGGCTCCACCCTCCTTTCAGGCACTTGTAGAGAGAAAAAAGGTCTCCCTTGACCCTCCTTTATGCCAAGATGAACAACCCCAGCTCCCCCAGTTGCTCCCTGCCAACTTGGAGAGCAGCTAGAGCACATATTTAATTACAAGAAACTGCAAATAACCTGAAATTTTTTAATTATCATATTCCCTTCACTAGCAATGAAAACATAGTTTATATTGCGGGGGAAAATATTTCTATATTGTTCCTTATTTTTCATTATGACAATAACTGGCATAACATTATTGCTATATTCAACCGTTCATAAATAAAAACAGACACAGATGTAGGAAGAAGATGCACAGAGAAAAAAAACATCTGTTACTTTTGGGAAAAAGGGGGTAAAATCTGATTAAGTAGAGGTTTTTTTGATTTTTGAATGAAGTTTATGAACCTTGTCAGAAAAGATTTTCATCTATTACAAAAGTAAAAGAGCTTTGAGCGACAGATGCGCCTAAACAGATGTATATATATATTTATATATACACACACCCATGTCTTTTACAAGACACAGTAATAGTGTAAGTTGTCAGGAAAGTGTCTGCAGAAAGCAAGGCTGACTACTGCCTTTGGTGGACAGGTCTATTATACTGTACCTTGACAATCATCTGAGAATACTAAAGCCAAGCCTTTGTCCTAAATAGCATTTGTGACCCAAGAAAGACCTTTATGTCCTCCAAATAAGAGACAATGTGTAAAGAACTCATTGTAAATGGCTTTATGAATAGATCTGTAGCAGTATGGGAAATATTAGGACGTGAATTTAGTAGCTCTTTAACATACATCAGTATTTGAAAAGATAAAATATTATTCTCCGTGTTCTGTATTATTTTCTACATATATTCTACACATAGAATTTCCTCTGTTCTAATGTCTCTCTAGCAGACATTAGAATTTATAGAGGAAAATTATTGTTCTTAAAACAAAATATTCTTCCCTACTAACCTGTTATCTGGTAAAATAATATCAGATATAACAATCAAGGCCAGGTCAGAGAGGACTATGAGCAACCTGCTCTGGTGGAAGGGGTCCCTGCCCATGGCAGGGCAGTTAGAACTGGATGATCCCTAAGCTCCCTTTCAACCCAAACTATTCTATGATTCTGTGATCACAATGTGCTAGAGTTAGAAGCATCAAATCATTGTAGCATGTATTAACCTATAATTTGTTAGAATATTAAAAAGTATTAAGTATTGTATTAATTCATTAAGCAATAGTTGAGCAAAAATAGAGGCAGTGGAGAGATAATCAATGAGTTAGGTTTGCCTTAGGCACTACTTTATTACACCCTCTTTCAAAGTGTTTTCACATGAAGAAAAAGAACAAATAACTTACGTAGTGAAAACATTTCATTTCATACCATGAACCAGTTTTGCATTCCTCCTCTAGATGTGCTGCATACAAAACAAAGAGAAAATATCCCCTTTGTAAGCAGATGTGTATTTCTGTTGGCCTTGCTATTTACTGTCAAGTGTGCTGTGAGGCACAGTGTTTATTTACACTCCAAAGCACTGGGAAGAACCTGAGCTTCACTGTGTGTCCCAAGGTTTCCTCCATTAGAAAATAATTTGGGTTTAGACCAACCCATTACCCCAGGCATAAAACAGATGTACACATTGAAAATAGAAGATACTAATGAATAAGTTTGCATGGCAGAATTAATGATTGTTGATGAACATCAGTTCTTTAAGCATTTCAAGGCAAATGAAGGATTGTTACTTGTCTCTTCCTAAATTAAAAAAAAAAAAAAAAAAAAAAAAAAAAAGTTGAATATTATGACACTAGAATCCCAGGGGAGATGAAAAATATCAGTGCAGCTTAGAGGAGATAAAAGGAAAACAAGAACACCAATTATTTTTTAAGAGAAGTCCATGTCAAATAAGACTAAATTGTATGAAAACTTAAGAATGAGGCAGCCTGTATGGCATACTGGCAAGATCTTAGGCATTCCCTCATCAGAAAAATGGAAAAAAAAATATTAGGCACAAGTTACAAGAAAAAGAACAAAAGTACCATGGTCAGTCAGGTGGAGACAAAACATTTGACTGGCAAGAAAGCAAATCAATGTGCAGTACAGTTCTGCTTCTCCTTTTAATCTTTTATAAACTTAACAGAGCATTTTGCAGGGAGGATGGAAGCTGCTGCCCGGTGGAGCCACCCCAGCAGAGGCATTCCCTCACGCTCGGCAGCACTTTACTGCCTTTTTTCAGCTGGGTACCAGGGCACAGGGCCAGCAGCTGCCTGTGCCAGGGCTGGGGGGTCTATGCAAGGACAGAAGAGTGTCCTGTACTCTACATTTAAATCGGAGTTGTTGCCATTTAAGCGAGAAAGCTGTCGGGTTATTTATTGTTCACTTATGCATTTTGCCCCTATGTAAAATAAATATACCATTTATCAGGGGGATCCAGATTCAGCAGCACAGACCAGGAGATTACCTCGAGAATTACCTGAAGTGGCAAACTGCTGTTTTAAAGCCCAGTCTGTGCTTTCACACTGCTTTCTCCCCAGTCTGACCACACACATCAAATTACACGGCTATCAACTCAACAAAAAGCTGGCATACTTCTTTATCCATGGGAAGGATGAAGGACCAGACAGACCATGCAAAATTTGTAGTCTCTTTCTTGTTCATCTCCTTGTGCAAGTGAGGTTCTCCTCCCTGTTTTTTAAACCTAATAAGCAGTTGCAAGTTAATTTATTTACTTCTGACATTTTTGTATCACTGACCAAGCAACCTTCCAGATCCTGGCAAAGATTAGAAAAGCCCAATGTAAAATACCTAGGAGCCAGACCTCTGTCCAAGCACAAAATGCCTCTCTAACCACTTCATGAGGCTCTTGACATGGAGTAAAATGAAAGGACAAAGTTGCTGCCACTGTCACCCATGTCTTGGACCCGCATATGGAAGCTGTTGTATTTTACACCAGTATCAGCTCTGAATTTAATCAGATTTATGCAAAAGTAACAAAGAATAAAACTCTACACTTCCCTGAAACTCAAAGTTGTCATAAGATATTCATTCTTCTACTATATCCAAAACCTCACAAAGTGGCGTCACTTAAACCTGTGGATTCACCACATAGGCATTTCAGCATATTGGTGACATTTCATTCCTGTTCTAAAAACCTTCATCAGAGTCAAAAGCTGACTACCAGACACCTGCAGTTGTTTGCAGCCATCTGTATCTGCTTGCAGCTTCACAGGGGATCTATGGTAGTGTTTAACTGAAATATCAAAGGTAAACATCACTGGAATGTTTTTGAGAGCAATCTTTGAACAGTAAAAGAAGAAAAGAACTCACTTTCTTCAGTTACCAGTTCCAGAAGATTACAAGGTGCCAGCACATGCTATAATCAGTCTGTATTTTCCTGATTTAAATCACCCAATAAAAAACCTGAAAACAGCCACTGAGTTTTTAATTCCTCTCTTTTTTTTACTGAAAGAGAAGACTGCCTCGCATTCCCATGTACCAAGAGGTTAAAAAAAATATTGATAGAGGTTTCTCAAAGAAATTAATGTCTTTAGTTTCTTATCTCTCTAGGAAAAGTCTGATATCAATTATATGCTTACACATGTCATGGTAACCACTACATGACTCTAATCAATGTAGCTTATTATTTACCGTGCAGCACCACTAGGCATTTTTGTTTTATTTTTAATATTATAAATTATTGCAGGTTTAGAGCTTACTTTTTGACATTTTATAGGTTGCACATTTAAATTTGATGCTCATTATAACAAGGAGTTTTTTCTGCAACTTTATAAGATAGTTTTGAAAAAAAGACCAAGCTGCGTTTTTTTCTGCTGACTGAGACCAACAGTGTAAGGTCCTACAAATGTAACTGATGGGACGTTAAAAAAAACCACGGTTGCACTCAGGAAAGGACATAAAACAGGTATCCAAATGTCCTCTTCGTTTGCAGACTGGTAGGTTAGCAAAAACTTCTGAGCTTAAAATCACAGGAGAGAACTGAAACTTGTCAGCAACAAGAGAATAATGAATAATTGCAGTTAATTGTGAGAAGAGCAAAGCCAGCACTGCAGTCCCCACAGGCATCGGAGCGGAGGCAGAATTCAGCATGAGCTGCAGCCATGGAGCAGAGACCGAAGCAAACACACACAAAGCAGCACACGTGAAGGTCACCAGATAACAGTCTGAACGATTAAACACCGCCCGAGCCCTTCCCAGCACCACCCCCAAGCAGCCTCGTCTTGCCACCATTTGTAGGTTTACTTGTGATGGTACAGATGTCTATTTCTTTAAATTTTGACGCCAGCTACCTTTCCCACTGGATCAAACCTCTCAGACGTGAGACCACTAATGCTCTGCAAGAGACAGCAATAAACATGCACATAGAAGTGTAACTCCTGCTCCCCAGGGGCCGAGCTGACTCCACCACCTCCTCACAGACCTCACTTTTGAAGTGTGTAATAGAAACACACATTCCTTTTGCCTCTTTCCTCAAGCAAATCTGGCACCGCCCCAGCAAGCATGTAGAGAAACTTTGCATGCACTGCTTCTGCTGCCATGCTGGCATGTATTTCTCCCTGCCGAAATCCCTTCTCCCAGCTCTGGCACTGGGATGGCAGGGCAGTGAGCTTGCTCCTTATGCAGTTGCTATAAGGCTGATATTTACACAAGGACTGCAGAACTGAGATCAGGCAGCCTAGTGCTGGTCTATGAAATTATGATGCATAAAGTGATTCCCCTGATTTGTTATTTGGGATAATAATTAATTCTATTATGTATTACACTATATTTAAAAACAACATACTTGTGAATTTATATGCACACATCTTTACTGTGTTATAATATTTTATTAAATACTTTCTTCTATAATTCAGTAGCTCCTAATAATTAGAACCACAGATGTAGAATCTACATTTACAAAAATACTACTAGTGTTGCAATTATTTCTGCACTTGTATCTTTTTGAAACAAACAAAAAAAAAAAGCTGGATTCTTTGGTGAGTGGGAGTTACTTGTTCATTTGGAAGGGAGGATTGAAGGGAATTAAATTGATTCACAAAATGACAAAATATAAAATCAAGCCAAAGCATTTGCTGAGGTGTATCCTCTATTATCTTCATTGTCCTTCTGTTTCCTTGTGAATGAAGCAACTTCATAGTCTGAAAATGCTGAATTTACAATACTCTAAAGCTTTAAACTACGAACTCAATATTTTATCCCAAACCATAGAGCACTATGAAGGTGAAATGAATATTAAACAAAAAGCCTTGTCAATCAGTTTGATTTTCTTCTTTCCCTACAAGAAATCAAGGTTGAGATTTCAGGGTTGCTTTAGGAAATATTATTTTTTGTGGCGATCCAGTTCAATTTCCTTCAAGCTCATTTGGAGTTATCTAAACTTCTTAAAAAATTCTTACTTTAAGATTTTGTTTTAAGAAAAATCCTAAATGTCTCAGTTTAGGTATTTAGAATATCAACTGCCTTTCAGAAATAATAGTATTCATAATATGGCTAACTCATTCTGGGGTTTGAAGCCTTTCAATAGGATAAGAAGACATAGCCTCAAGCCATGCCAGGTTGGACATCAGGAAGAATTTTTTCTCTCAAAGAGTTGTCAAGCATTAGAATGGGTTGCCCAGGGAGGCATTGGAGTCACTGTCCCTGGAAGTGTTCAAGAAATGACTGGATGTGACACTCGGTGACAAGCCAGTCAGAGGTTGGACTCAAGGTCTTTTCCAACTTTAATAATTCTATGATTTTGTGACCCAAATAAAGCAAATGCATTAGAGGAAGAGTAAAGTGAATTATAGGCAGCAGCTATAAGGAACATAAGACATCTTCTTCGCATACTCTACCCCAAAAAAGCAAAACACTGCACAAATGTATCCAATGGCATAAAAACATACACAATATTGCATTCAAAAGATTACTTAAATTATTATTATTGTTCATGAGATAAGAATTAACAGGTTAGAGAACTGAAAAACTGAAGCTGACTTAATGGGCAGTTAAGCAACATTTTTTCTTCTTGTTTAGAAACAAAGGCTTGATTTACGACACAGCAGTCATGCTCTGCTCTGCAGACCAAATGATTCATTTCCTCACAAACCTTTCTGGTGCAGTCAGTATTGTACCATCAGTGTGCCACATGTGGGCTCTAGCCATGCAGATCTAGTCACAGCTCTACAGTATAAAATTGCTTAGAATTTATGGAACATATCTTTCTCTATATAGAAAACAAATATTAAATTATGCTAATTATCATAACTCTCCAACTAAAGCAGGGTCAAACTTAAGGATAACACCTTCTCTAACAGCTATATAACATGAAAAGACAATCATGATACTAATGTGGGGAACTTGCATTAGTAGTTTACATGTGGTAAAAGTAATGAATGAAAATTTGTAAAAGCCACACAATAACCATAATCATCAGCAGAGTCCATAGTACCATCTGTAAAGAACTGATTGCATATACATGACAGAGAGTCGTTGCTTGGGCTTTTGTGGATTTACTGCTGGATGCCTGGGACTCTGTCGTGCATTACAGAGCACTGGTTTTCAAAGCAAAGCTTTGCATAAACAAATGCACACAACAGATTTGACATGCAGTTTAGTTGTGTGCCTGGGCAAAACTGAGTGAGTCTGGTCCTCGGGAGAAATGGAGTCAGACACCTGTGGTTAGCTGTGCCCATGAAATGGGTAGCAATACAAAAGAGTATAAATCTCAGAGAGTCAAAGGTTCCCAAAGTTCAAAAGTAGTCAGTGAGACAGACTGGACCTGGGGCCAAAAAAAACTTGAAGGAAAGGGTTAATACTGCAGAGCACACTGGAGGCAAGGAGGATGTTTTTGCATGAGATTCCCATGGGCCCTCTTCTCGAGCATGTCCGGGTCCCTCTGGATGGCACCCCATCCTTCAGGTGTGTCAATGGCACCACTCAGCTTGGTGTCATCCGCAAATTTGCTGAGACTGCATTCAATCCTATTGTCTGTATCATGAATGAACATAACAAATAGCAGTGGTTCCAATATGGACCACTGAGGGTCACCACCTGTCACCCATGTCCATCAGGACTCTGGACGCAATGGTCCAACACATTACCTATTCATCTAGCACTTCCCCCATCAAACCCATTTCTTCCCAGTCTAAACGTTGAGGGATCATGTCAAAGGCTTTATAGAAGGCCATACAGGTAAACAAACCCTTTAAAAAAAAAAACCAACCCTTGACTCCAGTAGTGAAGGTTGTAGGAGACCAGAGGAACGATTGACTGGCTCAAAACAACCAGGTGGGAAGTGTTGGGGGGACAGGGTGAATTCTGCATACATGGAACGATGCGCTGCTCCACATCCTGACTCTACTGAGCCTTAGTCAGCCTCTGGTCTGGCCAAAAATGGCAGCCTGACCTCAAGGTGAGCCACAAAATGGTGCCAGCCTGGCCCAGGAGACACTAAAGCCCAGGCCTGGGGGAGAGCCCAGCAGAAAAAAGGACAGCAACACACGTGCTGAGTTAGCACACTCCACTGGATCCGCTGGATAGGGTGGTGATAAACTTTTCTCTCTCTCTTCTCAAAATATATTGTAAATCAGACTAAAAAATTCCAGTCAATACCTTAGCAAGTGCCTTGTGTCTGGAGAAGTTATAGTTCACCAGGCTAAAGTTTGCTAAGTGTGTGAAGTGCCTTACTTTGTCTGGATGTTATTTTAAATTTGGCCGAGCACATTATTCTACCTGAAAGTTCTAAAATTTGTGAGTAAAAATTTGGTGTCAAACTCCCTGAGGATTTTGTTCTTTCTCCCATGCATTGCCCAGAGTGAATCAAACTACCTTCCGCTAAACCTGCCGAGCGGGCCAGGGCATTACAAAGGTGATTTCTCAAACCAGACAAGCTGCAATTTGTAAATAAGCACACTGCAGATAGAATGAGGCAAAGGTCTAGCAGCTAATGCCACTGTCACAGTTCTGTTTGACAAACAGAAGCATTCAGCATCTTGTCACATCACAAATGGGCCTTCAGCTTCTCTTTCACTCTGACAATGTAGAACAGTCCCACAAAAACACCTGGGCTGAGAAAGAATTACTTCAGTGACCCTTCTGGCTTCCAGCCAGCCCATCTGCCTCTTACTGATGCAGCCTCTGTCTGGAAAGGCTCCTGAAGAGTGCCAGGAATGGGAAACTTCAGGCATTGGGAATCTATTCTTTAACTGCTGGAAAGGGTGTTCCAGCAGGCAGGTGCATGAGGAGTTGTAACCTTGGGCCAAATGGAGCCTTCACTTCACATTTGAAGTAACCATTGTGTGCTCCAAAGCTTACCTATATTGGTGTTTTTCTGGGCTCCTATCTGAGGAAACACAATAACCTGAAGCACACAGTTTGTCAGATATCAGGTGTTGGTATCAAGCTACCAGATCCCAGTAACACGTGACAGTGTTCAGCAGGCTGTGTGGGTGGCTGAAAGATTAATCTATTTGCCAGAAAAAACACAGCAGGGCTCTTTAGTACAACCCACCCTTGTGCTGTCAACAGGGGATGTTGGAACAGGATGGCTGGGAAGAACATCAAAACCCACATGTATGAGCTGAGGGTGTCTGCCCTTCCTCCAAACATGGGCAGCAGATGAAGCAATGACTGCCAAAGTTTCAAGGCTGAGAGCAGTATGGCACAGTTCATCATCATTGCCCCCAGATGGGCCAGCGTAGGCTACTGCAAAATATCTACCAAGTTTGGAACAGAGTCTGAAAAGGACAAAAAAATTAGCTTACTTTTTTTTTTAGTGACTTGCAACTCTCTGTGAAGTCCTGGCACTTCCTTTCTTTCACTTGTAAACTTGCTGATCTCCAAAACAACAACAAGCAAAAGAAACCAAAAAAACCAAAATAAATTGAAAAAAGGCTTCTTTTACATCTTTTATTTTGCTCACTCACCTAACACCAATATGGTACAGAATAGACCCCAGCACGGGTCTCTGTTACCTGATCGGAGTAACAGGTGGTCATTCTCCACTTGAAAAGACCAAGAAATCATTTATGATGGGTATCCTAAAGCATGAATGCTAAGATTGAATTGTGGGCTCTCAGCTAAGATTTAGAAGACAGTGCAATCTTGAGAGGAAAGATTGTGCCATTTTCTTCCAGCTTTTAATTGCTTCTGTCCCATAGTCTCCAAAATAACTTTCCAAGTCATTGATTTCACCTCCCTCGACTCTATGTTGGCTTCTTACTTCATCAATCCCACTTTGAAGTTGTAAAGGCTTCTGGTATACTGGTATATCTCTGCCAGCAACCCAATTTCCCAGCTACCAGCTCACTCTGTATCCTACTCTTCACAAGTCCCAGTCATCTGTCCCAAAGTCTCAGCTCCCCTTCACACTCCTTATGTCTCATGTTCATGTACTCTCCTACTAGCCCAGTTTCTGGGGAAATCTGTACCCATGCTCTCCAAACCTGCTCTTCCCTATGTCAGCTGGATCTCAGGCTCCTCCCAGGACCCCATGGTGCTTTCCTCCCTCACATTTTCTGCCCAAGCACCAACAGAGGAATTGCTATGAAAAGAGAGAGGAGTGGATGTCAGAGTTTATCCAAATTAAGAGATCACGGCGAAAGCTCTGAACTGCTCTGCTCACATACCCTGCTCACTTTGGAGGTATCACATACAGGCTGCCACATGCAGCACTGGTGAGGGAACAAGGAACAATCTGATCAACACCAGGTGATGGATGTTGAAGATTCAGGAGACTAGAAGAGACCTTGAAGAGTAATCTGTTCCACCACACCGCTCCAGAAATAATTCAACTATATTTATGTCTTTCCTGATTGATATTCAAATAATATTTAGTGATGCTAAAATCATGAAAATCCAGTATTCCATTGCTTCAACCTTATCATTGCTGAGCCCACAACATGTATCTGTTTGGGCACAGTCATGAAGAACGTTGCTTCACAAGAGCTTTGTGACTTTAGAAAGGGATCATGTCTTGCTCACCATGACATTCTTCATTCTTTGATCTGAAACAACATCAGACATTTCAACATTCATTCATAAGCCATATATTCTAAATATTTTCATTATTTTCATTCCTTTCCTCTGGATACTTTCCAGTTCATACAGATTTTTGTTGAAGTGTGCAGCCTACCTGGACATGGTGTTACAGTTGAGGAGGACTTCTCATGTCTTTCATGTGGTTGTCCTATCTTATGTATCACCATACAATATTTGTTTTTATTGCAACAGCAACTCGAGTAATCTACCATGAAAGAGTTACTGCCCAATCCCTTCCTTATACAGTTGATAACTACAAAGCCTTTGTCTTGCTAATTCTCTTTCCAGCATAGTCACAGTCCCCCTCCAATTGCGACTGCAGATGTAGCAAGTGCCACTAAGGTTAAAAATACTCTGTAGCACTGGGTGTTGAATAAACATGTAATCTCTCGTCTTATTTGCTAAAGGTTTCACACCTGAGTGTATGAAAACTACAATATTATGTAGACTTAAGACAGAAAATTTGGGCAGACTTTCATGGAGACAGTTAAAATGAAGATCAAACAAAGGACACTTCAGGATCTGAAGCTTAGCTAAAAATACAGAACAGTACCATGTTTCTGAACTATCTTGGGATTTTTTAGCAAGGCAAAACAACTAGTCTAATTCTCAACTAATTAATTACTTAAAATAAAATTTAACATGAGTCACAAATACATGTGATTAACTACAGACCACATGGCTAAAATTTGCCAAAGTTATAAGCAGCAGAAAAGAGGTTCTACAATATAGAAGGCAGTTTGATTTTGTTGGCAGATGAATCCACTCAACCCAACTATCTCAAGTATGTGCCAACAGATACCCAAAGATAACACAGATTCACAGGGCTTTTTATC
This sequence comes from Lanius collurio, assembly GCA_020086605.1. Classification (NCBI taxonomy): domain Eukaryota; kingdom Metazoa; phylum Chordata; class Aves; order Passeriformes; family Laniidae; genus Lanius; species Lanius collurio. The sequence continues at coordinate 17,941,930 of JACBWW010000020.1, read as the reverse complement.
ATTATTTTTCCCATCTAGCCCAAACTATTCCACAGATCACTGTAATTGTACCTTTTTCTTTTTCTTTTTTTTTTTTTTTTTCCTGTGCTGAAGGGTTTCAAATGCGGCTTTCTTAAAAGCCACAGAAAAAGACAGCATGTTACTCTGAAGAAAATCAACTTTCTTTGAAGAGCAACATGAAAGTCAGAATTTTCTATGGTTCATTTCACTTCAATTCTTTTCATCACTCCCTCCACATTTCAGCTTAACAGTAAACATAATCTTTAACGTGCAGCATCCTCCTACAGAAGCCTCACCACAAATCACAGACTGAGCTGCTTCATGTTGCTGCCCAAGTCTGACAGCTGACTTTCAGAACATGCTGAGTAATGAAAGAGATGGTCAAGTATGCCAGCAAAATGCAGTACTTTGCAATCCCAAACACTGAAGTGAGGGAAGTTTTTACTTATTTAGGTCATTTTCATAGTGTTTTTCTTAATGCAATAATGGAGAAGAAAATAAAGCTTTCCCATATGTTATCATTAAAACAATAAGCCATTTCAAAACACTGTTGAGATGTGAATTATTTGAACTAAAATCATCTGCATATGCCAATATTTTCTTAAATGGCCTTGTCAGAGGCATGAAAATTTAACTCCTGTGATTTGGTACACAACATACATCTACAAAGAAGAAACTGAACTATATTAAAAAATGTATTACATACTTTACACATTTGTAGTGGCATGTGAATCAGCTTCACTCAATGTGTGGCAGAGTAGCACTATAAGCCACTTACCCAGGATAACATGCAGCAAGATCTCTACATTTTTCTTCCCACCAAACTTAATTGACAAACCACTGTGATTTGGCCCATGTGATACACTGATCTTGAACAGCATTAATTAAAAATTATTTGTCACAAGTCAATTTTATTTCTTTGTAAGACTTCACCAGTATAAGTGAAAATGCTGAATGTGAAGCAAGGATAAATGCTGTATGACTCTGACAAAATATATTTTAGCTCTTAAAGAGAGAAGCCATGTGATATGCAGTGCAGAGAATCAAAAGTAGTGAAAATCCCTTCAGGAAATGATGGGAAACAATAAGTGTAAGAACTACACAGCAACTGATTGTTTCCTAAAGGCAGAAATCATGGAGTCTCCATGGAAACAAACATACTTTTTATCCATCACTGATTTAAATAACAGATAAAAAAAAAAAATTGGCCCCTCCAGTGGAAGCACTAATGTGATTAAAATTAACCCCATAACTTTAGGTTGCCTTCTATCATACTACTCAACAACAATTAATTCTGTCTTAAAGTGCATTTTATACAACTTTATTATATCTTGTTCAAATACATTGGCTCAATGACAACATGCAGGTGTTTAGAGCATCTCAACATTTACACCGTGCTGATGGCAGCTATTATGCAACAACATTGCCCTGAGTCTGTGGATTCCGAAGAAATTGACTGTACTTTTTTAACATGCCAATAGTAGGCTTATCCATTTTTGCCATGGTTCTCTTATTTGTGTCTTTATGGAATAGAGATTGCATTGATTTTGAGGGAAGGAAAAAAAAATCCCTCTTAACTATCAGAGTCAGTAATTTTAAAATATGAATAATTCAGAATATGAAAAAAAAATCTTGGTTTCTGAGGACAAAAAGTCAAAACACAGTCATTCAAGCTTACACTGTCTATTTAAAAATTCTGTTTATGTTAGATTTCATTCTAAAACAACAACCAAATATATTCATATTCATAAATTCATCATCACATTTCATTCAACATTTATTATGCCTGTGTTTCTTATTTAAAAATAGCTTATCTTATCTGACACATCTATTGTAGAAATATTGAAATAACTCTAAACTACATTACTCACAGACAAATCCATTTTCAGTGACTGAGATACCTGGCAAAACATTATTCAGAGTGACTAAGAGCCAAAGCAGAAGAAACTGGAAAACTTATTTTTATTGCTGTAATCAGAAGTGTGAAAGCAAAATGGCTGCTTTTCAGTATCTGTATTATAGTGAAATATTATTGCCAAACAGTATTTTTAAATAGTTAATAAATTTCATTGGGGTTTTAAGGAGCTGTATGTTAAAAAAAAAAACAACAAAAAACCCATTTATCGCAATGCCTTTCCAGTTCACAAATGCTACTACCTGCATAACCTCACAAAAAACAGACCAGAATAAGACCCATAAGAAACAAACTTTGAATGGAAAAAAAAAAAAAGAAAAAGAGAAAAGTCAATATCTTAGTACAGGACCCAGCAAGTCATTCGCACTTCAGACGGTGTTTGCTACCAGTGAACTTCTAAAAATTCTGTTATACAGTATATAGGAAAAAAGTAATATTTGCTCCTAGGTGTGAAGCAATTCTTTCTAAAATTCAGGGTTGCCCAAGTGGACATTTGAAAACAGCCCTTAATTTTAGAACAGCATATGCTAAGATAAATTTTCCTATTGGAGAAAATAGACCCAATACCAACCAGCAGCAACCTCTTTGCTAGGTGCCATTTTTACCAGAAAATATTTCCAAGGTAATTCTTGTAATTATCCAGCTGGAACACAAATAAATATACAAATCACTTTCATATAAAATTTCAATACGCGTCATAGTGTTCAATTCAAGCCAATTGTTGGAATGAAATCTTCAACCCCAAACACAACCTCTAATCTGATAAACTGATAGCATCCAAGGAAGAGTTGAATTTGTCTATTTGATGAATTCCTGACCTGCATTCAAACCACCCAAAGTAAGTAACACACATAACTGCTAACTACTGCAGTATCAATGGCTTTGTTAAAGAAACTCATGGTAACATTTATACCCATTGATTAATGTTTTGGTATAGTTACAAGACTTAATTGTCTATGCAAGGTGCAATTAGATTTATTTCAGTGATGGGAATTTCTTGAGCATGCATTAATAAATACCAAATAAAATTCAGTTCTGGCTCTAATTTATCATCTTTAATCTGTTAAAACATGTTACTACTATCAGCTAGCTTAAATAACCTAAAGTCTAAGAAGAGAGCTCTTTTCACACAATACCATTTAAGCTATGTACAGAAAATCTGTTTGGGAGTGTAACAAATTATATTATCTATGTATCTATTATGGACAGAATATCTATTATTAGGCCTGTGGTTGCAAATTACTCTTCCCTTTCTCCGTGGTCCCATCCCCCCAAGAGCAGATCATTTTCAGTGCCATTATTGTCAGGCAAATTAAATTTTCAGGATGCACAGTTGTGGTTTCCAGGTCTCTATTTACCCCTTGAACTGTGTGTTTAACCGGGCATTTTTACACTTAAAATGACAGAGCAGAGGCATAATAACATTTTACATACTACAGCTACGGAGAACCAGATTTGTAACTGACCACTGGCAATACCAGCAACGTTGATTAAAAACCCCCAAACCATCATTCATTAAAAATCACTCCATGATATAGAAAAGATGCGCGTTACAACCATTTCTGTCGCTGACACAGACGCTTTCTAAGTGAGGAGATGGCGCAAGACAACGATTTCCCAAGTGAAATGGTATTACCTCTGGCTCACCTGCTCCAGCTGTTGGGGAAGGGTAAGGAAGAGGGACGCGGCTCGTTACGGTGGCGCGGCGGCACTTGTGTGACAAATGGCTTACGGGAGCTTGAACAAAGCGATGCTGCTCTGGAGAAGCATCGCAAGGAACAAAGTCATCTCTTTGACAGCTCCTGCTTTTTTTCTCAGCGAAGCTGAAACAATACAGGACTCCCCGGCAAGACGCTAACAAAGGGGAAGCAGAAGGAATCGGAGAGAACCAACCCAGCCATTGAATTCCGCGGCAGCGGTGAAGTGACACCTTCTGAAAATCACCCGCACGCCCCCTTACACCTTCCACCGAACAAAGGCAGCCCAACAGCGGCAGGGAACTACTTACGGGGGGGTTTTCTGGCCGTCCTCCCGGCGCAGCCTCCTGCCCCTGGGCTGCTCGCCACTGGCGTTGCCGAGCCAAAGGGCACATGTAGCACAGACCGGGCAGCACAAAGCGGCAGGGACACCCCCGCACGGCCCCGCACAACAGCGGGCGGCTCCGCACGACGACCGCTCCCGGAGCGGCGAGACCGGGATGCGGAGCCCCACGGGCGGCTGCGGAGCTCCGGTCTGCGGCGAGGCTCCCTCCCGCTACCGGCACCGCAGCGGCCCTTGCGCGGGGAGAAGGGGTGGGGCGCAGGGTGCTACCTGTGCTCCCTCTCCCTGCTGCCAGAAGGAAGCGCCGGTGGCTGCTGCGGGAGCGGTGCCGCCCAGCCCGTCGGATGCCGCCCCCGCGGCGGCCGCCCCATGGCAGCGCGGCCGCCGCCGCTCACGGGCGCCCCGCAGCGCCGCGCCCCGGCCGCGCCCGCAGCCTGCCCTCGCCCCGCTGCCAGCAGCGCTCGGCTTGCGGTGTCGGCGAGGAAGGGGTAAAGCTGCGTTTATCCGCATTCACCGGGACCCAGCGCTGCTGCACTGCCCGAGGAGGAGAGGTCCGCAGCTCCAGATGCGCTCTGAACCCCCGTTGGTCCTCTTACAGCTAGACCAAAGTCTGAACCCAGCGCCTGGCCCGTGCTGTAGATAAGCAAATACTTACCCCTTAATTTACTAAAAAATAGGAGGAACTACAAGAAACAAAAAATAACCGTCCCCCAACATAGAAGCACAGAAATCAGCCTCCCTTCTTTCTCATAGCCTTAAATCCGGTGTTTGTATCAGATGATCTGGGGCCCCACTCTTCTAGTTCAGCTATCTACTGCAAGATTTTACCAGTGCTGGACACCTGTTTCCTGAGTTTCCCAGAGACAACGTGGTAAAAGCAGATGCTGCACTTAGTCCCATTCAGACTCTTCCACTTTTGGAACCAAAGTTGATCACGCAATTCATGATCCTCCACCGCTGACAAGGATGTGTTTTATCAGCCAGCTTTCCAGATTCAGATGGTCCCTGGAGAAAAAGGTCTTGCAGCTTTAGATTTTGTCTGCTCCTTAATTTTTTGGCCCAGTCAGAAGTGGTCCTTCTGATATTCTAAAAAGGAAATGGGTCTGTAAGACCCATGCTGGGTTGGACCAAACTGCTGTCTCACAGACGTTTGAGGGGTTTTTTTTGTCTCTGACTGTGCCTGATACCAGAGGTTATAAAGGAAGAATGTAAGTTTATGTGGGCACTCACTGATATTCTCCTACTCCTTAGGGAGCTGTAGTATCAAAGTGATATTTGTGTAAAAAAACTAGTCTATGACTTTGAAATAAACACTAATTGCTAGAAATCACTTTTTCACCTGCAATCTTCTGGAGATGACTAGTCATACAAGCCCTGGGAAGCGCAGACTGAACAGGGGTTCAGTCCCATCACAACTGAAGCCACAGTCTACAGGGCACAGTTAATTCAGAAGTTTAAGGTTATGACCAGATCTATTTAGGTGGCTGTTAAGTATATTGACTGCTACCTTTACATCAGGTATTTCATATATTTATATGACCCGGGTCCACTAGGTGGCACAAAGATGCCACGTAAAACCAAGAGCAAGACGGGAGTGCCTTTCCTCCCATTCAGCATCTTTATGTGTTTATGCAAAGCAAATGGGTACAGATAAAGATTGCAGACACAGCTATAGTCCATCAACCCACACATGTCTTTCCAAATAAAAACAAGTTCAGATATCAATGTTCTCCTTTGGACTAGAAGCTCAGTGAAAATCTTCCCAAAGAGCAGTATCTGCTCCTGCAGACCTGGACTGACTCACAGCTGAGCAACCATGCTGAAACTCATTTCTGTGTTTGCATTCATGAGAATGTAGCCATCTCTGCTCAGGAGTATTTAAACTGAGAAGAAGCTACTGATGTTCTCATTTTCCCCCTTTCCTCCATTTGCCATCATGCCATTCTAGCTAAATTCCTGCACCATCACCTTGAAATGGCAAAGGACACACCACTGACAACACTGGTAGGGCAGCTCTGCCTGGATGATGGTGAGCTTGCAGCACACGAAGGAGGGAGAGGCAAATACCATGATAAATTCCAAAAATCACCTGAGCTCTAACATAGATATAACTAATATCAAGACAAAACAACAGCAATTATTTTATGGTTGTAATTTTTAAAATGTCAAAGATCATAATAGAGATAGTAAGGGTCAGTTTTACCACAGCTAGATAAGCACTTGCCTCATCACACCACTGGGTGGAATTGTAGGAAAGTTTCCCAGAGCCCCAGGATTTTTGTGCCCCTGCAGACTGCCTATTCCAACAAACCCTTGCTCAAAACAGGGTCATCTACTGCAGGCTGTCCAGGATTGTCTCCCAGCGAGTTCCACACCTCTGTGGATGGAGACTCCACAGCTTCTCTGGGCAGCCTGTTGCACTGTGTGATCACTCTCATGAAAAAAAATTAAAATCTTATTTATTTTAGTTTAAATTGAATTCCCTATATTTCATTTTGTGCTCATTGTCTTGTACCTTCCCTGAATACAACTGAGAGGAGACTCTCAGACGTTTTACTTCCATCCACTTTTACTCCCACTCCCACCATTATCCATGGAGACGTTCCCCTGTCAAGACTTCCCAAGACTCAACACACTCAGTTTGCTCTGACTGTCCTCATGTAAGAGATGCTCCGATCCCTTAATCATCTTTGGGCTCTTTGCTGCACTTTCCAAGAACATCCATGTCCATGCTGTCTTGGGAGCCTTATGGAAGCCACTGCATGCTGGGGAGTTGGTTACCTTGGGCAAGCCCTGTCTGCAGCCCGTTTGTGGGCCGGGGCTGCCACCGTGCAGGGAATCTGCTGGAACCCCAGCTGGAGCTCTGCTGCTGTGCTGTGGCAGAGAGAACCCTGCAGCCTGACAGGAGATGGATGGGTTGGTTCTCTGCCTCTGTGGCTAAAGCCCTGCAGTAACACAGCAGCCACTGACACCACCAGCGTTTCAGCTACTGCTGATCAGTTCTTGCACAGCATCAAGGCTTTCTCTACCCCACACCATTCACGCTGCAGGATGAACAGTAAGACTTTAGGTCCAGGAATTAATATTGCTACAGCTACTATGATCTTTGTGGGGCCTGTGATGGGTCAGAGGATGAAATGAAACTCGAATATCTTTTTATATAAAGTTTTAAGACTAGGGTACCAAAACCACACACCACTGGTGTCTTACACTGTTAGCAAAGTGTAAAGTTCTCTCCCAAGGAATGATTTAAACCCCCCCAAAATCTGCAGATTTCACTTAGGAATAACAGCATTTGCCTAAGTCAGGCTGCCATATATACATCCTTAATCTTAACTCTTTTTTTAAAATTAGCATCACACAGGAATGTGTTTTTCAGATTGAGAAAAAAAGAACAAATTGGGGTTTCCAACTGAATCCTAGAATTACTTATTTATCTTTAGGTTAATTATCTAAATTTTAGGGACATAATGTAAAATACAAAACACCCCAACCCAACTAATTGTAAGAATTTCTCAGAAACACATTATGATGTTTAATTGACCAATTCAGTTTTAATACACCGAAAACACTTTTCCTTTTATTATCTCTGGATTCCCCTGCTTCTGACTATAGACTTCCACTGTTTTGTAGAAAAACAGCCCCAACGATTATTGCTTCTCCTTTATTATTTCTCTAAAGCTATTTTCCCCCCTCCCCAACTTGAGTACCTGGAGTTTTATCTCAATTTCATGTCTAGCACACTCCCCCCCTGTAATTCACCCGAGCCGAGGACTACACCCCAGCAGCCAAGGGTGCTTTTGATCCTCCAGAAGGTGAGAACAGCAGGGAAGCCTCTTGGAGCAGAGTCCAGGCAAGCCACATTAACATCTTGCTCACATAAGGCTCATTTCACACATGGCATGTGCAGTAGTCCACGGATTAAAATCTTCTACAAATTCTTGTTTTCTACTTCATGAATTGAAATACTTGATTTTAAAGCAAAATGGTTTAAAACGTACTTTTGTTTTACTCTAGTTAGTTATAAAAATGTATATAAAATAATAGTAACAAGAAGGCACATCAGCAGCTGTACTACAGTCTGAATATTAGTAATGTTTTAATACCAGAAACCTGCACAGGCTTTGGCCACTGAAATGATACCAATTTTATTATAACACCTGCCTTCAATGAGCTGCTAATTCTTCATAATTGATATATCCATGTAGGAATTACCATTAATTTGTTATGGTTTTAATTGTAATATCAAAACATGCATTTTTCAGTAAGATGAAATACAGTTTTCAATGAAGTGGAACATGTGCTCTCTTAAAAGACAATCCTAATTTAAAAGGGTTTATTTACAAAATAGGATATTTAAAAGCCACCACTGAAAACATCAAGAGCAGAACATGAGTTTTCTCCTTCTTACTAAATCACCCTGAATAATTAACACTAATTAGCATCAGTGTAAACTACTGACTTAATTACAAACAGTATTAATAGCTAAGTAACAGCTAGATCCAAGCACCTCATCACTCCTGTAACTGGCAAATGAAAGACCTAGAAAGCAAGACATATAAGATGCACCCACCATGAATACACAGTTCCTTCCATGGCTCAGAAAGCTAAAGTGATACAAGTATTTTCAAGTACTTCTGAATAGGTGTTCTAAGTTGGTTTTAATCAGTAAAATTTAATATATAAGAGACAGTATTTCCAGTTAACAAAATATTCTTCATCATTTTTAAGTGTAACCATCTTAATGCAAACTAGATAAAATCTAGGAGCAAAAAAATATTTTCTTTACTTGTTATTTAATATGTTGTTTACACCTTAGAGTTGCTTGTAATGCTATCTGGTAATGACAGTTTTTTACTGGATGTTAGGCAACCAGAACAGGATGTATTGGCCAGTGCAAGGATGTGCAGCAATGCATCCTCCCATTTCTATTGCTCTGGATAATTCTTATGAATACACATTGTGTCACCCTGATAGCATGTAATTATCAGAAAACTGTATGTTCCTGAATAGAAGGATGTGAGATACAATCACCTGCACAGATGGACATGAAGTGCCTATCATAAGATTGCACTGACTAATTGCATCTTACTTCAAAGACTAAGTTTGAAATGCTCCTCTGCTAAACACACCAGGTATTTAAGGATTAGTTCTCACTTCATTTACCTAATGTGTATGTCACAGCATAAATTCCTATGTCACCACTCCAACAGCTTGAGCTTAACTGTGTGAATGACTCCATGAATTTTGCTCTGAACTTTTAAAACCAAAATTTGAAAAATATCTCCAGATATGATTCAAAAATTTAAATATAAAACTCCTTGAAAATTTTTTATATTTAAAGTATTTCAATGCATCTTTGAAAATTTTTCTCTTCACTTTTTATTAAATATGGGGATATTTAAAATGCAATTTCACACAATGATTGAACAAAAGGAGATGAGTTAGCTGACAAAAACAGTAATAAAGAATAACTGATACATATTTTTTATTAAGGTACAGTAAACAAAACACATTCGCAAAATAGATAATCAAGACTTTTAAATACCATAAAGAATAACCTGTAAACAGAAAACATTTGTTAAAAGCACAAACATAGGAAATCATCAGGAGTATAAAACACACACTGGCTCAGCATTTTTAAGACTGTTGGGGATGTTATTCTATGTTACTCACATTAAGATGAATAAACTTCCACAATCATAAGAGATAAGAATACAAATAAAAAAGTCTAATGAAAATGAGAGATTGTCAAATCAAGTACTCATTTCCTTCTTATAATTACTGTTTCCAAAATAGTAACAAAACTTAGCTAGGCTTGATACAAAACCTGTCAAACAGCCAGCAAAAGGCCACTCACTCCTGCTAGTTGGGAAAGCAGAATTTTGCAAAGTTAATTACTTCACTCATTCTCAGAGGTTTCAAAGTTAATCACTGATTTGAAGAAAACAGAGGTAGAATACAAGACAGCATTCATAATTTAAAAAAAAAGTGTCCTTTTAACAAGGTAATGCTTCAGTTACTCAAGTTATTCAGTTACTGGTTATTCTTTGAAGGTCACATTTCTGTGGAGAAAGAAAAGATGTCAAAATAAAGGTAACTATTTTATTTTACTAATTAATATTAGGATAAAACGTAATAATTAGCTTTAGGCTCCCCATATGCTCTTCTGTTATTCCCAAATATCAACTATTAGCATATTACCCAAAACTCTACACCACTGACCCATTGCTAAAATGATTTACAACAGTGAGACGAGGAGGAAAATTCCTTGAGAAGATTAAATTGTGTTAGACAGAGACAGCTGTAACACTACAGAACAGTAACTACAGAGTACATTTTACTCTGGTAAGCTCCAAAGAAGGAATAAGTAAGTAAGATGAAAGATGGTAACAGTACTTCTGAGATCACTCTACTGTAATTGATATGTTTAAAAGGCAAGATATGCAAAACAACTGCATGTGAATTCAGTTGTTAAAAACCACCTTCTTTAAAAATACATACTTCGTGAAAATAGGATATTTTCTGTTAAGATATGGTACAGAGTTGACATTGTTAAAACGAAGCATACAAATATTAGATAAAAATAGTGCACCACATGGAATCCCTCAAGCATAGCAATTGGACTTTTTATTGCTCTCAGGACTCACTGTAAAGCAAGAAAGTCTAAAGACAATTCTCTACTGATGATACTCATTCTCAGAAATATATTCTCTGTCATCATGTCAGTCAAAATGTTGTTTTGCAACATAACATGGTATGCCTAGGGGCTCACCAGAGCAAAAGGCATAATGCTGTTTCATCCCCACTGTCAGTATCTCATTTGCTACAGTTTCCGCTTTTTGCTTTACCCAAAAACTTGCAGAAGAGAAAAATTGTTGACAATGTGGGTCCATGCCATGCTGAGCTCAGTTCTCAAGAAATCTGTCTTTGTTAACAGAAGTAAGCTTAGAACAAGCCATATGAATTTACCAACAAAAATAAACTTTAAAATCCATTAGCTAGATTCATGAGCTATCACAGCACACATATTCCTACAACAGTATCTCAACAAACTCTTTATCTCTCCCTGTTGTTCCCCTCTTCACTGCAATTTATTATGCAACAAGGGGATCTACAGTCAATAATCAGGCTTGTAACCCATAACTGGCATCATCTAAAACAACAATGATCTCTAAAAGAACAAAAATGACAGTGAAAATGAACAGAAGCCAATTTTCATTTTTTTATGGAGTACAGTGATCACCATCTTAGACATTCATACATTCAAGCACTAACAATGAAAAATGTATTCATTATTTTTATGCACTTGTTGTGGAGATCGTTTCATCTAAAATGTAGGGTTAAAATGCAGTTTAGCTGGACTCTTCTGTGGAGTGTCTTTCCTTCATTGCTGTACTCAGGAGAATTTCATGGCATTCCTCTTAATATGAACCATTCATTGTTTGGAGATAAGTCTTAACAATAAAAAACTGGCAAAGTATATTTGGATATAATTAATGGTAGTAATATGCAGGCAACATATATTTGAAAGCTGTCAGGTGGTGCGAGACCATTAACAAAAAGAGGAATGAGAATCCATTATATTATATGGTCTTTGGAGAGCACTTTGCATTTATTGGTTGCAATCAATATTTCATAGTAGGAGAGACAGCAAAAACAGAACTTAGAAACATTCGAAGTGTGTAACTATTTCATATGATCACAAAGGATTATTTAGAAACAGTTTAAACCTAACTCTTAAATAGAAATGATCTGCTAAAATCAAATCCCTTACTTTTCAGCTGCTGCTTGATCCGTTGTTCTTACAGTGCTGCGTTCTGGAGACCTGGAGGGAGACCTCAGTGTGGAGCTGAGGGGAGGCGAAGCCCGTAGTGAGGATGTGGAGAGGCCGTGCCGACGCATCTCCTGAATCGCTCGCTCTCTGCCAACAAACAGCAACCTCAGTTACACAACACCTTGCTACTGCAGGATGTTAAAGGAAGAAAACAGAACTTTGCAAAAAGTCTCATTTTCTTGTAAAGTCACTCAATTCTATTCCTGTTTTCATGAGAAGGGGTAGTTTTCAGGATGAAAATATTAGACTTTGCATGAGAAGAGGAACAGAGTTTTCCATAAAAGTTCCTCACTATTGAAAAAAGCAACAGTTTTAAAAGTGAGAAAGAAGAAATAAGGAGGGAGAGCCAACTCACTGAAAAACCAGCTTCTTACCGTTCAAATCGCTCAGTTGTCAGTTTCCTTTTTAAAACATCACAGTCAGTCTGCAGCTGTGCAACTTTACTTCGAAGTACGGAAACCTCTCTATTATTGCTGCTTCTAAAAAAAACCGTGAGAAGCAACAAATTTTTCTTTGAACAATGTCAGCTAGGAGCCTAGAGAAGTTAGAGCAAGACAAAACAAAACCAGACACTGAATGTGTTGTTTTGCAGACTAAGTCAAAGACAAATTAGAAGCAGCAAGAACCAAATGAACACAACAGAATGTTTCTGGAAGAACCTAAGGTGAGAACTCGAAAGTGTCTCACTACATCATGTTATTTTTCAGACAAAGGTAAACACAAATATGTTTTATAAAAACAGACAAAGCAATTACAACATTAGTTTATTGATTTACTATCCTCTGTTGCAATTTGAGATGGTCTTTATGTAAAAAAAAAGAAGAAAAAAGCAGTTAATATCTACAAAAAATTACAAACATAACAGATATGGCTTCAGTAAAAGTTTTATCAAGTAGGCTGAAACTATCTTGCTAGCCATGAATACAACTGAATCAAATCTAAGTAAAAATTGTATTAAAGCAAATACCAGACCAACAAGACACAAGAGTCTGAAAGCTTGTTAACTACAACTGTTATGGGGCCAACTGTTTCAATTACAAGAATCAAAATGAAAAGGAGCCTTGAAAGTCTTAAGAAACATAGTTAATATAATTCTTCATAAATCATCACCTTGGCCAATTTAATTCTTGGTTGCAAAATACCATTAATTACATTATAAAGGAAGACGAAGAAATTGTTGCATGTAAAATAAGTTGTCTAAATGAGAATCTAGACAGCTGTGTTATTCCATACAGTCTTCAAAGCCAATATGAGGTGGAGGGCTCAAAGTCACTTCTGGAAAAGCAAAGTTGTACTAGTTTATTGCTAAAGCACTGGATTGGACTTCTGAAAAATGAGTTCCACTCCTAGGTCAGGTCAGTCACAGATTTCCTGTCTGGCACCTGCTGGTCTTTGAGTTGAGGAAGATGAAAACTACTCAAGAGATTTGTTCCAAATACAATGGAAGAGTATTTCTTCCCATGGTCCCTATTCATCAGCAAAATTCCTAGAATTGTATCTTGATCCAGTATGTTGAGAATAGATGTAGAAGACAAGACATCTTGATGATATCTTATATGTCCTTCAAAGACAGGCATATGCTTTCAGGACGGAGGTAAGAATTCAGGGCCCAATATCATTATTGTAAAATAAGAAAAGAAAGCAAATAGTTTGTGAGTTCTAAGGTTATTCCATATCAATGACATTGAAACAAAATTAAGAGCATTAAGTAAATCACTCCAAGGTTTAGAAATATCTAAATTTAAATCCCTTTATGCACAGTAATCATCGTATCAGTTTACATGATGATACACAATTTTCACAGGATATTTGTTTCTTTCACAGTAGATATACACAGCTCTCATCAAGTAGGTTGGCTATTCCATATTCTCTGTTTATTTAATTCTTTAGTCACTCTAGAGCCTCAAGATCTCATTTACTGCACTATCACCCATGCAGCACTCAAAGTAACACAACTACTTACTCTTTACAGAACCGATAAATACAGCACTGGAGAACTTCAAAGTTAAACTTAATTCTGACAATACTTCTAAAGTAGGTTGTAGCAGTGCCATTTTCTAAATAAAGTGGAAGGACAGGCACTGTAAAGTCAAAACTTTAAATAACATTCAAAAATATTGGCACATAATTTTTGTCAGTTAGAACTGCAATTCTGCCAAGCCAAATGAATTTTTGTATTTTGCAAGACACAAATATAATGTCACATACTTCAGTCACAGCTGTGAACCTTTAAAGTTCCTGTTTCTTAGACTGCAACTACCACAAAACAAATAGTAGAAAATAAGGTATATATAACCAGATCTCACACCTGAACACTTGCCTAGTAACACGTAGAACCTTTGAGATAAACAGTGGAAAACAATTCAACATAATTGCCACTCTTTCTCCAAGAGAACATTTTCCTTCTTCCTGCAATATCCCACCCTATTAACAATGCAAGTATTGACATTTACAAGAAACAAATGTGTGCAAAAGAAAAAGAGTGAAAAAAATTACTATCTACTTAGTTAAATAGAGTTTTATAATGTTTGTACACAAAGTGACAAAATTAAATTTAAAAGTCCTTCTTTCCTTTTTTATTGTTTGTTTTTTGGGGTTTTGTTGGTTTGTGTTTTTTCTAACTTGTACATTGGACTTCATAATCAGGACTTTCTACTGGCTTATGTTCATGGTATGCAATTAACATATTTTCCCCAAGTAAACAAAACCCAGCAATACTAAAACATGAAGCAATTAATTGCACAGGGGCAATTCACTGAGATCACTGCTACCTGAGGTGGACCATCATAAGCTACAAGCTGTAGCCTCTACATAAATGAACCAAAAGCATATTTCTTGCATATCTGTGTCACCAAGTTACACAGTTTTACCTGTTTCAGTAGGCTACATTCTATATCTCATAAGGAGTATTACCTGTTTTATTAACTTCCATACATTTCCCTTCTCCCCCTACGTTAGTGTTTACTAAATGGGTATATCTCTTTGTCTGAAATTCTGAAACTCTGCTTTGATTTCACTCTTCACCACCATCCACATTCAGCTGCTACTCCTCCCTGCTATTTAATGCATAGCTATCACTGGTCCCTGCTGATGTATCCTTAGGAGAATTATCATGTCATGATACTTGGCAGGTTTTGTTTAACAGCTTCACTTGATGATCTTAAGCGTCTTTTATAACACAAATAATTCTAAGATGACACATGGAAACTTCAAATTCCCTGCTCCATAATATGAAGAGGAATTTTTAAATCTCCCACTTCTCTTGTACATGAATTTCACACAAACAAAATACCTCTCCTCTTAACTTCATTGTTCCAAACAGATTAGTCTTTCTTATACAAGCGTTATTAAAAGTTATTACTTCTTTAGGTAGATCCACAGCATAAGAAGTTGCTGGCCACATTTAGTGTGTCAGCTTTAGTTCTGTTTGTATTTCAAAGGAATAATAAGTGATATGGGACTTTTTCCTTAACAGTTAATATCAACAGCACCAAAAGGACTTTTGCTTTTTCTAAAGCAGTATAATTTCACTATTCATTATGTAAGTGATTCTTCAATCAAAGCAAAGACAACAGGCACCTTCAGTAGATAAACAATTCACATTTACCATGAATTTAACAAACTTGGGGTTTTTTTGTGAGCAGTAAACACGTTAAAATTTTATGTAGAGGATGCTTCCTTTGGCAGCCCTGCTTAAGTTACTGCTTGCAATAAACTAATATCCACCAAAATGCTGATTAACTGAAAGAAATATGAAAGACCTGTAAAGAAACTTTAAGGAAATGATGCCAGGAAAGGCCAGAAGACATTGCTGCAAAAATCTGCTCAGCCATACTGAACACTCAGATTTTGTGAATGAATATTGTCACATAGAAATAGTTCTTTTGCAAACCACATAACACACACACACACACACACACACACTTGTTAAAACTTACAGTTTGCTCTCAGCCAGTGTTAGCTTGTCTTTCAGTAACTGAATTTCGGTATCTTTCTCCTGGGACGTTAATTGATTCTGAAATTCTTTGTCTCTACTAGTAGCCAATAACGTTTCAAGATTCTGAACTGTAAGTCTCTCACTGGACAGCTGCTTTTTCAGCAACTCTACTTCTGATTTTATATCTTCTAATTCTCCTAGAACCTAAGGCACAAATTTTTTATGTTATTAATACCCTAATTTACAAATACAGAGAATTTTATTGTGAGAAGAAATGTTATAGAAACTGAAATGATCAGAAGTTTCATAAAAAAGAACAGGAAACTGAGCTTATAAAACAATGTAAAGCCAGCAATTATTTTAAACTAGACTTAATTTAAAACCATTCAAGCTGTACCTCTATCAAATGTTTTACTGGGAGCTACATTACTGAGGGCTGGAATTGTTTCTGGAAGTACCTGGAACACAAATTGGCTTTTAACAAAGAACTTTGCACAACCACAAAAATAGTATTTACTATACTTCATTCTATTTGACTAAGTCAGCTCACAATTAGCCTCCTGGCTTCTGCTGAAAATGTAGGATCAATTGTTTCCAGTTCTGTGAATATAAACAAATTTTACTCTTCTCAAGGTCTTGAATATTACAGTCCCAGAAAGCCTGACCAAGTCACTAAATGAAGACAAAATCAGCTGTAAAGAAAAAGGCTCAGAAAATATGAATGTTTAGAACTGTTTAAACTATTTCAAAATATTCAATGAATTCCAGTTGTATCTAAGTTTCAATTTAATTGAAAAGAAGCCATTAGGGTAAGGTCTTTCATATCTAAATAAGAAGTGTACTATTTGCTTTTTATAAAGTTTGAGTAAATTAAAAACAAAAAGAAATATATATGACATGTCTGCAGTACAGCTAAAACTACACTTGCAACATTTTGCAGTGACAATGAATCAAAGAAACTCCTTCTTTTTGTACAAAATCCAGAGCTACAGATCTGTATATTGGAAAATTTATAATTTATATAAAAATGCAAAACTAGTGATGTAAATTAACTTACCTTGCTCTCAGAAGTAATTCTTTTCTCAAAAAACTATTAAAAGCAAAGGAAGTTACTTTGTTATAGCAAATTAAATTTGCCTTCGCTGCTTACCCTTTCACAATCCATGCTTTTGGATGTCAGCTGTCGAGCTAAAACTTCTTTGCTAGCCTCAAGTTTCACACAGAGTTCCCTCACAGAAGTCAGGTCTGCCAACACAGTAGCCTTATCCTGATTTTCACGTTTAAGATCCTCTTCCAATCTGGACATATTTTTCGTTATGGAGGAGATCTGAGATTCATATACTTGATGTGCAACAATATGCTAAACAAAACCAAATATGGATACACTTTCAGTGTTAAATTTAAGAGTCTCCTGTTTAATAACTTGGGATTTCTTAACACTTTATTTTCCCTTCAAAGTTAACTTTCCCTATAAAATTAACTTAATATTCCTTCCCTCTCTCTCAAACACAGCTAAGGGCAACTAATCAATTATCTTTGCAATTTTTAATCACCAACTTGAACAATCATACAAGTACTACAAAAGAGTGGAATAAGGCTGTATTCCAGCCTCAGAGAACTAAAAAGCCTAAACTGCAAACACACAACTTATTTTTAACTCAGTTTACAATATAGTCTCTAACTCTTTCTGGCTAATTAAAATTATCAGACAAAATGTAGCAAATCCACAACAATTATGCCCTAGAACTTCTTTAATCTCTATAAAGTTATTGCTCTAAAATATAAACCTCATTATGTTCTATGATACTGGTCTAGGATTCAGTATTATGGAATCCTGATTCTGAATTTGGATATCTACAAGATTTTTACCTTGACTCCAGCCACCAATGCTTCAAATATTTCATTCAAAGCTTCAAAGAAATGTAAAAACTAAGCTTGCAAAATACTCATAAAGCTATACGAAAATATTCTGAAGCAACTAAGCAGAAGTTTCTTACATTGTCATAATAACAATGATAACCCAACAGAGGAGATGTAAAACTATGAAAATGTATGCCATGATTCTAATTTTGGGCAAGCAAGTGTGAAGCAAAGCACATCTAAATTAAATCAGTTACTGTTTCAAAAACTCCAGTGTTCATACTTGAAACATTCACATATAGAAATCACTTTCCATTAAGGCACTAAAAATCATACATTGACCTTATTAAAAAGCACTTGAATGTATCCCACTTTCCCAGATGGAATTTCATTGCACGAGTTATTACCCCTTGAATCTCTTTTTCCAGAAATTCTACTCTCTCTCTCAGATGTCTCCGGTCTGTGTCTACTGAAAGGAGTTCAAGTCGCATTGAGCTGCTTTCTCCTTCAGCTTGATGAGCCTTCATCTCCCAGTCCTCAGCTTGTGTATGGAGCATCCGGAACTTCTCTAACAAGTCTTGGTTTTCTTTTTCCTAATGAAACAGTAAATTGCTCTGCAATGATCAACATACCCTCAAGTGGTTTGATCTTATTTCATGCCTACTCCTTACAATATCTCTTCTGTTTTTCCCCCAGAAAGTAGAACTTCCTTCATTTTCTTAATTCCACTATCTGGCAACTACCAAAAGGAATCATCCCTTTTCCACGTCCAAAAGGGAAATAAACACAGCGATGGCATTCAGTTTTATTAAAATGGAAGTACTTACACTTCAAAGTTATTAATGAGTTTTAAGGCTCCCAGGAGAGGGGTTATTTTGGATCTCTGTGCATTGTCAAGTGTTATGTTACTGAGATACACTGTGTGATGCCCTTTCCAAGGAATTCCATCAGAGGTCCATTTTCTGCTCTTTTAGTTACCATGCTCTTATAAGTATTTGTATTACAGCAGTGCCTGAAATGCTGGTAATCTATTAGAGCATATACATCTAAGTAGTCTACCATAGTGGGACAAAAATGTGAGCTTCAGTGCTCACCAGTTGTGCAGTGACAGAATAAATGCTGGTTGTGAATTTTAGTTTGGCCAAGTGCATATTATAAGGCAGTGATAAATTTTTCTTATTTACCTCCATTCCCTTCTTCCCTGATCATGTAATGTGCAGTGGGATGTGCATGTTGGTAGTATAAATCAGATTTATCTAATGAGAAATGCTACTGTTTCTGAAATTCCTTTGTATCCTCCAGAACTTGGAAGGTGCAGACAGGATCAGGCGGAGCATTAGGAAATAAAAACTTGTGATTAAGCAAGTGAACACTGCAGAAAAGTAAATCTGTATCTCCACAGGAATTTTCCACATATAATACTAGAAAAATCCCTGAAATCAAGCATTTGTAATTGGTTGCTGGCAGTATATTCTGCAGTTTCCTGGTACCTGACTTGAACAACTGGAGTATCATTTGCCAAATATGTAGCCATATCAGTAGCTGAAGTACTTTGGACATTTGATATATTGTGAAATTCTTAAAAAATAAACCTCAAGTGTTTTAAATTGATAGTTCTAAGCTAACCTACAACTGAGCTTCATTTTTTCTCCATGCTTCAGTTTCTACTTGTAAAAAGTGATTGAATTTACATGCATTCATCTATACATGCAAGCTGAAGTCAGATCAAAACTCATTCTTCCCAGTTCAAAGTCACATAATAAATTTGCCAGTTCACGTTGTCTTGACACAAATCCTATTTATTTTAAATGATTATAAGTTTTAAATCACGTAAATCACACTTTTGAATCCCAGTATCAGGATAATGGACATTTAAACAGAGCACTGTTTTAACAGTACTATTTTTACATTTTCATGCAGAACTACAGATAAAATTTTTTCTTTTCAAAAAGGGTAAAATATTTAAAACCATCGTATAAGCTGCCTACAACCATGAAATAGTACCAGTTGTTTTACTAGTTGCCTGGTCAAAATCCAAAAAGCAAAACAACATTCAAACATGACATGTTTGTCATTCTCCAGCATTATGGGCATCTGAAACACAATTGATGAAATTGTGATGTGCTAGAATTAATCAGTGCTTCAGATCTAATAAGGTGTTATATGAATCCCCCACTAGTAGCTTGAAATACTGCAAAAAAAAGAAGGAAAAATAAAAGAAGGAAATGGGACAGGCAGGGAGAACAGCACCCAAAACATGAAATTCTTACTTTGTTTTACTGAATGCAGTAATGACTGCCTACAGATTACATTTTTACCTTTGAAGCTATCAAGGTCTCAAATCTGGAGACTTCAGTTATATAATTATGAACCCTGGTTTTCATTTCTTCTTTTTCCCGTATTGCATCTTCAAGCTCAGTACTGACAGCCTAAAGAGATTGCATAAAGGCAAAACTGTGCATGGCAGTAAATTAATCACTATATAATACTCTATCAGATTAAGTAATTGCATAAACCCTAGATTTTTTTTCTATTCTATTTACAAAGCTCTTTAGGATCGTAGGGTTCAGAAACATCCCGTTACCTTAGATACACCAAAGAGTTTCTAGGCAAGAAAAATCACAAAAAAATGACTATCACACCAGTTCATAAAATATGCAGCTTCCCTGATGACACACCCTACCGATCTTTGGAAAATTCAACATACTGATGTTTGGGAGATGAAATTTTTAGTCTTAAAATTCCCTATCCTATGAAGGAAAGTTTCAGATCGATAGAAAACCAACTTTATAACAAAAGAACATTTATTTTTAAGTAGAATTGCAAGACAAAATAACTAAATGCATTACTAAGCTCATATTTAGACATCAAAAATGCACCATGGAATTTGTTTGAGATATTTGAGCTGTTAAAACTCTGTCCCTCTCAGGTTCAGCTGTTATCTCCCCCTGACTCCTTTAGCCCAGAGACCCAAAATTGCAAGTATCTTTTTCTACCTCCATGATCAAATACAGGATACTGTCTTATTTCCTCTCCTTCCTCTTTTTGTGGTATATTAATTCATTAGTGGCAGGCTTTTCACTGTATGCCTTATTTAACATATGCTGAAATCAGTCTGCTTGTCTCTGTGGTAGCCTTCCCAAACACTGGGAAAACTTTAGTCATCACATTACGGTAATATTCAATATTTCATCTTATTAGACACCTGTGAAGGGCAGGTCTATTTTCAATAATACAGCCACATATTTATATAATTACACTGTAGGTTTTTCAAGAACTGTTCAAGGTCCTACATCACTTCCTTGAAACATGTTACTATTTTATCCTTTCTAGCATCAGACTCAGCCTGGCTGACTTGAGGAGAATTGAAATAAATGGTTTAGTCAACAAGGCCCTGATTGTTTTAAGTGTCAGCACTTACAGTGAATTCAAACAAACATTTGTATCTCGGGATCAAAACCATAAAAGGCATTTGAGTCTCATGAGGAGTTGCTATAGTTGTATTTGCTATACAAATTGAATGTAATGAGTTGCAACAAAATTATGGGCTTGCTCTTCAGATCACACTCACATACCCTCTACATAGACTTTCTGATGTTTAGCCCAATAAAAGATGTTACTTACCCTATAAAACACTGGACATTGTTGTTATATATTGTCCATACAGATATTCTACAGTACAGGGACATCCATGTCATGCACTTGGAGCTGGGAGGCTTTTGCTCAGCAATAACCAGCTGGTGCACATAACCAATTCATTATTCCTCCATCTATGTGAGGGATTAACAGACTGAATGTACCTCAGGCTGTTCCAGTCATGGATCCCACATTCATAGAATTCCAAGGAAGAAGAGAGGGAGCAGCAAGGATTGCCAAGAGTGCAAATGGAGATATACTATATAAGTCACTTAGTCCTTTGAAAGAATGAGCACACTGGTGATTGGTTTAACTGAGGACCCCTGGAGAACATCTCAAGATGAAGATGTCACAAGAGTAATAATGACGATAATAAAACAGTCTAATCCACTGAATCTCTCAACTATTTCTGTCTTGCAAAATTTTTATTTAACCTACACCAGCTTCAAATAGTTCAATAAAATATTCAGTGATACCCTACGCAAAAAAAAAGTAATTTCTCAGGACAATAAAGATTTTATTTCAACTCCAATTCTACAACTGACATAAGTCCTGCCTTTATAGCACACACTTTCCAAGGAAACGTATTTATCCATCAGCGGCCAAGAGGGACTTGTATACCTTCCAGCTGGAAATCTGACCATGAATACACATGAACCAACTCAGTATCCACTGGGCAATCACAACCCACTGTCCACCTGCTTTCTGGCCTGAGAAGCTACTGACTGGCTAGCTGTTAGCAAGGAAGTACATTATGATTCCAAACTACCAGAGAACTAAGGAAAGATAAAATCATACAAAATGAACACAAATGAAAATATACAGCTCTGTAAGCACTCAAGAGTACCTCAACAGGATCTCTACAAAAAGACCACACACAGCCCCCTCCCCCCAAAGCAGTTGCAATATACAGCTGAACCTGTATATTTATATACACACAAGATACCACCTCACCATGACACCCACCTTACTAATGAAAAGACAATCCAATAAGAACATTTTTCCAGGGAAATAGAACACACCTTTAAATTCATCATCTAAAAACCCCACACAACTTCGGCATAATGGAAAGGGAACCCCTCCTATTCTCATGGACTGTGAATCCTTATCCATTCCTGAAATCAGGAGATAAATTCAGACTATTCAGGACTATCAAACCCTAAAAGTAAGTGTTTTTCAACCCTTCTGTCTTGCAGCTGTTAAGCCTTCTTATATTTCCTCCTCCAAAATTAACCTTTCCCAGCGCATCACTGAAAGCAAAATTCCTGCAGAACAACACATACGAATGTCAACTAACTTTGCCAGGAGTGGAAATTAAAACCCTGCCAATAACTCCTTACAGGGAGATACAAGCCACCATTGCCAAGGCTCACAGAACACAAACACTAAAATCTGCATTCCAAAACATCCTAATCGCAAAATATGGCACACCTCACTCAATAAATCCCAGTGGTTCATGGAAACTAGATGGATGAAATTCATGAATCACTATGCACCAGAATAAAATCAGATGTGCTACCAATCTCCTTCCTCTCCCTCTCACTTTTACCTGACAATCTGATGCCTGCTTTTGGGCTTTCTTTCTCTCTTTCAATACTTCCACAGATAATAAACCTCGGTTTTTACCAATTAAATGCCAACTGCCAAGTGATATAGCCAATTAATATAATTTCATTATATTATAAACAATAACATCCTAGATTTATTTTATTTAGATTTCTTTTTTAATCTGAGGAAAGGTGACAAAACTGAAAGCTTATCTATTTCTCCCCCACTGCATTGACTACCCTTAAGTATCTGAAGTATTGCTTTTACAATTTCTGCCCAGTGATTTTCAATATCCCAGTGCTCAAGAAATACTAATCATTAAGCACATCAATCACAATTGAGGATGTAGCAGTTTTGATGTAAGCAAACAATAAATGGTTCAATACAACAGCATCACATACTGTCTTCATACCTGGTTTTCTCTGGCCATTGTGGCCAGATCATCTTGCAGTCGCCTGTTTTCTTTCAGAGCCATTTCCTTTACTCTTTCCATTTCTGCAAGCTCTAGCTGGGATGTATCAAGCTGGCGATGTAAGCTGGATATCTCACGGTCTCTGTTGCTCAGCATGTTCTGCATCTGGCTATCAAGTGAAAACATCATTAAAGTTGCTCCTTTTGTTCTATACCACATCCTGCTGAAAATAATCAGGTAAAATTCTTCCACTCTGAATGATGACAAACTGAGTATAAATATAACATGAATTAAGTATGTAAAATGTCAATATGCAGAAATAGAATGGATTTAATCTTCGGTTTTGAAGATGTATCTGCTAAGATGTATTTTATTACACAAAGATCAATTACAGACACCTATGTTTATTTATGTTTACGGTAGCGATTACAGTAATTTCATATTTTATAAGCCATAAAGGAAGAAGACAAATAATTTACACTTGAAGGACAATTATCAAAGGAGTAACGAAAAGATTAAACATAGAATTAGAAATATAAATATGCATCAATTAAAGTAAACTTTTGCATTTTTTTTTGTCACATGTAGTTTATGCATCAACGCAGCATATATTCAGTTACAGTGGTCTTCAAATGTTTAAAAATTGGTGTTTAAATTTTTTCTTTTAAGATGCTATAGTTTAAAAAGAGGAAAGAATGAAAGATCAGAGGAAGCCCAGCTAAAAACTACATAAATACATTTTAATTAAGACTGTACTGGTAGCTTAGGCTAGAATTTAATAGTCAATCATTAAGAATTTGGCTCTGAATCTTACCTGGGTCAATCAATATCTAGTGGAGTGCTAGAAAGCTACTTCTTGACTAAGAGTCAGGAAACGTTACCAATTTAGGAAAATGAATACAGACAAGCAATTGTTAATTATCATTGTAAAAGTTTTTCAGCAGCCTGCAGAGGGAGTGTCTTCAAAAGATGTGTACATCTTTCTCAACACAGTACATTCCTCTACTTGACTCAAATGGAATTAACTCAATTTCATCAAAATAATTAAAATAACCATCTACTTTCACTTTGAAACTATTACATAAAACAAAGCCTCCGAAGAAGGCATCCTACTCTTTACTTACTCTGTTGAGGACTCCAGCTCAGACAGAGTTAAACGTAAATGAGCAATTGTTTTTTCCTATTAAAAAAAAAAATCAAAAGTTGTATTAGGTATTATTATATTGCAACACAATGGAATACTTCAAGTTAAAGAACTTTTAATGTAAACATTTATTTTAATTCTTCACCAATAAGTAATTTCCAATTTTCTTTTCTTTACTGAGAAAGGATTGTCCTGTCATCGAAAAAGATGGATGTCAGCTATAGATTTTGTCACCTCAGGCTAGTACATTATATCTAAATAATTGCCTCCACATGCAAAATGTGAACAAATGCTTCCTTATTTAGGGAATACAGCAACATTCATCATTAAAGTGCTACTGAGTTGGTAAAATACTCTGCACTGGCTGGGTGCAAGCATAGTGTTTATGTGCTCTGCACAGACTTTGTCATCAAGGCAAAATGTCCCCCTAAAATGTAACTGCTTTAAAACCCCCAGATGGAATGCAAAGTAGTATTTTTACTTTTACTGGACATACCTTGTTAGCTAAGTTGTCATCTAAGCATGCAATTCTTTCTGTTTTTTCATCTACAGTTTCTTGAAGACTGTCCTTTTCTTTGTCCAAAACACTAATTGTACTCCTCAGCACACTGACTGCTTCATCCTGTGAAGTGCTCCTCTGGTTTAAGCTGTCTAAAAATAAAAGAGTAAGTGCTTTCTATTTTAAAAACCGGAAATGAGCACAAAAATAATTATAGATTACCTATTATCTCCTTCAGCTTTACAATTTCTTCATGAGCTGTCTGCAGTTCATCCTTTTTGAGGGACAATCGATGCTGGAAATCTTCAACAGACCTCTGGAGCTGGTCATTTAAGAGCCTGGAAAAAAAGCCTAGAGTTGAAAGAAGTTTGGGACCTATTCCTGGTCTTCAACTTCTGCTCTTAAGCAGCTCAAGTGCTGAAACAGTTCCAGCGAAACCTCCTGACAGGGCTGTATCACCAACCAGCAGAATGTCATATTAACCCCTCCTCTCCCTTGAGGAGAGGGAGGAGTTCAGGATTGCTGAGGCCAACACCACTTGGTTGTTCTGGACGCCAGCTGCAAGTCCACTTCAACAGCAATGCAAAATGGAGTAATGGAATCTTGGGGGAGCCACCATGATATCCTGAAACATTCACTTCCTCTGACTTCTGTTACTTGTATCATGTTATTTGTATCCTTTGGCTCTTGCCTTATAGAGTTTTTCACAGATGGCTCTTAGCAGCGATTATCAGTCAAACCACATTTTAAGAAGCAACCAAATTGACAGCTACAGTTTTGATCCTACTTTTAAAAAATAAAATGCATGAAAGATATATGAAATCATCTACCTACATGGTTGTTTTTCTTGGAAAGAAATATCAAGGTGACCTAGGAAGAAAAACCCAACAAACAACAAAACAAAACTACAAAGTAACTAAATGGATTACTTATTATTAAACAGGTAAAGAAAAAATCCCCCTCAAGTGGGATCTCACAAAAGCTAAAGGAACTTTTTATTCTTAAAAAACCTCACCAATGAAGAATACAGCATGTCTCTGAATAAAGAGTGCTCTCATCCAGTTCAGAGTGAAACTTTAGAGGTGGGGAAAAAATGGGCAGGAGGGCAAACACAGTATTGCCACCATGCACAAAGTAAAACCAAATACTAAAATGACTGTAGCCCTACTCCTTATTTTTTGCAGTTTCAGTGCTTTACACCGGAATTACAGGAACCTAACAAGATTTTTAATTTTTATGACTGTTGTCACAATTTTACCAACAAATACACTGTTTTACCAAGAGTCCTCTTTGTGCAATTGGGAACATTAGATAGAAACTGCAAGGCCTGCTGCTCAGCTTCAGTTCTTCATAGTAACCCCAGGGGCTCTGCTGTTACAGAGTGCAGTGTAGTACTGCTCCTGTGGGGAATGGGGGACACAACACAGACCCTGGTTTCCCTTGTAAAACACCCAAAGGATGTCATCTACAGCATTACCTATCCTGTAGTGATCTGTTACATCAAGAGCTCTCCTTTCCACCACTGTTTCCAAATTTCTGCCCAGATTTATTCAATACCGTTTTCACTTTCTTTAAGCCTTTCTCTTGTTCCACGACTTTTAGACAGCTGATGGGAGCTCTTTTCTAAAACAAGTTTAAAAAATACTGCAAGTTTAAATAGGCCTTAAAAATACATGTGGATACTTGAATCCTCCAGTTCCAAGTAAGCTGCTGAAATCCCTACAGACTGTGTCAATGGACCATAAGATGTCAATCCTCAAAACTGTAAGTCCTACTGCTGCCATTTGCAAAGGCATCTGTCTTCTTTTCAACAAACAGTGTTTGGAAATCCTTTCAGAAATTTTCAGTTCTACTACATCCATAAGCAGAGAACATGGTTATTGGAGGAAACAATTCAAGAATGAGCCATAAAAATCATCAGGATATCTGGTCATCAAATAAGTCCAAGAGAAGTTTGCTGTGAAAAGCTACCACAGCACTTCCCTTACTTACACCTACTCTTCTTTAACATACAAGCAGTACCAAGTGATTTTTAAAATATTTGTAATTATAGTCTTTCCCAGGAACTCAACTCTGCTATACAGTCACAGCATAAACAAAATTATTCCAGCATCTGTGAAAGATAACCACATTTTGTATCAGACTTACTGAAGTGAGCAAATCTCAGCTTTAAATTGAGAAGAATCATCAGAAGACTGGGCAAGTTTACTGGACTTCAGTTTTAATTCATTTTCCAAATAGCTTATTCTTTCTTTCAGGATAGAGACTGTAGTCCTTAGTTCACACTTTTCAATCTCAAGCTGCAATTGAAAATAAAATTTAAAATAAATAACCAAACACGTTACTATTGCAGAAAGCTATCACAACTTGGCTTTTAAATAAATTTAAGTTGAAAACATATGATAAAATAAATTTCTGGAACAGTCTATCCTAGTTTAGAAATAATAAAAGCTTACTTCCTAAAAATGCACTTACTCCTTGCATATTATTCTCCAATTCTGAAATATCATGCTGCAGCTTTGATTTTTCAAGGGTTGCTGCTTCTTGATGAATCTGAGAAATACAGAGTTACATGTAACAAGACATATTTTTAGATTTGATCAGAAAAATTTAAGCTTCATGTTTCAGAAGATACTACTTTACATTCTTAGATGAATGACCAAATGCAAAGTTCTCTCTGTAAAACTACAGAACATTAGCTGAAAATACATTACTGTAGTTTAATAAAACATCACTGATTTTGGTTTTGGTGGTTGGTTTAGATTTTGTAAAATAATATATTAATATTTGGTCCCAACAAAATTCACATTTGTGAGTTGTAGAGTTTACTGAGCTACAGGTTGTATGCATGTATATCTCAGTGCCCTAAGACATCTTAAATAAATTTATTCAATAGTATTAATTACGAAATTTAAGGCATACTACAAAGCTAACTGGCCTTTCCTTAAATCTATGAAGAAACTTATAAAGATTACTTCTCTGTTCCCAGACTTCTGTGCATAATTGCAGTGAAATTATTAAACAAAATCTCAGATTTCCTAGAAATGCCTTTGATTAGCGTGTTTGTGAAGGTATTTCAAAGTGGCACACATCTAAAACATTGGTAGTCTCCTACAAGAAGAAAGGACAGAGCTTTCTTCTGGAAACACATCTCTACCCACTCCATGCACATGCTTTAAGCAAAGAGGTCAGATTTACTGTCACTGAATTCAGATACACAAAAGGTCTTTATTTTTGTAGTAGTAAAATCCAACTATGGAAGCATTCATCATACAGTCACAATTGATGTATGTTGTCTTGGGATAAGTCCATTAAAATGATTTTAAATTTCTGAATTTTCAAAACATTTTGAAAAGCTGCACATATTATATTAATGACCAATAAAGAAGTCAGGGAAACAAACCCCCCTGATCATATGCTTTTGACTACAACCAAATAAGACATTAATGCTAGACATCACATGGTCATAGAATCATAGAATCATTTAAGTTGGAAAAAACCTCTAAGACATTGAGTCCAACTATTAACCCAGCATTGCCACATTCAACACTTAACCCTGTCCCTAAGTGCCATGTCCACATGCTTTTTGAACATTTCCAGGGTTGGTGATTCCACCACTTTCCTCTGCTGCCTGTCAAGGTCAGATTAACAGGAAAATCATTGCATTAACAAATATTTCATTAAAGGTCAAAAATAAAGAAACTTGGATTGCAATGAATTTATGTTTCATGGTTCAGTTATGTCCCATGTAAAATAGACTTTGCTATAAAATGCAACAGCAGCCAAAGATCAGCTAAAATGAAAAAGCCCATAAAGTCCCCAGTTTGCAAGGTAAGAACCATATGTGACTGTGACAGTGCGCTCCACCCAGCCACACCACTTTTTTGGGTCAAGCAATAGCCACTAGTAGCTTTCCTTATAGCTGCCTCCAGTTTAAGGGAAATTGTGGGATGAGAGCCAACAGCACATAGGGCTGGAAATCTTGCTCAGCAGCAGCTGGGGGCTATTAGAGCATGTGGCTGCTGATATGCAAATATAAGTCAATCATCTTAGTCCATGAATAGTGGATGAGCCAAGGCCCACTGAACTCTCCTGCATGGCAGCATGCTTCACACCAGGATCACCCTCTGAGCTGGGAAGCCTCTGAAGGTTATTTGTCAAGGCAGAGAGAATCCTCAGTGCATCGGGAATTAGAACACTGAAATGTTGAAATATTAGCTAAGTGATATGCAGGATTGATTGCTACAATCCTTTAGACACAAACTATTGACCAAGTATGGATCCAGCCACATTCCTCTGAGGAGTCTGCAAGGCAAGAAGACCCTTCTGACCCTCATGACTCAATGGCAGGGTCTCCCTGACAGTTTTGTCTGACCTTGGTCTCTATGCAGCAAAAGTGCACCTTGCCATCAAATCTTGTTAAACCACTGAATTTTTTAAACTCATTGCCTTAAATGAATAAAATATATTGGTGCTTCTTGCTTGTGAGTGAAGTGCACGATCTCTTCCACAACAATGACACACAAGCATCTTCAAAGTAGTGCATACACAAAAAATATTGTGGCTGGGCCTCCTTATCTAGGTCTCTCACACAAGGAGATGACACATCTGCCCTTAAGTACTTTAAAGCATGTTCCTTTCCTCCAGCTCCCAGCATGGGACTGTGTTTACAGGAAAATTTGGTCATTCATAATAATAATAACAATAACAACAACAATAATAACAATAACAACAACAATAACAATAACAATAATAATAATAATAATAATAATAATAATAATTTCATTGAGCTCTCAAGTGAGTTTGAAATCAAAAGGTATTGAAAAGTGGAATTGACAGATGGCCAAACACAAACACAGCATTATTGTATAAGCCTTCCCTATATACCACCTCACTGTAAGCAATGAAGCTATAAAAGCTCACCTTTAATTTTTCTCCAAGACTTTCATTTTCTGCCTTTAGTCTTCTGAAGTCAGTCAGTGCAATGTCTCTTTCTTCTTCCACATGACTTTGAGAAACTAAATTGTGTTTTGCTTCTCTTCTCATCCTGTTCAATTCACTCAGAGACTTTAAAAGACTATTGTTAATTAGCATACATGGACTGCAATATAACAAAACGCTGTTATAACCTATTATAGTCTTATTTTTCCCTAGATAACTAAAATGTATTCCCTAAATCACTCAGTGGCATGACAACTTACACTGTCAAAATAATCATTATTCTTTTACTGTCCCAAGTATAGCCTAACTTCACTGTTCCCTTATCAGTTAACTACTCCTTTCTTGCATTCTTGCTGTATCTTTACACACTGTTCTCATGCATTCTATTGATTTTTTTCCTGATGTTTACCATTTCCAAATGCCAGTACAATAATTTATAATGGCTTTCAAGTTAATAAACTAACTACCATACATAATTTTATTAATTAGCAATAAAAATGGGTATGTATTTTATTAGTCTTGGTCCTATTCTACTACGTTTTTCATTTAAAATATCCAACAGAACAAGTGTTAATTGGTCATTTCACTGTTAACTATAAACAATTTCTTCTTACCTGTTCATAAAGAACATTTAATCTATCTCTTTCTGCGGTCAATAATTTGACATTGGACTGAATTTCTATCATGTGTTTTTCAAATCTGTCTAACATGGACCGCAGCTCATCTCTTTCTCTGGTGACTGATTTAAGCTCTTCGCTCTGAAAAGTGATCAATAAATATATGTTAAAATTTGTTAATTAATACATCTGGAGAACTAATACCAAAGAAGAATTCCTTCTATTAGTAATATATAAAAAATACATTCAAAATAATTTTAATTGCAAGAAAAAGCCTGGCATTGCTGGTATAATCTAAACAAGAACTAACTGTCAAAAAGAAAAAGCAAAGCAGCAAGCAATAAGATTTCAACCTTTTTCTGCTTATTATCAAATTCTATTTATTTCAAATAAACTGATCAATAATTAATCAATGTTACTGAAAAATGGAACAAGGAAAGAAAAAGGCAAGTTCATTGGAGTCTCTCAGCTGATTTTTTGCATTAAGAATGTAATATAGAAAACTATTACAGTCATTTAATGCCACTGAAGTTGAGAATATATTTGATGGCTTCCTAAATGTTTCTATAGTATTTACATTATTTTTTCCACTTGTTCGACAGCAGGAACTTTACCTTCTCTGAAGTCCTGCGGCTTGGGCTAGGCCTTCGTTTTATCATTTTCTGAAGATATTCTAACTCTTTCTTATAATAGTCTCTGTCATCTTCTAAGGTCTTTACAAATGCATCTAGGCGAGATGGAGATTTGTCTCCAAGGGCAATACCACAGTCTAATCTCATTCTTTCAACTTCTAGGACAAGTTCTCGCTCTGGAAGCCAAAAAAAAAAAAAAAAAAAGATTAAAAAACCCAGCTCTAGACGAAAGTCATTAAGTTCCTCAAAGACGCTTGCATTTGGGATAGATTAACTCCCACCAACCATCCAGGCAGCAATCCTGCTGAAAAGGATGTAGGAGTCCTGACTGACAGCAGGCTAAGCACGAGTGAGTAGTGTGAGACCAACAGAGACCTCACAGCACCTTGGGCTGTATCAATGGAGACAGAGGGATGTGATTATTGCCCTTTATTTAGCACTCATTAGATCACACTTACAAGACTGTTAAGGTTTGCCGCTCCTAGTACAAGAAAGATGTGGATAAATTAAACTCAAAGCAGGCCCTGCAAGCTGGTCAGGGAGCAAAATACTTGGTCAGTGGGGAACAGCTGAAGGAACTGGGTTTATTCAACCTGGAGATGAGCTGGAGACCCAAGAGCAGACTGACAGTACCATGAAAGACTTACAGACAACACAGAGACAGTTTCTTCACAGGTACATAGTAAGTAAATACAACAGTGGCAATTAATTGCTACAAGCAATTACAAACAATACAGGGGAAAATACTTTACTCTGAGAATTGAGGAACATTAGAATGGGTTGTTTAGAGATGTTGTGGAATCTTCATCCCTGGAGGTTTTCAAGATCTAAGTGGATTAATGTCTCAAGAAACAGAGTCTGAATTCACTTACTCAAAGACAGCAAATAAAAAGAGTTTTGGAAATTACTTTGTATGAAACTGCCAAAGAATTAGGATAAAGATGTCCTGTGGGATCACAGTAAAAAGCTCAACTTTCAGTTCTCCCATACAGAATGAAAATATCTCTCTATGACAAGAGTTTTCACTTCAATTATGACTGGAGACCTACAGTCTTCTTGTAATTTACATATATCAAAAGTCTTTTAGTATTATTAACTGTATGTTAACTAGGTAAGTATTCTATTTCAAAAATTACAGGAAAGTAATTTCCAAGAATCTACATTCGATGATTTACCTTTTCTTTCTAAGTTCTCTGTTTTTTCTGTCAGCCTTTGCTTCTCTTGTTGAAGCTGGTTTAACAACAGCTCAAGATTCACTTTATCATCTGTTTTCCCAAGGAGTTCCTCATTCAGCCTCTCATTCTCCTTATGACATGAGCACAAATCCTGAAGTAGCAAGTATTATTACAAAAATTGTAAGTCCCAATAAAGACATTTGGGGAAAAAAATTTAACAATTTGTTCCACTTTTGATATACAGCACTGTTTACTTCTGGTTGACCTGGATGCTTTGTGCTTTAACATTTGCTGCAGGCCTTCACTGTATTTATATTTTATTAAATCAAAGTAAACATTACTTTTTACACAGTTTGCAATCAGTAACAAGAAAAGCAAACCAACCAGTAGGACAGTGGGATACCAACATGGGAAAAAATTAACAAAGCAATAAATAATTTTAACAGCATTTGGTAGCAGTGTTGGTACTAAAGTACATTTCAATACAGAATCTCAGTCACTGCAACTCTGAAGCCAATCAAATACTATTTGGCACATCTTTCCTATAATGAGATGCACTGAAAATTAAGTATTTTTATATTTGAAGTTCACTAGATAGACTAAAACAAAACCCTGTACTCAGCTAACACACAAGTTCCTATATATTCCTAAAGAAAGAGTTAATTATCTTCAAAGAATTGACAATAGTGATGTTTTTCATCTGGGCCCTATGCTTTGTTTCTGAGTGAGCCAAGTACTGGATACTTTTTCATATGCCATTTAAAAGACAAAGGAGTTTCTAAACATAAAAATCCTCTAGGATGTTGTAACTCCCTTGTGGCAAATATGATTATGTCACATGGAAATTATAACCTCAGATAGCAGAAATAAGGAAAGTACAATAAGGACACAGTCAACTATATTGTCTACAGAGATTTCTTTCAGTTTATTTTTGCAAAATATGATGTAGCTTCTTTTAACTCTTTCATTTATTAATTAGTAGTTCTTACAACAGAGTTTCAGAGTACTACAGAAGTTCTCTTGTTAATTGTTAAATTGCTTTTTTTATAATAAATTAAACAATCATGTGGATGACAGAATGATAAAAATGGTACAAACAAGAACTGAAAATATTTTTACTTACTGATTTAAGCCTTGTTACTGTTTCTTGTAGATCCTGTATTTCACTGTGTTTTCTTTCAATTTCTTTCTATCAACCAAAATTAACCTATATGTTAAGAGTTACATATTCAAAATGACAACAATTCCTTTGTTACCAAAAAAGTAAGGAAACAGACTATTTTGGTAAGAAATAAAGTACAGTTAGTTCCTTGTTATAAAGTATTAAAGCTGCTATAAAGTGAAAGCACAAAAAATTTCTGGTATAAACACCTATGCTCATTTGAAGCACAACAATTAAATGAATCATTGCATGACTCCTCATAGAAAAAACCCTCCAAACATATTAACTGCTGCTGCAAATATGAATTGCCTAGCAATAGCTTTAAGTATCTCAGCATTTTATTTCATACTAAGCTAATAGAAGAAGAACAGATTGACCCTCAACTAAAACCATCTAACCTAATACAGTAGAGACAAAATTGTTGTGATTAATCCACTTTAGGTGAGAAATTCTGTGTAATGTTAAGAAAACTGGAAAAAAATCTTTTTAATCTTCCTTTCACAAGCCAATAGGTCTTCACATTGCAATTAGAAGATATAAAGCCAAATAAAATGGAGCAGATCCTTCACTCTGTGACATGTTAGTGATTACCTTTGCTTCTCCTATTTCCTTATCTGCAGTCTGAAGCACTATTTCTTTGTCTCGTTCCAACTGCTGTGCCAAGTGATCTATTTCATTCAGTTCTTGACACAGTTCTTCATTTTTATTGCTTAAATCCACTACCTCACTAGTCACATTTTGTTCAGTGTCCAAGAGATCTTCAATGCGATTTTCAAGTTCTTTGTTTTTTTGCTGAAGATACTCAACCTGAAAGATATTTTTCATTAAAATATTAATATACATTGTTAAACTAGGTAGCAAAAGTTCCTCCCAATCTTCTGAAATACACTATCTCTATATCCATAGTAAAAAATCATAAAAATGGCAAGATTTTCTATCTTTAGAACTTAATGCTTATCAACCTGAAAAAGAAACACAGTTTTATGAGCTCTCATAGTCATGAATACTGCTATAGAAAGATAGCCACACATTTTTTGGCAAATGACAGTGGTATATTGGGACCGAGGCTGAGCAAACAGTCTTGATGGTACAAAGCCAGCTTCATGCAGCTCTGGGCTCACTCCTTGTACAATCAATTTATATTCGTCATGACTTACTAATTCAGGATCACTGAGCACAGCTGTACTGCTTCCAAGTCACAGCTCATTCTGTATTTTTGCAGCACTGAACCTAAGCTGACAAACTCTTCAATGTGGCTCCCATGCCACTGTACATCATGCACAGTCATAGACAAAACCTCTAACTCACGTGAGAAAAACCAGAGAATCGATGGTATAAATCCAGAGATGTGCTTTACTTGACTTGTACTCCAGCTCATCTTTAATTTCTCATTCGGACACCAGTACTGAATACATGTTAACACGCACAGTAAACACAAACATCTTTATCCTAAGCTTTCCCTTTCCTCACAAGCCTGTTGGAGTAAAGGTGGGGACCATTTGAAATCCACGAGGAAGATTCCACACTGTCTCATGAGAGTATCTACAGGGTTACTCCTTATCATAATTACATATACCATTGTTATTTTCTAAAGCATAAATGGCATGTATGCAATAACTTTCTAACTAAATAAAAGGATTTTCAAACTTGCTAAAAACCGGATACAAAAATTTGCTGAATACTTTGAGATTAACCTACTATGTACAGATGGGAGTTAATCGAATTCTTTACCAAAACCTTTCTGACAGACTTATAAAACAAGAAATGAAATTTTGCTAGACAAGAAACACTGCCACCTAAAAAGAAAGGCAAAATCAATTGACTGATTTTCTATCTATAGTGATTTTTTGTAGAGCTAGAAGTTTTGTGGGGTGTTTCAGATAACCAATATTTTTAGGTTTGACCAAACAAATGAATTACCTGTAAATTCAAGTGGGAAATGAGCTTCTCATTACTTTTAGTTCTCGATTCCAGGGAGAGAACCTCATGAGAACGCCCACCATCCAATGCCAGCGTTAAGCGCTCGATTTCTTTGTCTCTTATCTCAACCTTTGAGGGACAAAAAAAATGCTGTGGTGTCTTCTACACCATTTAATAGACCCTTCGTTTAAATAAACACACATGCAATATTCAGTAAAAAGACAAGCAACTAAAAATGCAATTTCAACTTGTATACATATATATATTTAATTCTCAGTTTTTATGAAAAAAGTTATGTCTTTGAAAGAGAAATAAATTAATCAAACACAATTTGTAAGAAAAAACTGAAACAATTCCTACTAGATTACATTCTTGAAGAAAACCAAACAATTTTAACTTAAAGTGAAGTTAATGAATGCTGCAACTTAACTGAGACTAGCACTTAAAGTTAGGGAAAAAAGTCTAAGTAAGCTAACTCAGTGACTATTCCAGTCACTGGAAAAAGGGAAACATTGGAAGAGGAAAACCAAGATGTGAAGAAAAATTAAAGAGGACAGTGTCCACCAATCCCTAAATTTTGAAAGATGTAACATAAGAACATTTGATGTAATTCCATTACTTAAAGATTGTACATATCTTGTTAATCCACTCTCATTAAAATATTGTAAAATCTGTTGTTCATAAATTAACTACCAAAAATTTAAAAAACATAACCAGTCCAAGGAGTGAAAAAATTATCCTAAGATTTATGTGGACCAAATTACTATTTTGGACAAGTTAACACTTATGCATTAAAAAAATGTAGATAAATTCTATTATGATTGTCAAGTTTAGCTTATTTAACGTAATTTCAATACACAAAATATATCAGCAAAATCACCAGACAAGTATTTTGTCATTGCTGCTGTCTCCAAAAGCAGAGGAGATAAACTGCTCAACATAGGCAAGTTAGAATAACTGTATTTCACAAGCCCTACAAATGCCTTCCCAAGAAGGTTTTTAAAACATAAATGTCATTGCCATGGCTATGACATCCAAATAATAACAATAATACTAATAATAAAACAATAATACCACTACTAATGATGATTTAAACATACCTGTTTGCTATAGTTTTTCATTCCACATTCAGCTGTCTCCAGTTTTTCCTGGAGCTCTGTTACTTCTGACTGCAGTTCTTGAATTCTGAAATGTAGTACTATATTTTTATGTGAATTCATGGAAGAACTGTATGTATGCAATTCAATGTTAGCATTTTCTCTTTGCTCCTGAACCCAAATATTTCACAAAGAAATTATTTTGTTCATAGAAAATATTAATGCAGAAGCAGTTGTTTGAGATATTGTAGCAGGTTGACCTTGTCTGGCTGTCAGTCCCCCACCCAGACACTGTCTTACTTTCCTTCTTCAACAGGATGGGAGAGAAAAGATGAAAAAGCTCATGAGTGAAGACAGGGAGATCATCTACCAGTTACTATTACCAGTGACAGACTCAATTGGGAGAAGATTAATTTAACTTATCCATCAAAAAGCGTAGGACGGTGAGAATTGCAGACACACCTACAGTTCAAAATTAAAGCCCTTTGCTCACCGATTGTCAGCCACCTGCAGAAGGTCTGCAATGTAAGGGTCCTCTGGCTGGGGCACTGGGTAGGCACTGACACTTGATGGGGGCACAAGCTGGTCTATCTGCATGCGTTGACGCCTGAAGGGAATGCTTTTTTTCTTGCCACCTAAAAGCCCAAACCCAAAGGCATATTACTTGGAGTTAAAGTAAGGGAATCATCTTCTCTAATACAAAATTAATTCTCCTGTTTATGGTACTGCTTCTGAATGGGCACGTTTCACCGTTTTAATCCTTCTGCAGTAAGGTGATAAAATTCACATATTCTAGACAACACCGTTCTCGCAGGTTAGTATCAGTTTTGTCAAAGTCCACTATTATAGAAAGGAAACACACAAAGTTTAGTACAAGTAATTTTCCCCAGTGTTTAAGATCCCAAATATTCTATAGTTCAAACTTGTTGAAGCTGTTAGTTACTAAAAAAGCTAAATCAAACCATCACAAAATGGTTTTCACATTTAAGAACTATTTTATGACTGAACTAACCTCTGCATTGTTTAGTAATATTTTTATTCCTTCTACTCTGTTGTCATTTCAGTGAAAATCATATTCTACTGCTTATCAAGCAGAGTATGCTATTAACTTGAATGACAACATATTTAAAGAAAAAGCAAAAGGCAGGATTATATCCAGACAGAACATTTACTCTTCATCATATGGTTAAGTAAGAACTTGGAATATTGGATGATGTAGTATAGAAAAA
This sequence comes from Lanius collurio, assembly GCA_020086605.1. Classification (NCBI taxonomy): domain Eukaryota; kingdom Metazoa; phylum Chordata; class Aves; order Passeriformes; family Laniidae; genus Lanius; species Lanius collurio. The sequence continues at coordinate 17,904,329 of JACBWW010000020.1, read as the reverse complement.
TCCAAGAAGACTGGTGACCAAGGGACAAGTATGCAGAAAGACAGACAAAAGCATAACATGTCATCTATGAAGCAAAGGGCATGAAGTGCAGAAAGGTATGGAAAAATAAAGAGGACTTTTAATTTTTCTTAGCGATCCATTGATTTTCCTTAGATGCCAAAAATATGCATAGAATTCAATGACTTGGAAAAAAAAGACAGTTTCAAAATGTCACAAAATAATTCTATATCCCTTAGCTTCAAAAAAATTAAGGAAAAGGAAACCCTGGAGAAAGAAATTAACCTGAAAGTAACATCTAGAACATTTTAAATTATCAAAAAACCCTTTAAATACTGTAAGCATATAGAGGGCTGGAATATTTGTACATGTATGTTGCAACTTGCTTTGATCTTGGTGATGTGTTTTGATCTTGGTTCCAAAGATCTGAATTTCTCACTTACACATCAATTACCTGTCAAAAATATGCAAGGGTCAAACAACCTGCCTCTGATTAAATTAGATGCAGCAATAAAAGAAATAGCCATTGATTAATAGCTTTCTAGTCACATTTTAACTTAATAGTCTTCTGTTGAATCTACGTTTGCATTCAAATTTGTCTGTAACACAAGTGATGACCTAATGTATCCTCATACAGAGAAATGACAGAATTCAGAGTTAAAACTTTCAAAGGGTGACGTTACTCTACTGGATATTTTACTAAAATAACTTCTCTTACTAGAGGAAAAAATATTATCAAGATCCAAAAAAGCGCCGAAAAAAGTTGAAATATCTGTGATTATTTACACTCACCAGGTGTTTGCACCACTGCTTGCAGATTCTTCTCCTGAAGCTGCTGAATTTTTTCAGTCTTGGCTTTGGTCTCTTTTTCCAGCATTTTTATTTTATGTATATATTGGTTATTCAAAAATTTCAAGTCAGATGTTTCATGTTCAACCCTCCTTAAGGAAGCTTTCAAATCTTCAAGGGAGAGAAAAGCAGTATTATCTCTCTTATTCACTATTGTTTTTCCTAGTAGCACCAAAATCAGCATAAAGAGAATCCTATATTATTTTTCCTTAGCATAAAATTATGAAAATATGTGCATATATTTACAAGGAAACACACAAAAATATATATTTATACATGTTTTACAAATAAACACTCGTGAAACAAAGGCACAAGTAACAGCAGTATTTAAGTTTCAATTAAAAAATACCATTTCAAGGTATTGAAAGTATATGTTAAGATTTCTAACATTCTCATGTCTTATTAAAAAAATAATTTGTAGAAGTTTTATGACAGCAAAAGAAATGTCTGAGCCTCAACCTTAATTCCTTGAAGGCACCTAACTCCATGACCACTCATGCTCACTAATAAGTACAGATAAAAGACTCTGCAGATCAAGGATTTAGCCACAATTTCATTTTGGCATTCAGTGATTACAAAAATGTATCATCATTTGTACATTACCTCTAACATGACGATCAGAATGCTCCTTCAGTTTTAGTATTTCTAAATGCAGATCGTTATTTTCCCTGGTAAGTCTAGCATTCTCTATTTTATAAGGTTCCAAAATAGTATCATAATTACTGCATTCTTTTTCATTTTTTCCAGAAGATAACTTTGATTTGCGCAAACTCTCAGTTGTATGAACTAAGTCACTAGGATAAAGGAATATCAGATGTGTTAGCAATGTTATCAGCCTTTACACTGCAGATGCAAATGTTTATTATGACCTGAGAAACAAAACCTTCTCCCCAAGAGGGGGAACAAATGAGTTCAAACAAAGGCAACAAAACATTCATGTCATGTAAGAAAAACTGAAAGACAGGAACCATCTCTTTATTAAAAACAGTAAATAGGAAGGAACAGGACAAAAAATAGAAAACAAAATAGTTATAAAACTGATAAATATCAGGACTTTACCTCTGATAAGTATCAAAGATAGTGATGGAGAGAGTAAATCTACCTGGCAGACTCAAGGATGAGATCTAATGTTGACAGATTACTCCACATTTGCCTAGCTATGGTTCTTCCATCTGTATACATTCTAGAGAGCAACAGAACCAGAGTAGCTACATTTGCAGATTTAGACATATATAACTGGACTACTATGGAAATTATTATCTTCCTAATAATATCAAAGCCACAAAATGGCAGATATAATAAGAAGGCGATCTGAAAATTTCAGTTGTTTTCTGTTATGTGTCATATAAAAAGGGCAGAGATAACAAATTTAGAATTCTCTAAATGAGGTCATTATAAATGGAGATGTGAATGTTTTATTTTAAGTCACAGAACAGGTAATAGTAATTATTTTTTATACAACCAGTTGTAAGAGTGTCCTTTTAAGCACAGATCAATAGTGACTAAACTCTCTTATGAGAGAAGTTGAATTTTCCTAAAGCATAGGAAGAGTTGAATTTTCCTAAACCATAGATCCTTAGAAGCAATTCTACTGAATTAAATCTTAAGATGTTACCATCACTTAAGCAAACCCATTTGACTTCATCATACACAGGAATTTAATATTACCCTTGAAATAACATTGCTAGAAAATAATCCTCAGATTAAGCCTTCTTGCTTACATGTCAAAAATCAAACACTACCTACTAAATGATTACTATTTTTTAAATGACTCTCCTTTTGAATACCTAAAAAGCTTTTCCACCAAAGGTAAACTCTCCACTCCCAGTGACTGTCGATAGCCCAGCTGATCCAGACGTTTCCTGAGATTAATGAACCTTCGTTCTGCATTTGTACTCATTGTAAACACACCTCCAAAGCTTGTCACAGTCAAGAAAAACAGGACACCTGCAAAAGATTGTTGGTTACAGCATCTGTTCTTTAAAGAAGGAAAAATATAGAAAAAAGTAATGGAAAAGAACTTTCTTTTCTGTAGGAAATACAATGTGTAAGAATGTCCTTAAAATTTAAGTAAATCAGAACAGGATCACTCCAACTGAAAAGTTTTAAACATATTTAGATATCTCTTTAAAAATAAACATTTGCCTTGGCAGTTAGTTTTCTCATTACATTCTGATTTTCTCGAATCACAGTCATCATTGTATCTTACACAATACAAATTTACAGATTATTCTCAAAAACTCAGCTTTCTTTCTCATTTTTTCTTTCATATAAAAATCTTACTTTCAAAGTTTACAAGTCAGTACTTAATATAACTTATGCCAGCCATTTCTAAAATTGCATAAAACGTATAATATGTTAAAGACAGATTAACTTTGAACATCTATTTTCTATGACAAAAAATAGGAAAGGTAAAAAATACTGGCATACTATAGCCATACTTGTATCATTTTCAGGAAAATACAGTTCAAAGATGAGAGTTGGGGTTTTTTCAATTGACTGATTAATTATCTTTGTATTACTAAGTTGATCTAATGCAGACTGGATCAGCATTACTGTGTCTGAATCCAAACGATAATTTTGGTTTTTCCAAGTATATTTAAAGGGAAGAAGAAATTTTACATCATCACGTCCTTCTGAATTTAGACATAGAATGAGAAAACAAATCAAGTAGTAAAGCTTATGTTTCTTAATATGTGAAAACATCTCTTCAATAGTTAGAAATATTTTTGAAAAGTAGTTATTTCTGTAAAACATTTTCCCTCAAATTTCTTCAGAAATTTCAGTATTAACCTACTGGCTGCAAAGACCTCAGCAGCCAAACTACCAATTCAAGGAGGTGGTGTTTGCATCTCATACAAAAGGAACAGAACACAGAGATCATCCAATCTATCATCACAATCCCCCAGATTTTAAAAAGGTATTAAGTAAATACATGCAGGTATTTGAAAATAAAATTAACTATTAATAATAAAGTGAGGAAAATGTGCATGTTTCTCTCATATCTAATGCTGGAAACTTAAGATTTCACCTCATTTTATTAAAACACCACAAAGAAGTCTAGCAACAGGCCTATGGTTGCTGGGTACTGCTCCGTAGATGAGAGACAGTCACCAGCCTTATAAGCACAGCATCTGTTCTGGGTACTACCAAAAATATTTGCTTGAAGAGGTTCGGGATGTTGGGATATTAACTAAGCAATGGCACGGACAACAACCCCTCACGTACCGTGCTGGGATGGCTGAAGGAGGAGGCGGTGCCACACTTTCCACCGGTGTATTAAGTGGAAGTCAATGTCCTGATATGTAAATGCTCTTCATACTCCTCTGACAGTCAAAGATTAGAGATTAAAGTGACAAGTTCTTGGTATTTCTGCATTAAAGTTGAAGATTCTGAGTTGAATTCAGGAAAAGTGTGACTGTGTTACTGTGTCTAGACTGAGTCTCAGGAATACATCTTATATTACTACAGAAGAAAACTGGTAACTCCTGAGCCCATCTTCTCTTTAAGAAGGCTTGTATCAGTTAAAAAGATTAAATTACCTTAAAATCGTTCCTCAGATTTGCTCGAAATCTTGTGTTTTAGAAAGAGCAAAGATTGTTTTACTAATCAAATTGAGAAAATTTTATGTAAGAAATATTAAGAAAAAATCTGTGTCACAGCTTGTTTGGGAATAGAGTTTTTCTGCAGTAACTGCAAAGAAAAATAAATGGACATATGTTAGCACTCCAATAACTGTGGCTAGGAAGTACATACGTAATCTTACTAAACCCCTGCACTGGGCATTTAAGGTACAGTTACCTAAACATGATCTAATATTGGGAGGTGCTGAAAAATTGCCAGTTGAATCTCTCTTCTTCCTAAAAACTGAATTTTTAAATTAAACTCATTATTGCCACTGGAATCAAACTGTAAAGGGTATTATCTTATATTATTTTATAACAAAGCCACAGCTGATCCACAATAAGCCCAGGAAATTAATAGCTGTAGTATAAACCCAAAAGGCATCTCCTTTCAGAGAGCTTAACATGGATATAAAAGTCTTCAAAGACAATAATTGTTGTACACTCTTCGTTGGAAAGAAATTATGTGTCAGTAATTTCAGACCTCTGTCATTACAGATTACCATAATTTAAAACTCATATCCTAAACTTAGTCTATCACTAGTCTTATCATGACGTGAAAAAGTATCTAATAACTTCTACAACAGGAAAATTTGTTTTTCTAGAAATACAAAATTAATATATGAACTGACTCACCGATTCAGTTGAATCCAAGACCAGTCTGACCCAATATCCTGTGTCTCTTGATCGTTGCAACACCAAGAGTATAAAAACCTACAAAACATGAGTCAAATATTACTCTACACACATTTTTATATAAGCCTATAATGCAGGGACTTGAAGGGCCTAAAGTTGAACTGAAGTAATTATAATAGCACCTGATAGACCTTTCTCTGAGCAGCCATAGATTCTTGGCTGTAGCCTTCACTATTCATATTGATTCCTAACTTACCATTTGCCTTTTTGATTGCTCTAAACATCGATTAGATGGATTCACAGTGACATCTCTCTGAGTGGTTGCTTCCACTTTAGAGACCACAGCATGTATCACTTTGCCTTTATTAACACAGTTCCTTAACTCCTGCATCATTACTCAGCCCAGTGAAACTCTTCTGACACCCCTGGACTGCACTTAATATGTCCACATAATGAGCATCCCCTGCTGTTTAACCTATTCTTTCACATTACTGATCAGTGTTTGTCATGTTTTAACCCCAGCTTCCAACCAAGCACTACACAGCTGGCTTGCTTACTCCCCCCAATGCCACAGGGATGGAGAGAAGATTCAGGGAGAAAAAAAGGCAAAGCTTGTGGATTGCCATAAGAACGGTTTAATAATTGAAATAAAACATAATAACAATAATAATAAATAAATAAATAATAATAATATATTATATAATATAGTAGTAGTAGTAGTATTGGAATAAAAAGGAGAAGGAGAGAGATTGATAAAACCCAAGAGATACAAGAGATGCACAATGCAATTGCTCACCACCCAATCTCTGATGGCCAGCCTATCCCTGAACCACAGTCAGCCCTGCTCTGGGCAATTCCCCCAGTTTATACACTGGGCATGAAGTTCTATGGTGTGGAATACCCCTCTGGCCAGCTCAGATGAGCTGTCCCGGCTGTGTTCCCCCACAGCTTTCTGTGCAGCTCCTCAATGGCACTGAGAAGTCCTTTGCTGAGAGCAAGCACTACTTAGCAACAACCAAAACACCACAGTGCTATCAACATTATTCTCATGCTGAATCCAAAACACAACATTGCACCAGCTAGTAGGAAGAAAATAATTTTATCCCAGCTGAAACCAGGACACTGGGTCTGTTTGCTCTAAAGCATAGACTAGATGCATTTACAGTGACACATCTTTCTGAGCAGTTACTGCCACTTTAGAGACCACAGCATGCATCACTTCGCCTTTATTAACGCTATTCTTTACTTTTTATTACTCAGTCCAGTGAAACTCTTCTGCAATCCTTGGACTGCACTTAACACATCCATAAAATGAGCAAATTTTGTTCCTTCCTCTTGAACCCATTATCTCAGATCACTGGTCAGTCTTAAACAGCAGACAATTTTCTGCACATTCACTGTAAGGTAGCACACTTCACTCTCTTTTTTAACCACTAGCTTCTCTTCTCCATTTCTGACAGAGACCTGCTTTCTTAAAAGTGTTTGGTAAAGAACCTTCTCAAAAAGCTTTTTGGAAATCCAAGTTTTCTGCATTATTTGCACCCAGTCAATTCGATTCGATTCGATTCGATTCGATTCGATTCAATTCAATTCAATTCAATTCAATATATGCTTTTCTTTAAAGAAGCTTAATAGTCTTGTGAATCACAACTGAGTCCTGATGAAAGGTATGTCACACTTACTAGATGTCTGTAAGTTTGCAAAGTACTGGAAAGCACTCTTAACAACTTTGGTATTTCCTATGAGATAGGCTACATTAGCTGCATAAATAGTTCACATCATTCATCACCTAAATATTTCTTGCGATTTAGTGCTGCTGTGAAGAAAATCAAATTTCAGTTTTCAATGAAAAACAGAAAAGAGAAAATTGAATGGTACTTTAAATGAGGCATTTCCTAAACAGGATTTATTAATATGTCTAAATCTCTCAGTTGCTTGCTGAAGAGTATTGAGAGCCAACAGCCTCATTTTTTGTTCCCCCTTTGCTCATGAAGACTGCTAGAGAAGACAACATTCACATGCTGCATTTTGACATACTTGGTTGGCTGTGAACAGTCTTTTGAAGATACAGATGTTTATGAAATAGACATATGTAACACCTAAGAACTGTTTCTTATTGTTTTAAGTCACCAATGTCTAAAACTGAACCTTGAGGTGAAAGATGGGCAATAGTGGAGCCAGCTGCTCTAGGCTTTAAGTAGAGAATCAGATGGCATAAAATTGTGTGAAAGAAACAATGTTTATAGGTATTAGATTAGCTATTACAGGTAGAATTCAAAATAGAAAAGGTTTAGCAGACTGAAGCCCTCCTTTCATTCTGAGAACAATGCAGCAAAATTGATGGTGAGTATAGGTTAATATCTGCCGCAGATGCAACACTTGTGTTATCAATAAGAAAATGTAATAATAAAAAAGCAGAGCAAAGATGGGTCTTGGCCACCGAAGAATGCAGTCATTGAGTCGCGTGGATGACAAAACTACATTGCTAACAGCTGAACACAAAGAAATGACTATGGACAAATTTATATGCTATGAAACTTTTTTCCCCCAATTGATTCTGTAACATTAACACCAAAGACAATCGCGAACTGCAGTTTCCAGTCAGTTTTGGGAAAAACCAAAATACATTTTTTCATTCAATAGAACTTACACGTTAAAGGCTTTTTCCTTTTTGTTCGCATCCTGTTTGCTCAGGTACCAAAGGCAGTGGTGCCAAACATTTGACTACTGCAGCGCCTCAATACGTGGCTCTGTACAGCCCACGGGCGCTGGGGGCTGTGCCGCGACCGCAGGTGCTGTAACAGCGTGTTCAAGATACACCCAGCGAGCCAGCACACGCTTTGGGAAGGACTGCTTCCAAGTGGATTTGCTGGGAGTTCATTTCTGACTAAGATATTCGTACAATACGTTCGCTGTGAAGTCTCAGCACCTTGCCAACGGAAAGACGATACTTGTTCTGAAAAAAACATATTTCTTCGCTAAAATGTCATGGAATGCCAGAACGGTTAGGGTTGGAAGGCACCTCTGGAGATTATCCAGCCAGGGCAGGGTCACCTGGAGCAGGTGACAGGAACGCGTCCAGATGTGTTTAGAATGTCTCCAGAGAGGGGGACTCCACGACCTTCCTGGCAGCCTGTCACCATTCCTGTAAGTTCACACTTACAGGAGCACAAGAAAGCTCTTCCGATTATGAGCCTGCTCATCGCCCGTTTCCCTAAACGGGAAGCCTTGCAGACCTTCCACCAACCCCAGTCTGTACCTTCAGAGGGGCGGTCGGTCCCATTCCAGAGAGGTTTACGCCACTTCTCCCGCCCTCACCACACTTACCACTAAGAGCAGGCGCTGGCAGCCGGGGCCGCCGCGGAGCGGCCGCGATGTCCCAGCGCTGGAAAACCTTTGAAAATGGCGCGCGGAGCGGCGGCCGCTTCCGGCCCGTCACCGCAGCAACGGGAGGGACGCGCCGGCCCCGCCGAACGCCCGGCCCGGCCCTGCCCGGCCCAGCCCGCCCCTTCCCGGCCCAGCACGGCCCTGCCCGCCCCTTCCCGGCCCAGCACGGCCCTGCCCGCCCCTTCCCGGCCCGGCAGCCCTCGCGCGGCGGGCGGAACGCTTCCTGCTGCCCCGGGGCGGCGTGGGCAGTGGCTGTGCCGCAGCCTGCCGTGCTCCGGTACAGCCGCGACAAGAGGCTTCGCCTCTGCGCCCAGGGCCCAGCCCAGCCCCCAGTTTGCAAGTGGCAGGAGAAGGGGCAAAGGATTCAGACTGAAAGAGAGTAGGTTGAGGTTGGATAGTAGGAGGAAGCTCTTTACTGTAAGGGTGGCGAGACACTGGAACAGGCTGCCTAGAGAAGTTGTGGAAGCCCCATCCCTGGAAGTGTTCAAGGCCAGGCTGAATGGGGCTTTGAGCAACCTGGTCTACTGGGAGGTGTCCGTGCCCATGGAACTAGAGGATCTTTAAGGTCCCTTCCAACACAAGCAATTCTATGAATCTGTGAAATCCAGGTCCCAATGGTCCTGAGTTCCACCGCGCAGGTGGACTGTTACAAACAGCTACAGTTTTTAAATGCTGTTACAAAACTCAGCAGAAAAAACTCTCATTCATTCCGTTTTTTTATTCTTGCATCTACATTAAAAAAAACATTTCATCTCTGTCAGCCTGTTTAAAGTACTTGTTTCTATCCTATATACACCCCACTTCTATCCAACAACTTGGCAATTTCATCAAGCTGTACAGAAAACCTAGGTCCTGAATCCCTGGCAGCTGAAGCTCCAAGAGGAGGAAGGGCTTACCTGACATGGGAGTATACTGATACTACATCATACTACTTAAAAGCAAGAAAAACAACATGTGTGCAGAAATGGAGCAACTCTTCAATGGCCAGAAGCAAAACAATGGAATTCACTCCTTCAGGTATTTTCACCTTTTTGAAATAACACTCCACAGAAATAAACAATCTGATTAACATAGTTTAATTAAGAATTACAGCCATAGTCACATTACATCTCAACATGAATTGTCTTTCCACTGCATAAAGTTCTACATCCATACTTCCTAGAACAAGGAAGGGAAATATCTTACAGTCTTCAATGCTTACATAATTTCTACGATGCAAAATATTAGTGAAAACAGTAGTATTCTTTTGGCATACTCTGAAGGTAGTGCTTACTGCTTTTAGCAAGAGAAGGGATTATAAATAAAAGTATTTGAGTATTACAGAAGGGAAAAACTGTATCCAAAGTGTTTCACAGAATTAATGCTTTCAAACAGTACTTCAGCCCAGGAGAAGCACAACAAATCCCCAAAGGTTTCATTTTGCCCTGAAAGGCATTTGAAGTAGGAGTGTAACTCAAAATATAGGGGAGTTAAATACACACATGTGGAAGTCCACCTTTTAAACCCCAGTAACATTTATAGTGTTTGATTCCCTTATACACAGGCCCACACTTCACTAACTTCTCTTTCCCTTTCTAGAACTTAATGGGACTGTGCAATACTGGAGCAGTAGTCTAAAATATCCTGTATAGTGAACTCCATAGTAATTCCTGATCCAGGATAGCAGCGAGCTATCAGCCCTTCAAAGTGCTTGTATTGTCGTATAAATTCATCTTGCATGGAATGCCACACCACCTGCCAAAGAGAGAACACTTTAGGAAAAAGTCAGCTGGCACAATACATCTGTGAACTACAAAACATTGGCTAATTAATCGATTCTCAGTTCAGGTGTTATTTTACAGCTGAAGACTGCTAATAAAGTTCAATAAATGGGGTTGCTGCATTAAAAAAAAAGATGGATGTTTTTACCCATTAAGACTGGTAATGGTAACACAACCTGTAATAAATGTGCAAAGCACAAAACAATAAAGAAGAGAGGGAGGTTTTCCTAACAGAGGTATTGCTTTGTCTTTCAGGAAAACACCCTGAACCAGAAGAGTGCTACAATTCATATTTCAGACTTTAAAAAGCTGTTTAAACAAGCTTAACTCAAGTCTACTTACCATTGACTCCAGTGAGAAAGTTTATGGAATGTAAGAAAAACATTAGATAATACATCTATCAGAAAATATATAACAGAAAGTGTTATGCTATAGTGCATCAGCTAAATTTCACATCAGGTTACTCATCCATTTCAATCTAGTTCTCTCTATTTCCAGTATATTTTTCAGGGAAGACATCACCCATTAATCAGGGAATCATAAAGGAAGTTTCCCTCTGAACTTTATCTCCACCACTCTGGTTCAAATGAATATTAAAGAAATAGAAACAGAGTGGGATTATAAAAAAACCCAAAAGCTGCACTCAAAATTTATGTTTTCAGAGTTATGCTGAACATTCTCACAGAATACATGTGCAAAAGCCTTAATAAAAAGCCTGCCTGTTACATTATAGGAGTTTTAAGACATGATTTAGTTTACCTGAAGTAAGTTTTCTTCTTCACAGAGATGTTTATCTACCTTCTTGTAGAGATTATCTAATCCCTTCTTCACTTCTTTACCAGGATATTCCTTTATAACTTTACGAAGCTCTTGTTTATTAAAAGCCAGCTGATAGCTTACTTCCTCTTCTCGTATACCTTGTGCCACACGAGCTTCAACACCTTCAAAAAAATGCTAACAACAAGTAACAACATTAGTCACTATCATAAATATGAGCTAATTAACTTGACAAGGGTATGTGTGGTTAAATCTTGATTCTGTTTCATGACTGTTGTGCTCTCACAATTTTTGTTTTTTAATTGGGCATGAAGTACTGCTCAGCTATAAACATTAAAACACAGACCAACAATACAGCACTCCAAGTACTAGCATAAAACTGAAACTAATCATTTCTAGAAGCAATCAAGCTTTTCTTTGCAACCTTGTAACTAATAACCAATTTGCCTTAAAATCCCCACTCCAGGACCTCATAGCCAGGGATCCAAATATTGGATCTTTTGGATGAACTCACTAAGCACCTGAGCTTATCTTTATTTAAGCCATAATTACACATCAGCATATTTGTTCACAATTGCCCTCCCTTCTCATTGCCATTGACCAGTTTTCTCAACACAGTAAATATAAAATATTTTAGTAGAGGGAAGTATTTCTATGAACATGCAGGTTCAGCCTCAACAGTGCATGAGGTCTGGCTAGGACAGAGTTAACTCTCTAATTAATATTCTTCACAGCAGCCTATAGTGCTGTGTTTTGGATTTGTGGCGAAAACAGGGCTGATACCAATGTTTTGGTTATTGCTGAGCAGGTCAAGCCTAATCAAATCACAGCACATAACATCATGCTCAGCTATAAAAATTAGGGTGGGAAGATGCAGGATTAGTGTTTGACTTCAAGGTGGCTGTTGCTCAGAAACTGCCCAGGCATCAGTCTGCTTGTGGGAGGTAGTCAATGGCTGCTTTTGTATCACTTACTTTTATTTTTTTTCTCTGTCTTCCTCTCTCCCCTTCTCTGATTAAACTGTCATTATCTCCACCCCCAAGTTTTTTCACTTTTGCTGTTCCTGTTGTCTCCCCTGGAGAGGGGAAACTGAACAGCAGTTAGTTATGTGGCAGCTTAGGTGCTGGTCAGAGTTAACCCCAAAGTTGGCAACAGCAATAAAATTTAATTTTCAAAAAGAGATCGCAAATGTCTCAGAAAATGAATGCCTGAAATCCTGTTTATAGAAAAAGCCATGAACAGTGGGACACATTCAAGAGGACAGAACTGAGTCTGAGCTGAAATCACCACTCAGTTCAGCTTCAGACATACAGCATTTTTCTGTAACTTTTCTTCTTGTTGAACTGCTCAGAAACTACAGCAAATTTCTCTACAGTTGAAGTGAGGTAAGATTATTCTAAAACTCCTAATTACTTTTCCCCTCACTTTTTTCTTTCTCAAAACCATTTGCTTAAACCATTTGATGTTTAGTCAGTACTATTAATTCCCATGAAAAATTTGGTTATTTTCATTCAAGACTGTTACCCTCATGAGTACTTTTGCCAGACATGCTCCAGTCCAAAATAATAAAATAAGAGATTATGATAGATGCGGTGATAAAGAGATCAAATAGTGCAAACTAAACATTCAAAAACTATTCTGTACCATTTAAATGAATGCTCAAATATACTCACATTTAATTTCTCAAGAGGCTGTCCAAGTGAGTAGATTACATAAGACTGAAGATGATCAGTGTACTTCTGTTTGGCTTCTTTTTTCTCAGCCTCCAGACAAGAAATTTTCAAGCGAGAAAGTGTTGCAAAAATATGATGGAAGTTCTCCATCATGACCACATCCCTGGGTGTCTTCTGGCTTTCATTAGCTACTTTCTCAACTAAAAGAAACAGGAAGCAAAATACTTAAAATACCAAAAGGACAACCAAATTCAGAGAAACATAACCAATAACCATAATAGTATCAAAAAAGGAATTTTGAATTTCATATAATTGATTAACATTTGTATGAGTAATTGTCAGAATTGCCACTAAATAAAACGCTACCTAAGAGCCTTCAGAAGAAGAAACAGATACATACAGGCTCTAAGACCATAAAATTTATATAGCAAAAAAGTCACTTATAAAAAGATACAGAATAATGAGTGTGTATGGTCTCATTTACAGATGTGAGGAAAAAGTCACATTCTGGGGAGGCTTACAAGCATGCTTTCTGTATCCCCAATAAATTTCACATAATAGAGCTATTTAAGAAAGTCACAGCAAAATCGATTCCCATCTTCACTAGGACAAAAATCTTCAATAAGGTAGTGGGGTTTTTTTAAATGTACTTCTTAATCTCAGCTTTTGCTCATTAGCTTTATGGTCAAAATTACTGTCAGTCCCTAAATTTAGTAATAAAAATGGATAATCCTGCACATAGATTTTTCACTTCCCCCTTCCCCTACAAAAAGGGAAAAAAAAACCCAAAAAAACCAAGTAGGCAAAAAAAAATTCTAACCATCCCTCACTTAGTGCACCTAAAAGTGGGCTGAAAGAGGATAGCTTCAACCAAGAGCAATTAAGTTCCTGTGCCTGTTCATCCATTAATCATTTTGCTGAAACTACCAGGATGCCCATCATGAAAGTGATCCAGGACACCGGAGTATCAGTAATGATCAGAGATTCATTCCAGTCAGAACACTGAACTACCAACTAGGAAAGATCTGCTACTGCTAAGTTTTTTTTCTTCCTATATAATTTTTTACAGGGGGGAAAAAAAGACAAGAAACCACTTTAGATTGAGCATGCCATGTTGCTGCCATCTCCTCTCCCTCTTCAGAGTCTTAACCACCTCTCCCTCTGACACAACTCGAAGTTACTTTAGAGGTATGTATAAAGGGCAGTATCTAAAAAGTGTATTACAATCAAAAGGGTTACACTTGCTCACAATAACAGAGACAACCAAAATTTCGGCATAGTCTTAACAAAATCACCTTTTACTTGGGGCAAAATTATAAAGTAGGTGGAAACAATTATTTTAGTTACTATGACAGCCTTGGAAGACCTACCACTGTCAAAGACAGCTCTAATAAGTTTTATGTATGCTTTATCTAGATCTCCTCGTCGTTCTGCATTTTTGAAAATTGATTCAGCAAGGGCTGCGAACTCTTCAAATTCAGCAACAAATGGAAGGATCCCAACTTTACTCTTCTTTGAGATTTTTACTTCATCCATCTGCTTCATCTGATTACTCTTTAATTTAAAAGAAGAACAAGTGTTAGGCTCCATGTAAGTATTAAAAGAAAAATGCAGACATACTGAAAAACTGACTTTTATCCAAACACAGAAATAATTCTTTCAATTAGTACATGTGTTCAGCCTTTCACCCCTTTTTACCCCTAAATTTTTTTTAAAGTAAAATAATTGAAAAGAAAAACAAAAGATGGTCTTTTATTCTCCTTTATTTACCTAGTATTATGAAAAAAAACCCAACTTCATGTAGCAGAAGCAATTAACAATTTTCATTTATAATCTATCAAGGAACTTCACTTTTCTGATTCAGCCAAGCTAATGGTTCCTTTTGCTGCATGAAGTTTCTTTAGTCCTCTATTGAAATTTTATTTTTGAGTGTAACAAAAAAATCTTTTTCAAAACATTTTAAGTATTAAACTGATCAAGAATGGTCAGTTTTATGACATTTGCCTAGAGTCAAATTACATTTATGACAATAAAACAAAGTTATTCCAAAAACTCTGTTTTCAGTAAACCTGACATACTTAATATAATGCTCGTAACCTTAGTAGCAAAAGGAAGTTTCAAACAGTAGAGGCTGCCTCTGCTACTGCCAAAATACCTCACACCCTTGTAAGTCCACAAGGTTTGGTTTTGGCAAGTAAAAAGGCAGAGAGCTGTATTTTACCTAATGGACTTCAGCAACGTCAGTGGGAGTACAAGTTTAAACAAACAACTAAAAATGTCAACTAGCTCAGAACTGTGAATGAGTGGTGTTATTTGTTACAAGTAGCTACTTTTGGAAGAAAACTGGAATAGCGAGGAAAAAAGAAACACAACCACCCTTTATTTGAAGATTTGGCCAGTAGAAAAGCAATAAAGTTACTAATTTTCACTTCAAATTTAAAGCAAGAATTTAAGTATACAGAAGTGTAAAATCAAACTGGGTAGGAGTGGGCTTCCTATAATATTACAGTGAGCTTAATTAGAATAACTAAAGAACTTACAATGCACTTATCAAAGTTCCTTTTGACAGTCACCAAAACATTTCCAAGTGTTGTGCTGAGAAAGGACGCAGGGTCCACATTTTGTGCTGTCCATACATGATGACTCATCTTAACTAACATATAAAGGGAATTAAAGCTATCAATCTTGTCTCCCAGTGCTATAAGGTTATTCAGCTCAGGTTCAATACAACGAAATATTTTTGTCATCATTTGTCGGATCATGTCCTTCCTATTAAAAATGCATAAGAGGAAAATATTACTCTGACAGTTCACTAGGCTATTTTACATGATTTTTTTATATATTTATATGATATAGTAGTCTCATTTACATTCAACAAGTCTCATGATTTTCAGAAAGTCAATACCACACAGTAAAAATCAATAGTCACAGGTATAAAATATACCAGAAAGTATTTTCTCTGTGGAAGCTGTCACACACTCTCTGAACTTTGCTAAGCATATTTTCTATATTATACTGCCTAATTTCAATGTGCAAACTATTAAGAGAATTAAACAACTATATAAAGAAACACCTATTCTATATACAAAAATATTATTTTTACTGACACACTCATTGTCCAGGTAAAATTTGAAGTTCACTATTCACTTTCATTGAAAGGGAATAATTTCTGATTTTAGAGAAAAAGGTTTTATATGCCAAATAAACTCAAACATAAGCTTAAGAATCAATAATAAAAACAGCAGCACATACTCAGATGATACTGTTTGTGGAACACCAGAAGGGTACGAACGAGAGAAAGCTACTCCATCCATTTCCTCCACTTCATTCTGTAAGAACAAGGAATGTATGTAAAGATAAGGTTTGTCTCCAATTCTATATCTAAGCAGTTACTGTATCTGACAAAACCACTGTAAGTACCAGCTGCATACCCCCACCACCCCTGCCTCCAGAGTAGAAAACTGAGCAGTTTGCAAGGTTCTGGTAATTTTCCAGTCATGTTCCACTGAATACAATACTATCCACAATTACTCCCTACTGTCTTCCTACAATGCATGATGAAGTGTTTGTTGTGATCTTATGAGGAGACAAAGCCCTAGCAAAGGAAACACGTCAGTCCTTCTTTCACAGATTTTGTATTGCTCAGCCAAAATTAAAGATCCTGCCAGTTCATGAAGAAAAACAAATTACTTATCACCCGGATCACATAATCACCAATAAATCCCACAGTTCTCTTTCAAACAGGTCTCTTTTGAGGCCTGGTCAAAACTTTCTACTTCAGTGACAGAGAATGTAAGTCCTACCGTTGTTGTTCCCAAGGTGCTCTGATGTTGCTGTAGTTTGAAAAATTTACTAATGAAGTCCTGTTCCGCCAGACACAGAGGCTCTAGTTCACTTAATACTTGCTCAAAAATCTAAAGAAAGTCAAAATATTTTATCAACACATCAAATACTATGGACAGTTAGCAATACTAATTGTAATTGTTTGTTGCATAGACTTCTATCTTCACAAAGCTTTACTACTAGGCTTACTACTACTTAACAGAAATGGAAACAGCTTGTACTTAGATCTTTAAAAGCAATAGCTGCATCTTCAACATAGTCCTTCTTTATCCATGTAATACTGTGAAGAAAAGAACAATTTATGTTTTTCCATAACTAGAAGTTTAGCCATCACAGCCTGAGGAGGCACTTTTGTGCTACACTGGAAACACTCGCATTTTCACAGGAAGTCATGGGTTCTGCCACCATCTTTTCTGCCTGGGTTGCTGAGTGGAGGAAGACAAAAAGCCTCAGGGAAGAAAAAACTGGTCAACTGTGTATGTAGAAGTTAACTGCCCTGTAGAAAAAGTAGAAAAAGTTTCCACATAGCTGCTACAGAAACAAACAAGTAGGTTTTGTACTGAAGTATGCAACACAATTTTTAGATTTAAACTAAAATGAAACACTATTTTGGCAATAATGAATTACAATAATTTAATTTTATTAATACAAAATAAGGAAATTCTAAGTTAGATGTTAGACATATTTCTATTAGAATTTTCTCTGCAAGTACTTAAAGATGAAGACATGCAATAATTTACATAAATTAAATCAATCTAGCCACATAGGAAATCCACACTAATGTAAATTCTCATAGGAAGCAAACCCCCAACAACCTAGTAAAGTCAGCTCAGTTGCTTACAACCCTGTGTACACTAAGTCACATTCACATATCCCCAGTGGGTGTGAGATACAAATAAGAAATTGAAAATAATAGCACAATAATTGTATAAACCTGTTTTAACAAGTTAGTTTTTTAATTCTAGACAAGTTGCTGCAATCAGTTTGTAATAACAGTTAATATTGTTTCAGGCATACATTTCCTCCCAGAAAATGATTAAGCAATGATTTGAACAGGTCAGAAGAAAAACATCTCCATCACGTAATTCAGTAGAGAACAACAAAATTATTTTTATCTCCGACTGATAACTGCTCGTTTTCTTTCCACAGCTCTGAGGAATTAATTCCACAAGAAACAGTGAGCACTGTCACTTTTAAAGGTTCATGAAAAAAAGTCAACAGATGCTGAGGACAGCAGGTTTTAAAACAGGATGAGGACACCCTAATAATAACGTAGGGCTATTGGTTAAAATTGATGGTAACTAATGTGAAACCAGTAAAAATAAAATTTGAGGGTCACTCTCAAGTCCTAGCTAAAATTCTTACCTTCCCTGTTTCATTTTTGCTTACATACTGGCAAAATGTCATAAAACACTGAATGAACTGAGAAAAATAACATCAGCTGAGAATTCATCAGTTCCATTCCTATTTGCTTAAAAACTCATATTTGGCTTAAACTTAATAGACCTTTTTTATCCTTGATGTTCTTTAAAGATCACACATAGCATATAAAGGAACTAAACAGAATCTTATAATCTGAGAATAATACTGTGATCTATGTATTTCTTAGGAACTGTCTTTATTAGATGTATGGTACACACAAACTTTGAAATTGGCATGTTTTAAAATTTTACAAGTACAGATTTTTGAACTATACAAGAAGGACATGTAAGATACTTCTAATACAAAACTAAGCAGGAGTTTTATGCAATATTTTGGCTTTACCTTATCAAATTTTGTTCTGTCAGCCACATCCAAGTCAGAGGCAGACATGTTTCCCATGTCTAACAGTGAGGATGACTGAGATCTACGGTTTCCTGAACTCTGAACAGAGAGTTTATTCAGACTAGAAGTAGACCCAGTCAATTTCCCAGAACTTCCATGAAGACCTGTGAAATAAAGACACTATGAAGGAGGAAAGTGAAGGCAGAATAAAATACTCAAGAATAGGTTTGTTACAGAACATAGGAGATCAAGTGCTGCTAGTAGTCCTATATTAAATAAAAGAACTTTTCTCTAAGCTATAATGCTTTTGCTGTAAATGTATTATTTTCTCATTATAAGGTAACTGAGATTCTTCAGCAATTTTCAAAGTACAATACAACTATTTAAACTCTGATTCTAAAGTATGGAAAAAAGGTATAAAAGGAACAAAACTCTAAAATACAGTAACACAGAGATTGAAGATTGGAAAGCTAAGACCAGTTATGATCTTTGTGAATGTATTTTGGGCAAAGGTTGCCAGAAGCAGAAGAACTGAACCACAGGAGGAAAAAATTAAAAAGTTTCATATTCACACAGTCATTTTTCATCTTGAACTTGATCTTTCTGCTGTTAACGTCCTTTTATCTACACAGTTTGTTCCAGCTATTTTGCTGGATCTACAATCCCATAGTAACTCTGCTGTTAATGCTCTCCCTTCCTTTTGATCACAATTAACATTCAGTGATTTCTTCATGATATTGCTGGGACTTCTCCTAAGAACATGTATTTTCTTTTTTATTTCTTTTTCCCCCAATTTTCTCAGAAATGTTGGACCAGGACAGAGAAAGCTAATAACAAAAAAAGACCAAAAAATTATCAATATTTGATCTCCAAGTAAACTTCTCATATCTAAGCCACAAAGAAACTTTAAAGCAATCCTGCAAGCTTCATTTAATTGCTGTATATCTAGTCTAGGGACACAAGACAAAGTCTATAAATCTAATCTAAATTGTCACTTCAACCTATTGGTAGAGTGGAAAACTATGACAAGCTCTCAGGCACAAACATATTTTTACTATCAAACCAGTATCATGGGAAAACAAAATATATTGCCTTTATGTGCAAACCTGCTCAAATTCTATGTTGGGACTTACAGCTATGCTTTCTTTTTGCCTTGCAAGCCTGGTGATTCTGCTAATGTTTATTTCATTCTGAACAGAGTGCTTCAGTGTTAGGTAGATTCTCCCTGGTGCAGCACTACATTGTAACATCGACACACATGCATTGACAATACCAACTAATGCAACTAGTTATACTCACTCTCAGTTTCCTGTTTGACAGCACTTTCTTTTCGAGGCAGTGTAGCTGGGATGGATTAGGTTGCAAGCATCAAAGACAAAGACAAGTTAAAATGCAGTTTGCACAAACCATGCACAAGATGCAAGTTAAGCTCTAACTGGAAAGAAACATGCGGAGAACTGTAAGCAGCAAGTAACTACATTGCAAACACATTTAGTTGGAGAGGTACTATGCTAGAAATTCAGTATCTAAACTACATGGAAAATAGAGTAAGTTTCCAGGTATCAAAATTTGCTTTTTCTTATCTAGTATGTTTGGAAAACATTTTTGGTAACACGTGTTTAAGTTCTCCCAAATTGAGAAGTCCATTAAATTATTTGTCAGACTCAGTTTCCAAGATAAATCATATCAATAATAGATTTGAAGAAATTAATATGTACTTATGGAATTCTTTACTGAGTCGGCGATATCGTCCATCTTTTCAATTTAAAACGCACACACCATTACTGCAAAGTAATTCATATTGACAGTAAGCTGGCTAACCTTTTCTGAGTTGTTGCAAATCAGGGTGTTTACACAGAGAATACATCTTTTGCATTCATGCTGCACAAAAACAGATGACTGCAAATTTGGAGAGGATGAAAATAACAAACATATAGTAAAAAAAATTATGAAGAGGTTTTTTATTTTTCCTGTTTGTTTTCAGAATTGAAGTTCCCTCAAGTGGACTTCAACATAAAACTTAAAGTAAATGGGCATTTGTAGTAAATATAGAATCCCTAGAGTAAAAGGCATTTGCATACATACACTAAAAGCAGTATGTGGTATTAAAAAGATCTTGATGAGGATGGATGCTACAAGCCCCCCAAAATGGAGCAGGCAAGCAGAACCTACTGTAATAGAATGAGTAGATACTTCTAAATGCCACAAACATGTCTTAAATACCAGATGTTCTCAAGTAGGCAACACTACTGATAATTGTAACATCAAATTCAAATTTAATTCCAGCCTAGTTTTTAGATCTTGGGGGTTTTGGCAGATTTTGAATAAAAAAAGGTTTAGGCATGATATATTTGGCATATGGAACTGTCAAGCATTGGTCCCAGTTCATCATCCTCAGTTTCTAAACACATGGGACCTATTACAGAATGTGAAAAACTACAAAGATCAGGCCCTGCACAATCAAGGGAGCCTTCATGGCTTTTGACAAGCTACATCATGTAAACATATCACAGTAGCAGCACTCAGTTCCAACACTGACTTTATGGTATTTAAGTATCAAAGTCTTGGCTTGATCAGAAAAGAAGAAAAAAAAAAAAAAGAAAATAGACTACTTAAGACGAGTGTGAATGCTCATGGCCCAGGCTGGGTTTTTTTGCCATAAAAATGCAGACAAAGAACCTTGCGCTAGCACAGAATGCCAGAGTTCTCCCAGCATCCCCTCTGCGTTTGAGGCATTCAAACAGCAGTGCTATTCCCAAAGCACAAAAAAAGGCAAGACCACACACCAACACAGCTTGGAAACAGGTCATCTTTCATATCTGAGTACAACTGGAGCATTATGCACCTACACTACTCCTTAAACAGGTTTAGAAGTGAGGTATTTTGAATAAATGTGGAATTAGTAGTAGTACAATCACTACAATGAACACAGAAACCTTCGAAATTGCAAACCCCTATGAGGTGTTACAAGATAAATAAATTTGCACAAATACATGACAGAAGTCTTCTCAAGGTGCAGCTTTTACTCTGGTGAATTGAGGACCTCTTTCTCCAAAATGCCTGATTGCTAATATGCTGATAACATTTACACAATTAAGGGAATTGCTATGAAAACTGTCTCTTCACAAATACAAATCACAAAACAAGTGTCAAGACAAAGTGTTTAGAATGTTTCAGAATCATTTTGGATTAGACTAAAGGGTTTTTTTCTTGCAGTAAGATTGCTTTTTCAGATTTATGATTTTATGTGTCCTGACAATGACATCTTATGGCGCCTCTTGCTTTCCATGTCCAACATCTTGCCAAAACTTATCTTTCCAGTTTTCCCTCTCTCAAACAAACCTTACCACCTTTCTGCTTTCTTCCTTTTACTACATTTTTCTGGTTTCTACCATCAAACTTCAAAGCCAAAAGAGGCTGACAGAACTTACTACTTACAGCTGCAAATATTTTGGAATTCAGAATTTCTAAACTGGTGAACCATGGCAAATATAAATATTTTTAAAAGCTTTGAAACACTGCATCTCAAAATACGGAACAGACAAAACATAAATACACCTATACCACTGTTGCTTTTTAAGTATCCAGGTTATTTTGTTTAAACTTCACTTCCATGTTCATACCAGACTAATCCTAGCAGAAATACATACTCCCTTAAATATAAATACCTATACTAATATATTATGATTTCTAGTCTCAGGCTACATAGGTAAATTCCCCTGAAAAAAACACATTAAAAACCTAAGTTTTATTAGGTAGAATTAGCATTAAAACTAGCTTCTTACAATCCATCCAAGATTTATCCAAAGCAGAAATAACAGCAGAAGGAACACAAAAAAATGCTGCCCAAACTGACCAATTTTACAAGATTTCAGTTGTGATACTTTGGCCGGGTGTAAATTAAGAAGTTTTACCAATCATATTTTTCATCCAACTTCTTCTATCTTGCCAAAAGTAAAGAATTTTACACCATTACAAAATTAGCCCTAGGTGTTGTAGAGTGTGTTTTATACGCAAATAGTAAGATTCAAAGCAAGATATGTGCCTTCTGGAAACTTACCAAACTTTTTTCCTTCTCTGGTTGTGCCTGTCATCTTGATCTTGGCAACTTCAAAGAAATCTTTTATTTCCCTTTCATAAAGTCGTGATATATAATCCATATAATTCTTAAAAGAAAAACGTAAATTTAGTTAACAGGTATTCATACCGATTTTCTCCTATAATAGGTAAATAATTCTTAAAAACCTGGGAGTTTTCAAGTCCTACTAAATAACAAACTGGTTTGAACTACGTAAGTATGTATATTTATGCAGCATGCAGAAAATTATATTTGTGATATTTAAGCAAATTGTATTCATTTTCATAGTGAGTTCACTGAGCATTAATCAGAAACTTCTACTTCCTCTCCACAAAGGAAAATATGTAATGTAGTACATATATAAATAGGATTACTAGTGGTAGAGCATCACAGTATTCAACTCAAGGGTAGAATGGTAAGAATTCAGCACCATTCTCTATAATCTCTTTTATCAGACTCCTACTGTGCCCCCAAAAGCACACATAAATATTCAATTCTCCTATTTTTTTATTAGAAGATCAAAGATGTCAACCATTCACTATCTGGCTTACACTGAAGGCAAAGGAAAAAAATATTTCAAAGCCATTTCCAAAGTCTAATTTAAATCTCTCAATTTAAGAATGACAGTACCTAATTGGGGGAAAAAAAAAAAACCAGCTTGTTTTGTAAGGACT
Organism: Lanius collurio; assembly: GCA_020086605.1. NCBI lineage: Eukaryota > Metazoa > Chordata > Aves > Passeriformes > Laniidae > Lanius > Lanius collurio. The sequence goes on along the minus strand of JACBWW010000020.1, from coordinate 17,881,268 downwards.
TATTTTTCCTTTACTTCTACATTAACATTACGTATACTTCTGTAGTAATTTTTTTACTCCGGATTAGTTTTAAACAAGGTAGTTAAAAGTTACCTACATACAAGTGAAAAATGTTTCTATTTAATCTACTGTACAAGAGACCTCTGAAGTTTTTGACACTCCCAAGTGAAATGAAGTCTGTTGAAACAGAGATGTTACACAGGCAATAAGCACACCAATTTGAAATTAGCTTAATTATTTTTCTTACTAGGCTGTACAACAACCTTGTTTTACATAAATATTAAGACAAGTATCTTATGATGCTTCAGAATAGAATGTTTGAGGAAAAAACAAAGAGCAGGATACCACAAATACTAAAAAATGAAGTTTTCTATTCTAAAAAGGAATTTAAAAAGAGGAGCCGTGAGTTATATTTAATAGATAGCAATATCAAAATGACATGTACATAAACACAGGCAATTCTTTTGACTCTCAAGCCCAATCTACCATGTCCATTCTCTAGCATCATTTGAGCACTTCACATACCTTTGTTAGCCCTTCATATTTTCCATAATCTGTGTTCTTGAGCCACTCCATCAGTTTAGCATATCGAAGTAAATCTCTGTGAAATGGATGATGATTGGGTAATGTCAATTCAGCAGAGTGCTGGGCAAGAGTAGAACTCTGATCGTGACCCTTGATAAGAAAAAGTATTAAAGTAAATCTGGAAGCACTACACAGATGTACTAGAAGTTTCCTGAAAAACTTAGTATGAAAACAACATCTCATTCAGACAAAAAGGACAGCCTCAAAACACCTTGCATTGAAGCAAGGCCTAGAGATGCAGACTGAAAAGGACACCTAACATAATACACACACCAAGATATTACAGCCATGGCATGTAGTGCATCTTAATAAGCTTGCTCATTTTAAGGCTCTTTGCCTTCAGGGTGAGTCACTTTGCCACATTTTGGACAAGAATGCAATGTACACCTGAATGAAAATTTAATAACAAGCATTCAAATGTTCCTGAAAAATTTTAAGAGATTATCACATTATTCCTCTAAACAAAAACAAACAAACAAACCAGCTGCTTCTGTTTAAAGATGTTTTTCCCATATAAAAATTTCAGGTTTCCAGTAAATAGGTGGCCCAAGTGTTAATGATGAGCTTTACACCTCTCCTCTGAAAGCCTGCTCCAATTCAACATAAGTTAGTCCATTTTGGCCAAGCTTTCCTTAATCAAATCTTAAAAGCATCAGTGCACACACACTCTCTCTCCCTCCACACAAACAAACACACAACACACTGTCAGTAAATGTTTACTAAACAGTTCACAAAATGCAGCATAAACCAATCTATTTAACACAAGCTATTAACTTCATGCTCCTCCTTTAAGCAAAGATCCCATAATATTGCTAGAACATGATTTAGCTTTTTTAAGCTCTCACTTGCTTACTGAGCAACTCACAAGCTTCCTGAGCAATTCAGGAAGAGCAAGCAAGGTAACACCTCTGTGCAGCCACACAGCAGAACACATAACCACTGTCCCTAGGTTAAAAGAATGGAGGGTAAGACTTAATTTCCAAATAGCTTTAATATTTTCTGTAAAGTCTTTTTTTTCTGGGCTTGCAGTAAATACAGCAACAGAACTTATTTTAAGTATAATTTGTGCCATGACAGCACACAAAGACTAATTGCACACAAAGTACTAACTGGTCTCCAATTCCTGTACCACATGCAGATGGTTTATGCAAGTCAGTCAATGTCAGACCCTGAGAGCATTCCTGACAAGTTCTGTCTTGGATATGACAAGTTAGCAGAATAAGCTATAACATTTAAAATGCCTTTGCATGTTTCTAAGCTGGAACAGAAGCCAGTCTGGATCAAAACTAAAGCAACTTTGTCTTACCCTTTTTCTGTTCTACTGGTTGCTAGTCAGTTCAAGCCTTTGGTTAGAGAAAGCTCTTCCACAATACATTCACAGACTTGTTTTAAAAAAAATGTCTTATTTAATTTGTAAAATACTAACTTTTACTAAGTAATGTGATATGAACACTGCCAGCTTCTGGATAAAGCTGAACTACTAGATACAATCATAGACCAGTTTCAGTTGGAAGGGACCTTAAATACCATCTAGTTCCAGCTCTCCTATGATGGGCAGGGACACCTTCACTAGACCAGGCTACATACAACTGGACTTTAACACTGCAGAGATGGGGCATCCACAAGTTTTTTGGCAACCTGTTCAGGACTTTTTTGTATCTAACATGAACATGAACTTACTTTGAGCCCTGTCCTTTTACCAACATAAACTGACTCACAAACAGACCCAAAGAAAGAAGTCCTGGCCAACTTCATTAATTTATTCTCACAGAAAATGGAGAAGGATAACACTATAAATCTTATTTATATATAAAACAATCATGTAGAGTCTGACTTCAACAAAAAGCTAACATAGTGTAATTATTGGAACATATCATTTGGAATTGGAATCCAGCCAGCATTAGCAACACAGCTGCTGTTGTGATTACTGAGGTCATTCTTGATACTGTGGCCATACTTTTGGGCATACATATAGCAAATATTTTCAACAAATGTTTGATAAGCTTCTATGAAAAACAGATTAGAGAAACTCACTCTTATCCCTGGTTTGTTAAATTCCTACAGCATGCATTTTTAATGTTCAAGTCCATTATTGTTTAGTGTAATTTACCTGGTGGCTTTCACAGCTTTCATCAACTACATCAGTCCAAATGCTTGTTCATATTACTGCTAGGAAATACTCAGCTATCCAAATTTTTATTGCTTCTTTCATGTAACCGTTTTATTCATGTCCCTTTATTGCACACAACTTTGCTGGTTAATAGTTAATAGCTTTCTTCATAAAGCTAGATGACAAATTCCCTGACAGGATAAGTTTCTCTCTCCAGGCCAACTTTTCCACAGGACTCATCATTCTGGTTACAGTAAATTATGTCCTGTTCAAGCCTTCTCTAAAACCTTATGGAACTCCCTGATGTACCTTTCCCACCTAATTAACAGGCTCTCTCTTTATGCATAATGTAAATCATTACCAAATGAAACCCCAAATTTGCTATTCAACTATTTCCCAGTTTCAAAGCTTAAACCTACTTCATATCTCAAAGGCAGAAAGCCCAGAGTTGCATTTGAGTGCTGAAATTGGTTGTTAAAAATCTTCAAAGTAATAAGACACACAGGTTAATCAATTATTAGTATTACACAACAAACACAACTGCATTAACTGTTAGTAAGCAGTCTTTAACACTGCAGTAAATGGCAATCTGAAGTTGTATTTCTGTTTAGAATGTTTAATGTTTACTCTCCTTTGAATGTAAAGGAGGTGAAGAGCTTTAGTATCTTACAAGAGGAGTTTGAATCAAGCATTGAGTTATTTTGCTTTTCAAAAAATAAATAGCAATTTCATACTTTCAAAGAAATATATTTAGGCCCAAACGTCAATATAACTATGTTTTTCCATCTACAGATTTCCAAATCAGAATGTCTTGCTTATATTAACAGCTGCCTAGACATCATCATGTTTTCTTTTGTCTTTTTAATTTTAAAATTCTTTACCTTTATCTTAGTTTTTTCTGAAGTGCTTTAAATGATTTTTCTAAAGAAACATTCTAAACAAATAATGCAACTCTTCAGATGTTAGAGATAACAAAGTATTGGAGCTGGGAGTTTTCAACAACATCAGACTAAGAAATTGCTATATTCCTCAAACTAACAAAACAAGCCCATTTTAGTAACAGAACACAAAAAATGCTGTACCTCCAACACTTGAATCTGTATCTCAAAATCAAGTACAAAACCTTTTTTTTTCCTCTTTTACAACAATGAAAAAGCTTTGTGAGTCTCATCTCTTGCAGTTAATGAACTCTTCCTGCTTAAACTTAACAGCAAAGTCATAAGTTTTATCTGTTGATTAATACCTCACAGCTAACAGCAAACCAAAACTTTTCAAGGGCAAGTTTGTATGAAGAACAATGTGAGGCCACTACTAGTATCAGAATGTTAAAAAAGTAAACTGCCAGTTAGTAATAGCATTCTCAACAGCACTGAACTGTGTCTTAAGAATAAGAAATTCATCTAACACACATAATATTACACAGTAATAATAATCTCTTACCCTTTCTAAAAAATAAAATCCTTAGACAAGAATATCAGAAGGACATTCTGCTAAACAGCCACTTCCATACACAAGTCCAATATTCAAACTTTGTGGATGCATTTACACAGGACTTACACAACATAGCTGATACTTTCTCATTTAAGGGCTGGGACACATAGTCTATACTCAGGTTTTCAGAATATGAAAAGTGACAGAGGAAAAATACCTTCTTAAGAATAGAAGCTAAAGGCAAAAAAGTTAAAATGCTGTGGAGCTGGAATTCTTCTGCAAAGTGAATGAAATATAGGAAGCAGTTATCTTTGCCATAAAACGCCAGGCTCTAAATGCCATTTTCTATACAATTATCCAGTGTTACTGTATTCCATTTTCTGCACACAGTCTAATACATAAAATTTAGAACTGTTAAACTTTTATTGTGCTAATATGTTTAAAACAAGAATTACTATTTTTATTTACAAATATTGCAATTTCACACAACTGCAGCATCTGTACTGTTGTACACATACTACTACTGAAAATATTTTTCCTCCATGCATCTCCATCTGTCTCTCAGCAATCTCTGGGGATCAGATAAGAGGAATGTTAGCTCATAAACAGATAAATAAAGCTTAAGGGCTGACAAAAATAACAAAAGTGAAAAGGGATGTAAGTCTGATGCTCTGTAATCAGTAAGGACACATTTCTTTTTGCGAAGTCAAAAATGCAGCTGCTAGTTAGATAATTCAAGCTCAGGAAAAAAAATTAGTTAGAAAATCTTGTACCACACTCAATGTACTCACTGGAACTGAATGATAGGAGGACCTGTTATAGAGCTGAAGGAGGGTCTGAGTAAACTAATTGAAGATAAAAAAACACATAAATTAAAAAACTGAAGCTAAAAAAAACACCCAGACTTTAGGAAAAAGTGTCAGGATAGTGTTTTATGAATAATTTAAGTTAAGGAACAAAACTAGGGTTCAGACATTTTATTTTGTATGTTTGGTTTGGGGTTTTTTTTTATAAGTCCTTGAGTTTCAGATAGCAAGACCTTCCATGTTCTCAGCATTTAACATCCTTAAAAAAAGGTCAGTGCTTTTTCTCCTCGATCAAGCTCTACAACTAAAATAAATCCTTATATATAACATAATGCATTTAATTCAGATAGCAATCCCATTAAAAAGAGATGTTTGAGGGTTTTTTTTAAATGTAAGACACTTCTGTAGGCAATTATAATTTAGTATGCTTAGCAACATGTCTGCCTGAAGAGCTTCTAGCATTTACTGATTACAGCACAGAACATGTACAATTTTAGATAAACTGTTTTTCTTCTCCAGGAACGTTTGTGACCCAAAATTTCATATTCAATTGTAAGAAATAATACCTGCTGAACAAATACGCTGTTCAAATGACTGGCAAGTCTCCGTGCAAACTGCTCACGCAAGTCACTGAACCGCTGTTGCTGTTGCTTCACTGCATGAAGCATATCATGTCCTACAAACAAAAAGGACTTTAGAGGGTACAAAATATAAAGTAATACATGTATATGAGAACCAAGAAGACCAGAGGTCATAATTCCTTCAATCAACAGAACAAAATTTGATACTAATTGGAAAGGCACTACCATAATAAATTTTGTTTGTCAGATGGTAGTCTAACAAAAACATTACCTGGACGAAGAGCTACATTCATACACTGCAGAAGGGCATCTGCTGCATTAGTGCAGGCCTCAATGCCTCGAGAAGATGTCAGATCTCCTTCCTGAAGGGCCTTTATATGGCCCTTAGCCAGATCCATGTGATTCTACAAAATAATGGATAGTATTGTCCATAAGCTGGACACAGGTTGGTTTGCTATGCTAGTGAACCAAGAAGTATAAATACAATTTCATCATCATAACTACTGAAATTAGTGCAACAATGAAATAGAAAAATAAGCTCATTATTTTAAAGGAACCTCATACTAAAGAGTAGTAACCCAAAAGAATTTTATACCTTAAGAGAACAACCATAGTAAACATAATAAAAATGCTTACCACTAAGAACTCTATCTCTGACAGTAGTTTAACATTATTTGTGTTGCTGAGATGAATTAGGTGGTTGCTTTCTGAAATTTGATCCATTTGGTCTTTTACACTCTGAAGCATTTCTTCATAACTGCTCAGCTTTAGCTCGATTTGGTCAACTTCCTTTAGAGCTTCATCCAACAACTTCATCAAGATATTCACCTGTTTCTCTGAGGCCATAATGGACTGAATATTTGCCTGTACAGAAAATAAAGCTACATTTTAGAAGACATTTTTATACCTCAAAAGCATTCTGATATCTCCTTCTCCCTCTATTACTTTCAAATAGTTTCCAAAACTCTTGATGAAATCAACAAAATAAGCCATAATGTTACTGAACACAGAAGTTCCTTAATCTACGACATTTCCTTGTTTCAAAAAGATAAGATAAAAGCCTAAAACTTTGCTCAAGTTCTTAGAGCTGAAGTATTGATCTGCAGAAAAACAAAAAGCCAATCAGTAATCCCTACTCTACTAGAACACTTTTAGTTCCTAAAAAAACAGTGTAGGTGATAAGGTCAGATTTTACATTGCAAGATCAGCCATCTACATGACAGCAGCTGTTTTCCAAATATACTAGAAACACACAACTTGATAATTTGAGGAGGTTGTTGATGGTTCCCTCCCAACTGTACCCTCTGCATCTCCTAAGTTTTCCAAGTGACCTCCAGAATGCTGGGTTGTCTAAAAGACATTTACATTTAAATATGTAAATATGTGACAGGTCATGCTAACTACCTTTTCAAAGAATGCTATGTGGTCAGTTTCAAAGAGAACAGTTCAGCATGCTGGCACACTGTACATCAGAAGGAATACTTACCCCATCTAGCACTTGTAGCTCTCTTGACAACTTCTCTGCAAAGGCTTCAGCATTAGAAATAGCATATTCACACCCTTCCATCATTATTTCAATATCCTGTTCCTCTCTTGCATTTAACTCCTGGTATTCATCTACAGCTTCTTCATCACCTCCTGCTACACTTTGATTCTCTCCACTTGGAACAGATTCTTAGGTAGAGAAGGAAAATAAAACATGTTATCAAGTCCAAAAAGTCACAAGCATTTCAAGAATACTTAAGTATGTTTAATTATCTCTAAGTAAATTAATCCATTAAACAACTCTCCCAACAAGCACCTGCTGCCTATGAACACTCCAGTCTCAGTCTTCCACACGCTTCATTACGATTTCCAGAACTGATTCCCAACAGTGATGTTTTCCAAATTGCAACATAAGCAAAATGCAAATATCCACCTTCCTTTATTGCAAGGAACAAATCTAGTCTCAGTTTATTCACCTCTTACAGTGGTAATCGGCATCAGAATATATTACAGTATTACACTGATTTGTTAGTGGAAAATCAGTACAAGTTAGATTTTCTCTTTTGGTAGACAGAGCACAAGGGAAACATACTGATGTTGATTAAGATATATATCACTCAATAAATATGTTATCTTGATGCTCAAGATGAGTTTCACAGCAGGAAAATCAGTACTGAGATAAGTGCAAATCAAATAAACAATGCTTTTATTATAATTTTTATTATGATTTCTCACAGCAGTGCTCAATTAATTTAACAAGCCACTCAAAAGGCTGATAAATGAATATTAACCCAATCCAGCCAGAAAGCGTTCAGGACATTTGAAACATCTCTCTAGAAACTTGATAAGCTAACCAAAACACTAAAAAAAACAAACAGAAAGAATAATATTTAAGAAAATTGCTTACAAGGCAAAATAAAGGGAAAAGGTGTTACGCACCTTCTGCAACTTTAGGAAGTTCTGAAGAATTAAAAGGTATGGAAAAGCAGAGGAAAGGAAGCAGAGAATGTTAGCTAGACAAAGCACGAACAGTGTGTACACTTTTAAGTGGCAGTAAGTTTGAATGTTTTATTATTGCATGAATTTCAAATGTTAGATTTTGGTTTAAAACAAATTCTGGTCAACACCAAAACATAGAAACGTTATCCTTCCTGTTTCACATTTCTAATTCAAATTTTTCTGCACACACCAGTCTTGTACTTAATACCAGTAGTTTCACCACTTCTGACAAGCTCCATGGGATATACTCTTACCTACTAGGCTTTACTATAAAATTTAACTATGAAAAGATAATGTGACCGTAAAAATACTAACTACAGGATAAGCAATCAAGATGCAAAGCATTCCTAGCAACCCATCAGTCTCATAAAGTGTAATAAGGTCCAGCAGAATTTAGCACATGCCTCACCGTTAATGAACTAGAAATCTCATATAAAATCTCACTAATTTCTAGAATGCTACAGATGCTCACTGTTTAAAGCATTTTTCTAATTCATAGGGAAATGAAAATGAGAACAAAAGCAAATTTGTTACACATTTAGACCTACCAGATCTTGGAGGTGGATTTCATTTTTTTCAAGAAACAGAATATCTTAGAAATACAGTAAGTCTACCAATATTTAGAACTTTGTTAATGAAGTTTTTTGCCTTGGTTCTCACTTTTCCAACAGAAAATCTGTTATATAGTCACCTTGCTTATCTGAGGACTTAGAAAATATAAAGTTAAAAAGAAATAAGAGTAAGAAAACCCATCAGGATAAAGATTTTTTTTTTTTAGTATATCTGTTTTCCATCATTAATTACTAAACTTTATACTTCAAATACAGTTATAGAAATTTACCTTCCAACAGCTGTGAACTAACATTTATAAAGTCAATTTTCTTTCTAAGGTATCTCTGATTGAGTTTCCAGATACATGAAATGAAGGTGTTCTTTTCCACTGTGCTGCTTGCAACCCATTTGTACACTTTGTCAAAATGCAAATCAAATTCAGGACTCTCCTGCAAAAGATGAGATATATTACAGGCTCCATAGTCAAATGATTCCCTAAGGAGCAGAGATTGTCCACACAATTATTGAGATGACAGGATAAAAATTAAATTACACAGATGCCAGCCTTAAGCTCATACAGCAGTTTTAGGGCACTCATGCACCTTAATAAAGGTGCTAAAATAGTGATAGTGAAAAACCAGAATCCAGGCTATGACAGCCATATTTTTTAAAGCCAGATAAGAGGAAAATAACACAATACAGAGATGTGTAAGATTTTCAACACATTTGACAGTGCTGTCTGCCCTGAAACACCATCCTCAGAATGACTAATGCCCTCTGAATATAAAAATGGTAACTGGAGTTAACTGGACTGACATCATACACAACACAATTCAAGGATACTTAAGAGGATAGGCAAGAAGAAAAAAAATATGAGCACCTTACATATTTTAGAGGTATGACTATTCAATAGGACTGAACAGGATGGAAAAAAATGGTATTTTAATAGCAAAAAAACCCCAATTATAGATTGTAGTAAATAAAAGGTTCTGTGGGACATGGCAGTTCGGGATGATCTCTACAGTTCAAGGCAGCTCCTGAAACATGCAATTCATTTGCAAGGGTCGTGGGTGCAGGAGCTCTGCTTAAGCTGCCAGCCACAGCTTAGAGCATGCCCCAGAGAGAGAGAGGTATAGAGAGAGATGAGAGATTGAGAGAGAGCTAAAAGTCTGGTTACATGATATTATACATCTTCTTACACTGAATATGGTAATAGTAAGAGAAGACAGAAATCCTTATAGAATTTACATACAACCTATCAAAACTACTACATTACCATACTCTGTTACATTTTAACTCTTAAAAACTACTTTCTAAAACTACTTTTGTCTTCCTTGCTGAGCTGGCAGGGTTTTTCTGACCCTTGGACTTTTCTGCTTTCTGAAGTATCCTCTTCTCTGCTAAGGACATTGTTCAATCAAGAGGGATTCTCCTTCAGCTGGCTAGCCCATTGTTTTTTGGTTGTACAGTAACTAACAGCTTGGTATCTTATATCTCAAAGTTAGCTTTCATTTCTATTTTGCTTCATATTTCAGGTTTCATATTTTCAGAATCTTTTGCCAAGCAGTCATATTTATAAGGTTTCCCGATTTCATCCTCCCCAACATCAGATGTATTTTTAAATAGATTTATTGCCTGACAAGAACATTACTTTGAAAACAACTGAATAAAGTACTATACTTTCAACAATAACTTATGAACTCAGTATGGACTGTAACTAGTAATAGCCTGTTTAAAATATCATATTACAAGCATTTTACATGGTCCAGGCTTCTTTTGATGAAAAATGTTATTGCCTCAATTACATGCTAAATTCTTACTTACATGTAGTTTGTAAAATCTACTACTGCTGCTATTAATTATATAGTCACTACTATCTGTAGAAGCAGGCAGTGCAAGAAACCACACGATGGGAAATTTTATTTTCTGTATACTACAATAAAAGCAGTTCTTTTTTCTGTAGCTTATATTGATAAATATAACTACCATATATTTCTAGAGAATCAGTATTTTTTCGTAAAATTTGTCTCAAAACTAATGCAGGAGATGCCTGCATCAAAACAGTTGCACAGGTCTGTGTTTGGAAACCAAAACACACAAAGTACCTATCAACTTTAATTCTACCATTTTTTAATGTAGGAGTTTGGCATTCCACGTTTGGTTTTTGAATGAAAATTTCAAAATCTGTCATTACAGTGGTATACACATCACAGCATATTTCTGAAAACTGTTGCCAAATTCTGTTTTGCAATAAAAAGCCCAGTATAATTTTAACCTGATGGAAGCAATACTCCAACATGGTACTTAGGAACATTTAAATTCTAGCCAGCCATAATGTGAATAACTGAAATAACAAACCGATACTTGGGGAGGGGGAAAGCAAAGAATTTTCAACTTCGCAGTTTTCTTTGCTATTCTTCCAGTTACCAAAACACAAAACCAAACCTCCTGGGATGAAGGCTTTTCCCCTCTGCCTGCTTGTAAATCTTAATTTATGACAACAAATGAATTTAAGTGGTCTAAAATAGGTTGCTCCTGTTATTCAGTGGAAAAGTCCACCATACCAGGACTGTGCGCTTCCAGTTCACACTCAAGCTTATTTACTGCTCATTAAGAACATTTTAAGTGTCCCAGTAAAAAAAACATTACATGTTGCAGAACATTTTTGATATTTTGACAAATTTATGACTCTCATTAGTAGAAGAGTCATAAATTTTCTTAGTGGAAATTAAGCTTGGGAGAAAAAATTTATGTAAGACTTGAAACAAAACAAAAAAATACTGGTCCTTGGCAGATGTTCTCTACAGTCACTGAAAGATCACTACAACTAACAGGGCAGATATTGAGACTACTGCTATTCAAGCACATCTAGACTACTATTACTCAATTTACCAGGGTTGTATTCTTGCAAAGGCTAAAAGAAAATGTAGGCACAGGCAGCATAGGAATGAATCATCTTAATTAACCTGTTATCAGTCTAATTTTTAAAGCAGCCAGTATCAAGGAAATTAAGTCTAATTTGGAAACAAGAGGACGTTGTGAGCAGAGGATTAAACAAAAAAGTGACACATACTTTAACAGCATCTTTGGCGTCAACAACAGCAAGGTCTCGAAGTGCCCATGCAGTCTGCCTTTTGTAAAAATCTCCCTTGTCAGATTTTTTCACTTTTACCACATTTACTTGGACTGGTCGTTCCGTTGTCACTATTAAATGAAGTAAGAGAGTAATTTCAAAACACACATGCTATTTTCACATCTGTTTCTGCTGTACTTCAACTTCTGAAACAAATTATCTGTGGGGGAGATTTCGAAGTACTTATTTGATGGAAATATCAAATAAATTTCCTTTAAAACATTTTCATCCACAATAACCATAGCTCAGTTTAAGTCTCTATCAAATGGGTATACATCTCTATACAGCTTGTGAGGTAATAAACCCAATTTACAGCTATTTCTTTGATACAGCACATCTTGGACCATAACTATTTAACTGACAAGCACAGACACAACTGGAGAGTATAATCAGAATAAAAACATTTTCAGGCATTTTTTAGTCAAAAAAATATCTAGCAAGTTAATTTATTGACAGATCAACCCAAAGCACCTAAGTTTTTGAAGAGATAAAATGTAATAAACATACACTTACAGGAACATTAGAACTCAATTCAGTTGCTGTGCCTTTCCTTGGACTCTAACCAATATTCTTTAAAGCATTTTATTTAGGCTTATCAGCCCAGATGATTACTAAACCCTGTTTTAAGCACTACATAAAGCCTGCTTCAAAAGCCCACCAGTCCCAAAAGAACAAGTTTCGATTCTTTCATTTCAAATTACAATGAGATCTGTGAATAAAAGTAGTGGGCTTTGTTCTTTTTTTAGTAGAAGCAATAATAAAAGTATAAGCTACAACTAATTTTCTCCATTAGGAATGGAAAGCACCTGTTTAATACAGGTCAAGAAAAAGGATTGTACATAAAGCTAAAACAAATGCAACCAAATAAAAAACAAAGGTGAAGACAAGTAATACAGTGTGGTACTCCTTTGTACCTGTGGCACACAAAAAGCAGTTCCTCTTCTTTTTGCCTGCTTTGCACACGTTCACAATGCTCAATAAACGTTCATCATTGGGAGTGAAAATATCCCTCTGTAAAGCATGCTTGATCGCAGTCATTTTCTCTCAGCTGAAAGATTTTAGGAAGTAAAAATAAACTCAAGTACATTTAACAGATGCATACAAAAAAAGGACCAGTAATGTACTTAGAGCAACTACAGAATTTTAAAACTCAATTTTACAGGTAACTTAATGAATCTATTCTAGACAAGTATGACTTGGGTAGAAAACCAGACCATTTCATGAAAAAATCAAAAAAAGCTTACTCTCTTATTTCAATTAGACAACTGTAATTTATTAACACTTCAGCTTAATTTACTGGAGTACAAAAAGCTTCTTTGTAGCAAAGGGAAATATTATGCATTAACATAAAAAGAGTTGAAACTGGAATCAAGAAAAAAAGACCATCCAATGCTCAAGCTTGTAGACCTCAATCACATAAGAAAGCACAAAAAACAACAAACAAAATAAAACCAAAAACCCCACCAGGCTCCAGAAAATTAAGGAATTAGCAATATTCACTAGATTCAGAAAAGTTCCTCACACTACACAGAGATTCTATCTAGACTGACCAGAGAAACACATTAGACATCACACTTCAGTGTTTTTATTTAAATGCAGAAGCTTCAATATTATCTAGGCCTTAAAATTCTACAGTGCATTAAAAGCACGATTAATATACACAACATGCTATACTGCTTGATGTCAAGACAATATATGGAGTTAAATTTCAGGTCGGTTTGTTCTCTTGAAGATGCTTGAGCTGCTTTCTCTGATGGGGGAAAGACAAAATCTTGGGCACTACAGCAATTTTAAAGATTAGTAACTCAAGAACTTTGGGGAAACAAGGCCACCATGCCAAAGTGGAAACAGTACTGTGAAGTGCACAGAGCTCAGGGCACGCTGTTTATATGACACCCTATGGCAGTGTACCACTCCATAGCTGATAACAGTTTTCCTTCTCTTCATCCAATGCTGGGTCCACCTTTTGTTTCCCAAATTGTATCAGGCTGCCATTCCTGTTACTCTTCAATAGATGCATAAGATGAACACACAAAACACCTGTAATCTGCTGCATTTCAGATTCAGATGCCTCTTTCCTTCCTTATTTAGGATTTTATTTTCTGCTCTAAGTCACAAACTGCTACAAATTGCTAACTCCCATTTCAGAGCTAACACAAGTTTTCCAGGTTAAGCAGAATACACCTTTCCCATAAAGCATAACATGATAAATCCAAGATCCAAGACTAGCTCTCACATAGAGTTCAACTTCTATTGCAAACCCAGTCCCTTTAGTCAGAGCCACCAAAACCTTCACAGTATGCCAGGATCAAGCATAAAATTAACTTTCCACACTTGAATCCTACTGTCTCCAAGGAACACAGAATTTAGCCTAAGGAGCTGGAAATAAAGCACCTTCCTCAGAAAAACAAAGCTTTAAGAAAGCAGAGACCATACTAGGCTCAGATAAATCCCTTTAGACACTGCTGAGTTTTTCCCTGTAATGTTCCAGGCAAAGGCTACGTGAAATCTGTCCGAGACATCCCATCACAGACGCGGCCTGCCCAGGACAGCCACGCCAGATGCGGCACAGCAATGTGACAAAGCTGCTCAGCACTGCTTGGCCTCTCTCAGGATGCAAGCAGGAAAACACGCTACCCCTGCATCCTACCGGGTTAGAACGTAACACAAGGGCGCAGCCCAACCACAGCACTCCCAGCAATCAATCAAAAGATCCATCAGAACAGGAAAACTCAGAAGTGCTACCTCCAGCAGCAGCGGCCCCCCGAGGGCCCGTCCGACACCGCTCCACCGCCTCCCACCTGCGAGTCCCGCACAAGCCGCCCCCGACCCGCTCCCGCCACGGCCGAGCAGGCCGGCGGAGCACCGCGGCAGCCCCCAGACCCGGACGGGGGAAGGGGCGGAGGGTGCCGGGGCGGCCTCGCTCTCACCGCGGGGCCGGGACAGGGCCGGGAAGCGCCGGGAAGGAAGGGAAGCGCCGGGAAGGGAAGCTCCGGGAAGGGGAGCGCCGGGCAGGGACGCGGCTCCTCCCGCCGCTGCTTCCGCCCACGTGACGGCGGCGCGCGGCTCGGGGCGGGCCTCCCGCGCAGCGCCCCCTGGCGGGGAGGAGCGGCGTGCGGCGGGCCCGGGGCAGGGCCGCCCAGCGGAAGCGCCGTCGGCGTTCTGAGGGGGCCGCACGGCAGCGGTGCCGAGGGTGCGGGGCTGCTCGGGGGCTGATGTGTCCGCCAAAGAAATGCAGGTAACACTGCCGCTGAAAGATGCATACGGGGCATTACAGTGTCGCACAATCTCAATTTCAAATTACAATGTCCATCTCTGACTACATGCTGTAAATCCATTTGGCGACAGCATCAGGATTAACGTAACTTCATAGAATCAGCAAGGTTGGAGGAGACCTTTAAGATCGTGGAGTCAGCCATTCACCCAGCACTATCACTGCAACCCCCAAACCACTAAACCTTGCCACCCAGTACCAGATCCATGGATGGTGGCTCCACCACCACCCCAGGCAACCTATTACAGTGCCTGAGAACACTGACAGTGAAAAGTAAATTCTAGCATCTAACCCAAATCTCCCCTGTCTCAGCTTTAGGCCATTTCCTCTGATCCTCTCGCTGCAGGCACAGCAGGAGAGACTGAACCCCTCCCGCCTACAGCCTCCTTTCAGGGAGTTGTGGAGAGCAGTGAAGTCCTCTCTGAGCCTTCTCCAGGGCAAACAAAGCACCCTCAGCTGTTCCTCACAGGACATGTTTTCTAGACCATTCATGAGCCTTATTGCTATCCACTGGACTCACTCCAGCACCCCAATTTCCCTTTTAAAGTGAGGGGCCCAAAAACTGCATGCAGTACTCAAGGTGAGGCTTCACCAGTGCTGAGTACAGGGGGACAGTCCCTGTCCTGGTCCTGCTGGCCACACTGTTTCTGATATAGGCCAGGATGCCTTTGGCCTTCTTGGCCACCTGGGCACAGCTGGCTCATGTTCAGCTCATATCCGTATTCTGTGAACAGCATTCAGATTTTTGCTTTGCTCCTAGGTAAAAAAAGCCTGGACAGTCTTCAATGTCAGTGATAATCCAGACGGAAGAATTATGCTGGGGCTATATTTAGGATTTGGCATCTAACCATGAGAACTGATGTCCAAACTGGCTATAGCTACTTGTAGCCACTGCTGAATTCTGTGAAAACTGGAACTACCTTCCAGTTCAAATTTCACAGTGACAGAGGTTCTCCACATAACCAACACACTTACCTAATTTTTAGCATTGTTAATGTAATTAAGTGCAGAGTTAAGGACGGACTGAAATCATTCCAGATTACTTAAATTGTATATGATTTATTCACATTTGTGTGTATCTGATAAAATGTATTTGTCAGGCCATGACCAATAAAGAGCAGCAGAAAACATATTTTCCAAGATATTGTTGTAAATTGCCAATACATGGATTTTTAATATGTAAAACTGTGATTCTGTAATTCCTGTATCATATTTCCACTTGATTGATGAGCTTAATTCCATTAATTTAGATGAGCTTAGTTGGTTACAGCATGGTGCTAACATGAGCAACATTGTGGGTTTGAGCCCACAATGGACCATTCACTTAAGAGCTGGATTTGATAATCCTTGCATGTCCCTTCCCAGAATATTCTGTGATTAAATATGACTGACCAATTAACTCTTGCTGAATGTACTTTTATTTTCTGACTTATAAAACAACATGCTGTATAATTCTATAATGTATCATTTATGAGGGCCATGGTTAAAATAGAAGTTATAGTTTGGTAATTTCTCAATTCAGCCACAAAATGTAACTGTCTCTGTCTGGATCTATAAAGACTGGACAAGGCAGCCATAAAATATTGGACAAGGTTTCATAAAGCTGTTGTAATTAGACGGAACCTTCTAGTTTCCTATCTTGTAGCTTTAATTATGCTAAAAGAAAAAAGAAACCACACCAAAATGCACTTTTTACTGCTAAAATGTGTTTACACATTAAAACTGACATGAGATCATCTTCCAAGATGCACAGAGCCATCTCCTCCCCTCCTACTTCAGCTTTCCACAGATGCTTTTTACAAAGGATGTTTGATCTTCTGATACTGGCTTTAAGCTTGACAAAACAGTCTTAAATTACATATTAAAAATTACGTAATACATACTTTACTAGGAAAATATTTATATGCTGAAAGTATTGGGAAATAGGTAGATTACAGGGAGAACAATATAGGCTTGTGCTGGAAAGAGCTGTGTTGGTATATGTGTGACTCCAAAACACAAAGGAGAAGTAGTATGAGAAATAACCTAAAAGGCACAGGCTCACTGTTCTGTTTCCCTTCCAAAACTATTTTTAAAGTTCTGCACTGATCTGTATTTGCTTAATTTAAGATGCAGGAAAAGATTAGTTATCCATGAAAAATAAACCCACGGGAGAGGAATATTTCTACTTTAAATAAATAAAATGTAAATGGATTCTATTGTCATAGGTTTCCTGTATTTGTAATTCTGATGTTGGTTAAAGTGTTTTAATATATATATAGATAAAAAAATCACCTGCCTTTTATGACTGCTTCTGTTCTCTTTTCTGCCTCTTATGTGAGCATGAATTTCTGTTTGCTTACGATCGCCCTTCTTCATTTTCAGGCTGCCATGTATTTTCTTCTCTCTGGAACTGACTTGACTAATATCTATTCCCATCTTCTGAAGAAAATCTTCATTATATCCAGAATCTCACATATTAATTCATTCCATCATATAGTTGAAATCTTTTATAGGAATGCTACAGATGCATTTGTGTTAATCCTTTACTCCCATAAGTTTCTTCCTATTCAATTTTGGAGAATTCTTCCAGGAGAAATAAATGAATCCCCAGATACTATATTTCAAACTACATTCCATTTATCCAAGGTCAGGAAATGGTATGTAGGAAATAATTCTGCATTAACTGAAAGATGGACTATTTATCCTGTTGTGTCTTTTCCATTTATAATTTAGCATATTCTCTGTGTCCTGTGGTGCAGCTGTGCTATGCTCACCACAAAGTGACAGCGTCCCTCAGACTTCCCATGGCACAACCAGGCAATTACACAGTGTCTTGGTAGCTGACATCTTACAGAGAACTGTAAGTGAACTGTGAAAGTAGAGAGTCCCTAGATTAGGTCCACAAAGATCTTTTAAAGTACTCTTCCTTTTGATAGTAACTGAAATAATTGACATGGGCAATGCCCCTGTTTTTTCCATTCCTTTTTCTCAGTCTGATTGCTCAGTGAAGAATGTCTGAAATACTGTGTTATGAGACAGAAGAAATGCCAGGGAGATTTTAATTGCATATTCTTCTGCATAAAATGCAGGTGTGTGTCTTCCAATATAGTCTATCAAATGTTTACATAGTTCAACAATAAAAATGTATAAACTACCAATGAAAGTCCATTAAATATTGTTGAACATTATAGTAACTTCTTAGCTGTCATCAGTTTCTAAAATGATACAGACAATTATTGGGCAAGAATTCATGTACTTTATTTCTAAAGAATGCTCTGAAGTGCTCATTTTTAGAGTTCTATGTTTATTACAAGATGAATGATGAAAGCTTTTCCACTCAGAAAACATTTTCTTGTGCCTATTAAGCAATGAATTTGTAAATATTATGGAAAACATTGTGACCTCAACAATCAATACACAATTCAAACAGGACAATGTATCATAGATAGCAGTAGCATGAATTATATTTTCTATATTTGATGGTTTTGTGGAACCTGGATGCTGGGCAAGCACTTCTTGTAGCTAATACTCAAATGTCACAACATACCTACTTGCACTGGATTATCCCAAAGACATTCTCAAAACAACAACTGTATCGTGCAAACAATCATTAAAATTACAATCCTTCTCTCTAACAGTATTTAGGTGGCAAATATAAGACTTAAATCCTTAAAAATTCCAGAGGATTTGTGTTACCCACATAAACTGCCCTCACAGCTATCTTACTATACAGTAAGAATTACTTAGATATGTGTTAGAACAAATGTAATTTACAATATATACCTAGAATAAATATCTAACTTCCAAATATTAACTAACTGAAGGTATGGGCTCTCCTATGTACACACAATAAGGTAACATTTAATAAGTAGAAAGCTGCTTATTTTGCAAGTTTTCAAATATATTCTCACTTGCTTGATGTTCTTTCAATTTTGAATCCAAACTACATTTACACAAATGTTTTCAAAGGTGGGAGTTCCCGTGAGAGACAAAAGCAAAGTACAAGCCGCAGTACCCTTGCACAACTATCCCATTTTAGAGATGGCAGGTGCTGGTTAACCAGCCTCTGATTTACTAGGAGCTGACATCACTCAGCTCCAAGTCCACACCCAGTTTAGTTAACAGCCTGCCGTGCTGTACCCTCTTGGCTGCCAATTTTCCCCTGCAGGACATTCTGATCAGAGGCTTCTCTGAATGAAGCTTCTTTGGGGTTGGCATTTCTTTATTGACTATGGGATGAACAGCCAGCTAACGTAGCTGACTGACACTGGGCAGGAACACTTGGCTTCTTATCATTAACATTGTTCTCTTCAGCTTCTGTTCAACACAGCTGCAACTTATCCTCTGTTTCTACTGTAGTGTGCTGCTACCACAAGTCCAGATGTTACTTTTTGTGAGGTGTTCCAAGCCACTCAAGTAGATTCCAACCCATGGTAAATGTAGCTCTAAGTACTCATGTGCCTTTAAGCAGTGCACAGAATATGCTGACACTTAGCTAGAAACTGGTGAAAATAATTCTCATGATTCATGAATTTTGAAAAGCCTATCTCTTGCTTACAAAGTAACTGTAGTAGCCAACTACTACTGTTTACACAATATTTTCTTATCTTTTGGTTCAGAGATAGGGACAATTTCTGTTCCCTAACCATGCCTGTTCATAAGCAATAAAGGGCAAGAAAGGAGATATTAATGATATGGAAGTTCTGAAAGGTCTGACAAATAAAGCAGTGCTGCTTAAGAACATTTGTTTTCTAAGACAGTATCACAAATAACATGAAGGCCAGAGGGAGTACTAAATGTTCTGTGGGAAAAATAATATAGCTGCACAGGTGAAAAGTTGGTCCCATGGTACCTGAATGCAGTACTCCTATTCATCAGGATGAGAATTGGATTCTTTTAGGGATGTAGGCATGATCTCTTTAACGGAGTTCTGTGTTTCAACACATTTGGAAATAGAAATGTGCATCATTCTCATACAGAACTCAATTGATTACTTTCTTTTTTCTATTTCCAGGATATAAACTAACTGTTAATGCTCCTAATGCTGTAGAAGTATTTCGAGTTATTAATGAAAGATAATTTATACCTCCATAACATATATGCAAATGCTGAGCTCTGCTTACATAAGCAATCACCACTGACCATGGTAATTACTGATTCTATGTTTCCAGTCTCTTGTATGCATAAGTATTTGCTTGAGTGAAGACCTCCTAACATATATAAATGAATTATCAACTGTTTATGTAAAAAGTATACTCCGCTTCTTACTTACATGTAAAATTAAAAAGGAGACACTGCATATCACTTACTAACTTTTTGATCAGATGGTTTACGAAATGCTGGTCAGTGAAAGTCAACCAGTCACTTTAATGTTAGAAAATACATCTTTAGGACAAACGACAGAGGGAGAGACAGAAAAGGCTGAAAGCATAGAAGCAAACCTTCATAACGACTACAAAATCTCTATTGCTGGATGACCAGATTGAATCATCATTTAGGTAGGTGTCATCAAAGTTGACAATCTTGAAGTCCTTCTTAAGGTACATCGCATTCAGTTTGCTTAGTGTTCGAGCAAAGGTGTATTTAGATGCACAACTATATGCTTCCATATTGTAGACTTGGTGGAAATGCATGTCAAAATATGGATTATCCTAAAAAAAAAATTGAGAGAGAATGAAATTACTACACAAATTACAGTGTTAGAATTGTAATTTGTTGTTATCTGCCCAGCTACCTGCAGGGCTTTTTCTCTGTATGATGGGCTCTAAAGGACTTCACGTAGTTATGGTCTTCATCTTAAAGGGTCTTTTAAAACTTTAAAAAGTAGCAACTGTAATTCTTTGTCATTGGGAATTTTTTTCTGGGTAGAATTCTCCAAGTTTGGTCGAGCAATACACTGTACTTTATTGGTACAGTCTTGTTTTGAACTGAATCAATTTGTTGTGTTGCCTAAAACACAGTATATGACAAGCACTTGACTTGGACTATAACTGTCTCTGACTGTGGGAGAAGAAGAATATTGATTGCCCTTCTTACCTTGGTTGTATTTCTTTGTGCTTTCTGGCTCTTTGACACAATTAACCCTAGCAGCAGATAAATTCTTTTAAATTCTATGGATATGAATACCTATTATGAATATTTATAGCAGTGTTAATTACCCCATGAGTTTGAGATTCATTTAGGCTTTTCTTTAATGAAAAATGAGGCAGATTTTGATCATTCCAGTTATGAAAGGCTGAATCATTGCTGAAGACTTTTAGCACAATGCTTCAGAAGAAAGTTAAATTCATGCAGCAAGTGATAAGGAAATCCTCTGGCTGCCTTGTCTGGGGAAGAGACAGGAGTGTCTCCAGAAGCTAGTTAACTTGGAGAAGGGATGTAAGGGATTATTAGTTTTGTCTTTTTTTCCTCCCTCGGGCCTAAACTGCTAAGAGCTCACAGGGTGAAGGGGTACTCTGGAGCTGAGTTCACCTACTCTGTCTCCTGCATTCTTAGTTCTGACCCTGAGGGCAATGTACACAGGACAGAGTGAGAACAACTCCAGTTTGTCATTTTCCTTGAAACAAGGCTCTGAAATATTTCTCATGGACTCTTGGATTCTCTTTCAAGTGAACATAAAATAGAGTTCAGATTACATATGCTACTGAAAACACTTTCAAAGGGAAAAAAAGTGCTTCTGGAGTATATTTATTTTACACAGACAGCTATTAAAATGTCTTATCATACACGCAGTAAGATATTATTCTCAACATACTCTTCCAGCTTTTGTAGAATAGGATTTAATTCTAGTTTTGGTGTTGTTCTGTATTGCACTACTGCAGCCTCATTTTACCCTTCTGAAATTGTATCTGAGAGATCAGGACTTTTTAAGCAGCAAAATCAGCCAGACCTAGCCAAAGCTGTTTCATATTTACTCACACAAACAGGCAAATACTGTATTGATGCAAGTAATGTGAGGTTAAGCTATGTGGAAGACAAAATTTTGTAAGGTATCATGCACTTGCATGATATTTTACACATTGACTTTGTTACATAGAGAACAGGTTCATACGTTCAAATGACAGGGTCACAGTCTCCATAAAAAATTTTAATGAAATTTTGTTTTCAAATACACTCTAAAATCTATTACATTAACTGCAGTTTACACTGGAAGCTGCAGATGGAGAACTTTTATTACCAGATAGGATGACCAAATTAGAAAACTCCCAGCTTCTGCCTTAGGTATCAATCAGAGATGAAGGCTATTCTAATAAAAAATCAACAAAAATATCTTGCTTTCCCCTTCCCCTGCAACACTGCAATGTGATGTGGAGACTCTCGCATGCAATAAAGCCAAAATTCCTTGGTAACATAACTTTATTTTTCAGATAATGCATTTTAATGCTTGTATTCCAACTTGCAAAACAAGAAAATTATTCTCTATGTACACAATGCATAATGTAACACTTACAGTATCTGCTTCTTTTCCATCAATCATCTCCAGATCTTTCAAAAACCACTTTTCAACAATTTCATATTTCTCCTCTCGGTCCACTCGACAGTGTTTAACCATACATATTTCTACTTCTTTACTTTTAGTTACTGCAAGAAAAAAAAATAGTTTAGATATGCAAGCAAATACTTCCTAAAGTTATGATAATTCAACCATGACAGGCGGGGTTGTATAGGGTTGTACTTGACTTGATAATTTTATTTTGCCTAGGTAGTGGGAATAGTGCCATGTTGTCAGTCTATGAAACTGGTCAGCTTTAAGTAGATTTATGATTTACCTTACCCTCCCTGGGAAGAGGAAGTCTTGTCTGTTCAAAAGCCTTTCATGTGAATTCACTACCTGTGCAATGAAAGCCTCATTCTGGCACTGGGTCTGCATTATCCTCCTTCCTTCAACAGGGAGCCTTTTTGAGGTGCTACAGTTAGAAGATTGTAAAACTTCTGCCAAGGTTCTGTATTTGCATGACTTATGTTCTACTTTCCATTCTGTGAAGGAAGTTGTCTTATGAAGCCATTACTTTTTAAAAGCAAAACTCTTATTTCCCTATACAATATGTAATTGTGCCACTTAATGAAATTAACATTGAAAATTTTTCTTAAAGCTTCCAGTGTTCCAGTGCTAAATTTTCAGAAATTATTATTTTCCAACTTAGGCGAGAAACAAGATTTAAAAGATAATGAAGATGCTTTTTGCAGTAACTACCATTATTAATTGATTACCTTGAGTGCTGAGTAGGAGATTGGATTTCTACAACAGACAATTATGAGTGTGAAAACTACCAGAGCATGAACAATCTCCTTCACATCCAGTTGCTGATGGTTGCAGGGCAGGCCACATTCCCAAGCTATCTGGTAGCCCAAATTATGGTCAAGAAGTCACCTACATCTGGCAGGAGCATTTCATCATAATAGCATGGGGCTAGGAACACAGGAGCAAAATTATTTTATTTCTAAATACTGCCTGCAGTTTTGAAACTTAATTAGTTTTACCTTCCTTCTGTTAAATCATCTCTTACTTCTCATCTTCTTATAAGAAAATGGTTAAGTAACAACAAAGTATATATATAAGACACATGCCTTTTTTCCATTGCAAAGAAAAATGGTGAAAAAATATATCAATTGATCAGAATTTCTCTCAGCCTATAGCTTCCCTGCCTGGGAAATACAAATCACTTTTTTTTCCTGGTCCTATCAATCACATTTGCTCAATCATTTTTAACAAAAAGACCATTACTGTGTTATCTTCTATGGAGAAATTACAATGGTTTTCATTTGCAAGCAAATCTAGCAGAGTAATCTTAAGAAGTTCTCTTCATACTTTCAGTTTCACCCATTTTGTTTGTTGGTTTGCTAGCTTGTAAGGAAATATGTTGTCT
>JACBWW010000020.1:17793917-17857123 GCA_020086605.1 Lanius collurio | reverse complement strand
AAAAAAAAAAAGAGAGCTGGAGAGCTGTCAGCGCAATTCTTATCATCAGTAGATGAAAGCGCTGAGGATTTATAAAAGGCTAGATAGCCTTTTGGCTGTCACCAGTGTTCCTCCAGTAATAGCTTTTTGGCTATTAATAGCGTTAAGGAGAAAATTACCTTATGCCGCTCCTTATAAACAGAAAGTGAACTCACCTCTGGAGGAGTCGTTAGAGGGCAGGTGCAGCCTGGGCACCATCCCCAGAATGGTGCTCTCTGACACATATGAAAGCTCTTTCATATCAGAGATGAGTGTATTTGCAGAAATTTTGGTTGTTTCTGCCACTCTGCAGGTGTGTGGGTAAAGTTCCTGGAGTTGGGTGCTCTTCTAATTCCAGTATCCATGGCAGCCTGTGTTAGAGTTTTGCCCTTTGGACTCATTTCTGTCTGCTTATAAAAGTTTGGATATTCTCTTCTGTTTCTTATCCTCAAGCTTAGTATATCTGAATACCTTACTGAGTTTTTCCTTCTTATAGTCTCAATGCAACACAGAAAGAATTGTACCATGGAATGAAACTGAGTGCTAAAGTGAAGACAACATTTAGAATCTGATGATTTTTTTTTTTAAATTGGCAATATTAGAATTATTTAGTGACAGAGGTCTACATGGTGCTTTGATGATGTGAAGCAAAATGGAATTAAGTTAAAATAACGTAAAATTAGGGAAAATCATCTTCTGCTATAGATACTAAGCATATTGGGTTGACAAGTGGGAAAGGATTGAAAAGAAACTAGGTTTTGCTTTTTTATGCTTTCTTTTGGTCCCATGTGTTTGGAAACACAGTTGTGATGTTCAGATATTTAGAATAATTTCCATCTCTGATTTGGGAGAGTAAAGTTACTCTGAGCTTCAGGTTTTGTAAGTACAGGGCTCAGGGACACATTTAATCTCTTACCTTTAAAGTCTTATTTTAGGAAACAAGCAAGATGCTCATTTCCAAATCAAGACATCTGCATATCCGGAAAATGCCTTCTTATGGAGACTGTCCAGAGGATATCTGAGGCACAGGGATGCCCAGGTTCCTGCCCACTTTGGGGACTTGGCCATGCCTTGAGTATGGACTGCTGTACAAATTGGCTTGCACTTCACTGTCTCTCCCTGTCAGCCAGACCTTGGCAGAATTGTCAAGGCTTCAGTTCATCACCACCAGTGTTAATAGTGCCATGGCTGGAGGTTTCAGTGCTCATACTCAGTGCCAGACTCCTCATTAGGAAGCTGGTTTTGGCTCTGCCAGTCTGTAGCTCATGTTGCATCTCAGATTATTCAATATTTTTTTTTCAGTTCTGAAGCAACAAAAGTACAGACAAAAATACCTTCAGAAAAATACTTGCAGCTCTGGAAGAAATTTCAATCAGTTTTTCCCTTGTTAAAGGTTCAGCTGGTATCAGAGTAACTACCTAGGTGGCAAGTGCAGCATCACTGGCATCCTGGAAGTGATGGAGCTAAGACAGAAATGGTGCATACATCTGATCTCTCTTAAATAAGATTTCCATTTTTCACAGTTTGATTATACTGTAGGTTTCCTCAAGAGTGTTTTGAATTTTGATATATTAATATTCTTCTGCAATATCCTTTATTGAATTCTCAAATGCTGCATTAAACAACCCCTCTGAGAATATAGGTAAAAAGGTGCAATGATGATTTTAATGGGTAATGTTTCAACAGGAAACATAAAAATTTGTAATTCACTATTGTTCTTGATTCTTTCAATTCTTTCTTCACCCATCCTCTGTTACAACACAACAAATTTCAGATGTGCCTTAGCTGCAGTAGTGTAAAACCAATTCCCAGCAGTCTGGAAGGCAGCAGCTGAGCTGTAACTCACATGGCCCGCAAGGATACCCAACTACGGACCAGTATCAACTTATCTCTCTGAGACCCAACGTCCCAGCCAGCCATCCTAACCTGAGATAATACCACACCTGAATGAGAGTCTTACAGACATAAATCAGAACAAACTAAACTAAGTGTTACAAGGCCACAAAGAAATTCACATCCAAATTTAACTGTGATTTGCATGTAACTGTCCAGATAGATGAATTAGAGATGATTGTGAAAGCCACACAACCCCAACCCAGCCAGTGGTGTACTGTAGGGTCTGACAAGCCCCTGTCCTGGCAGGAAGCCCTTGTTTAGATAAAGGGAACTGCAGCATCTCCAGATGTGGGGTCTGACAGGCCCCTGCCCTGGCAGGAAGGCCTGGAGATAAGGAAGTCACACAATCCCCCTGCAGGCCCCTCTTGGGGAAAGAGGGAATCCTTTTGGTTACGGCGAGAAAAGACAGAACCATGATCCTCTAGGAAACTATATGTAAAATACCCTAGTACCCATTGGTTTCTCATCCTTTCACACCCACCTCTGTACCCCCATAAAAGAGACCCCTCTGCCGTGAGTCGGAGGAGGATCCATCTCTGGTCACCCCTTCGTGGAAAATGAAAGAATAAAGCTGCTTCTGCGGAACCACCAGCCGGGTCCTCTCCTCTCTCTATCCGGGCCTGGCCAGGGGGGTTTGCCTTGCAGAGCAGAGCTGAAATCACTGCTGAATCACTAAGAGCTGATGGCTGCTGAGCCAGGCATATCTGCAGGCACCCCCAGCTGATGGCTGAGAGAAGCCACAACCCCCTGGGATTCCTCACGGCATCACCTCTCCGGGTCTGCTACGGCTTCTTGGGTCTGAGCCTCAGACCCCGACCAGCACGGGCTGAGAGAACCCCCCGAGCATTAACAACTTTAGTGTACAAAGGGAGAAGCAGTCAAAATGGAAGTGTCTTAGACCTTTCTGCTAAATATTAATGATTTCTGTACCTTTTTCCCTGTCTTTCCCCTGCAATTTTTTCCCATGTCCAAGTAGAGTTTTCTTTGCTGTACCCAGGATATTAACTTTAACAGATGTTGCAGCAGGTCCTAAAAGGATAAATCTCTTAATTCTTTATTGTTTCTCAGTCATATTGTTATGGTAAGGATCTATTCATCAGCTTAGCTGGAGCTTCTCTGTGATCTACAGGTTGAAGGCCTCCAGAAGATGTACATTTGATCTTTCTCTCAGTCCCTGGCACACACTTACAAAGTAGTTTTTGCTGGAAACATCTTTCCCATTGCTCCTGGTTTGACAATGTCATGAAATAATGAAAAGGAAAATACAACATGACCAACAATTTCTCAGAGCTGCAAAGGATCCGTGTAGACTGAAAAATATAATTTATAACAGGCTTTACTTTCCAGTAGCTGCTGTTTCTGTTTGAAGTTTCAGCCAGGTTTGGTTTTCTCTATTAACAATTAATTCATTATCTGTAAATATTCTTCATTACTTTGAGTCTCCAGACCACTTTTTCAACATCATAGATGAGATTTTAGAGTCTAAACTAGAAGCTGTGAATGACATTCTACAGTGACCTAGCTGTACAGGGTACTTTCCAAAGCTGACTTCAGAAAACTCATTCTGAACAATCATAATTTTTTCCCTGTGATTTACTAATGATTCGCTTTTCTCAGGTCTCTTTCCCACTGACATTTATAGATGATCTGGCTCCTAATTATGACTAGTTATTCCCACGTTTTCATAGCTATGCCCATAAACTTAGATCTATATGTAGTAAAGCATAAACCTAACTAAGTTGTCCTGAAAGCAGCAAAGATAGCAGTGTTTCATGCAGAAGTGCTATTCAATAATCAACAGCTTGAGACACTCAGTTTTAAAATAGAAGCATAGAAATACATGAAGTAGAAGATATCAGTTGGTTAAAATGTTCTTGCAGAACTGCTTTTCTCCTGAATGTTTTGGGGATCCCATTGAAAGAGTCTAGTTCCAACACCAGGGTATTTGGTGCTCAAACAGACAATGACTCAAGATTTCATCAGTTCTAGTAAGGAACTCTAAACTCCAAATATGGCTGATGTCTTTAATGGTATGATGTAATTATTTCATTTTAAAAAGCAGTAGTGTTCTTTTTTCTTGAAAGAAATGAGGTAAAATAGTTTATTCTTGATTCTATTCAACTGTAGCTCAAATTCCTCAAGTTTACATTGACTTTATACTGGCTTATCATTTTCAAAAAGTAATCATGAGTTTCATGGGGATAAATGGTCCCATACTACACCAACATCCAATCCAAAATTTTCCTTTCAACAGAAAATACACATGTTCTTCACAGAATAGTAACCGGATGCTGTTTCATGGATGGAGTTTAAAATCATATTTTGAAACATAACACAAAAGTAAGAAGTGACCAATTCTTCTATGAAGAATTTACACATGTTGAATTTTACACTTCTATGAACTAAAAATTAGGGGTGTAAATAAATTAACATTAATAATAAGCCTTTCGGTTCCTATTCGGCAGAGCACCTCATAACACTTTGATGAATTGGAGCCACATTTGATTAACAGCATGAAATCCTGACAAGATGGATTCAGCACTTTATTATTCAAATATAACCCATTCAACATCATAGTTTTCTTTGTGGAGGTAAAACCATAAAGATAGGAATAAAGTTTAAAAAAAAACGTAAAAAAAGTTAAATCCTATGAGTTTCTAGGCATACGAATGACCATTAATCTTCTGACAGCTGAAAGCTTTTGAAATTTTAGCTCAGAATTTTGACAGCTGTGTTTACAACAGTACCTCTTGGTGACATGTTTTCTAAAAATACAGAGAAGAACACATAGTAGAGAGTTACATTCATCAAGAGGTTAAGAAGTATCTTGATAATACATTAGAAGTAAATTAGGTTGTGATGCCAATCAAAGTGCCCTTTTATGTTCTCATTTTCTTGTAAATTTTTTAATAAATGGATTTTTTCTTCCAGAGTTACCCAGAGCAACTTTAACAGATATTCTGTCAAAACCCTCTTTATACTTTTTAATAATGATTTTCATCTCTACCTCTGTAGTTGCAAGTAATAAATTTCATTTGTCTTGGCACAAGAACCATTCTCTTCTCTCATGAAAATTGAACATTATTATTAATGTAGATAGTCAATTACTTCAGATTAATGTGGATTTATATTTTAAATCAATACATCAACGTGATGCAAAGCACTCTTAAAACACTATAAACTTCTGATGGATATCTAATCCATTTTTTAAAAATTCATAGGGTCGGGAATCTATACAACTGGGTAATTTGTATGGATATTGTATTTAGGGCATGAGCGCATAGTTGACAGTTGTGTGGCTTAAAATATGTCTTATTCTATATAGATCTTTATAAGTTCTTATCCAGCCCGTTACTCAAAAAGGTTAACGTCAAATACATTAAGAGAAGAAATAAAATACAAAAATGTTGACAGTAAATTTAACTCATCATGAGAAATTGTTGATAAGGTAACAGTGAACACATCTCCAAATGCTTTCAAAGGTGGCTGCTGTTGTCAAAAAGCTCAAATGGTCAATTATGAAGAACAGAGTTCAGTACAAGGATAATTACCACAAATGTAATGACCCAGCATTGGCACATTGTGTGATCTGACTTTAAACAAGTTTCTAGCTTCCTCTTCCTGGAGTGCTGAACTGAAGCCGAATGGCCTTTCTGCATTGTCCAGTTTAGTGGAGTCCTGCACATGGAAGGAACTACTCACAGATGCAAGTATTCAGGGGACTAGTAGATCATTTACCTTTCTCATAGCAGCATCAACTTGATCTAGCTTGTTTATCTGGTCTGCTCCTAATCTGAGCCACAAATTCTGTAGTGGTCATAAAGTCTCATTTCTTGCATACCAAACTGCAGCACTTAAAGATTTCTTACCCTTTGTTTGCTTTACCCAGCAGGTGTTCTTGGAACTCTCTTGGTGCATAAACTGAGAAAGATTTGATGCAGAGCATTTGAAAAACAGAGTAGGTGTCCAGGGCAAACTTCTGCTGTTGTGGACTTGATAACTCCTTAACATTTGGTGTGGAAAACTTGGATTCATTATGTTTTTTTTCTTGGTCTTCATTCATTTCTTACATTTCACTCCAGAACTCGAAATAAAAAATGGAAATTACATATTGGTGTAAGATCAATAAAGTAAAACTACAGGGTGCTTGATAGTTTTTTCTTGCCTGAAATTTGGGTTAGAAAACTGGAGAATATTGCATAATGATGGAAAAAAGTGTGCATCAGGCCTCAGTTCACAAGCTGGATTGTATTTAACATCATCAGTTCCCCATTGCCTTCTCATAGTAGGAAAAGGCCTTGACTCTCTAAGTAATGCTTTTCAGAAGCTGATATTGCACATATGGTTAGAATTTTCCTGTAATTCCATTTCTTAGCCTCCTTTTTCTCTCCTTTTTGTAGACAGACATGTAATATATATAGTCTTTCCCATTAGCATCTGAGTAAAGGATTGGGTGAAGACAAAGTGGAAGTGTAGACCAGGAGCTGGCACCTGGTTTGGCATGGCTGATCTCAGCCCTTAAGTGGGCACTGCTGATGGCACTG
The DNA here is from genome assembly GCA_020086605.1 of Lanius collurio. Taxonomy (NCBI): domain Eukaryota; kingdom Metazoa; phylum Chordata; class Aves; order Passeriformes; family Laniidae; genus Lanius; species Lanius collurio. The sequence goes on along the minus strand of JACBWW010000020.1, from coordinate 17,850,665 downwards.
ACCTAAACTGGCCAACAGCACATGGATGGCCTGTGACTGTATAATTAGAAAATTATCAGTCTTGTCCACTGGAAGATCTGTTCCACTTCCAGCATTTGCTGTGTGAAGTAGATCTATCTGTATTATTATTAATAATAATTCTATTAATTTATTTTATTGATCTTTTCTCCGAACATATTTTGTACTGCAGTTGAAAAAGGTGCTGCAGTTGGTGAGACACAGAATTTCAGAGAGATTTAGCCTTAGGAACCACTCCAAGGAGCAGGGTCACAGCTCTGAATTCTTTGGCAAAGACCTTTGAAACCTTTTGTTTTTTGCTAAGAGCTGTCTTAAAAAAAACCCAGCCAACTAGTTTCATCTCAGATCAACATGGAAGTTGACAATTGTGCTGTAATTACTTGTCTTCCACTGAACAAGTGCATCATTATTAATTAAAATTAGAAAATGCTCAGATAAGGCAATGTTTTTGAAGCTTGAAATTCCTATTTGGTCATTAAATAATTATCTCAGTCTCTAGTCCTTATTTTAAGTATATTCAATTTGTTATAGATGGATGTAGACTTGTTTGCCTTGTTAGTTTGAACAACTGTGTCAAGTTTTGTAGCTTTTTTCTCTAGTGTGCACAAGACTCATTTGATGCTTTATTTTAATTTATTCAGATTCAGTTCCTTAATGTTGTTGCAAATGTCACTTTTGTTTCTTGCTTAAAGCCAGTCACACAGAACAATGCCTGCAAAATCCTTTTTTATGTTGCAGACATTCCATGTGTGGTTAATTCAAGTGGTCCCCATCCAGTTGCTGGAGAATGGAAGTTTGAAAAGGTTCTGTGCTGTTCCACTCACTCATTTATAAGTTAAATACTGAAATAAGCATAGGCTTATTTTGATTATACTGTCAATGCTACTGTGCTACAAAGGTGCAATGACACCTTTACTTCTATCACAAGTGGTATGTGCTGAAAGCCAAGAATCTAGATTGATGGGAAAATCTTTACTAAACACTGGTTTATGTGGCCTTTTTGAATTAGATGTTATGTAAATGACATTTCAGGGGAATTACTAGTGGTCTCTGAGGTTGAAAATAGGCTGTGTGAAGTGCCACAGCAAAATATTAGATGAAAATTGTAAATAAATGCTCAATATTTTATTGTAAAAAAACTGAATTGAATCCTGAAGCAGTAGTGTGAAGTTTACACACTGAGACCATGAGGGTGATTGATACAGAAAACTTATATCCACAATGCCTTAAAAATACAAATAAAATTTTTCTACTACTTCACCTGTAGGAACTCAAAATTGTTCAATATTTTTGCCTTTAAAAATGTTTTCACCTGAGAATAAAAGTATAAAAAGAATAAACAGTCTTTCATTCCAGCATAGTACTTCTGGAACAGACAGAATCAGTTTCCATTAAAAAAAAGCGTTGCTTACATTGGTTATAAAGTATAAAATACCCATTGTGTTGTTTTGAGGAGAAGATTCATTCAATTGCACTGTTTAGTGAATCCAGATAGAGACCGTTGATTTTGTTTTCATATTTTGGTATATTTTTCCAATAGCCTGGAAACAATACTGAATAAAAGTACAAATATATCTGTCCTCTCACCCCAATGATTCAAGAATATTGCAACTGGTTAATGAATTTTCAGTATGTCTGCCAAACATAAAAACATTTCAGAATCAAGCCCTTCTACTGAACTAATTAAATAATTTATTTATTCTGCAACTAATTAAACCTGGTTTCCAAAGAATTTCTGGCTGGTGCATTTTGTAGCAGAGTTGCGCTATGGCTGCGGGAGACCCACTCCCTGCTTGGACACCATCAGACCAAGCTGGTGAGGCCTGCTGTGAACCCCTAACCACAGAAGAAGTTTTCATCATAATTAATGTCTTGTTGGACACCAGAGAATCCACATCACCCCAGTTTCGGTTTCTTCTGGAGTGAGGGCCTCATAGAGCATGGACTCCTGCTGAAGCACCTACTGATCAGGGTGTGCTCTTTCTTGTGTGGCTTTATAAGTTTCTGTCAGTAACATTAACCAAGAGATGGGGAAATTGAGTGTGTGGCAATAATGGTTACATGCACTTGCATGTGTGCCTTTTGTACAACTGCATTTTGTAAAAATGTTTTCTGGGCTAGAATACTGCAGATGATTATGGTGGTTTAAATTATAAATGCACGTTTTAAATAATGTACACATAGCAACACGTGTGCCTCAGTTTTCCTTGGTGTATACTGTTTTTTCATTGCTTTGCTTTTCTCCTCTTCTCTCCAGCTGCTTACCCTTGAAAGCAAATGAATAATCTCTTTGGATTAACTGTTCTCATTTAAAACAAAGTGCATACATAAATATGTTTTGTAGTATTTTTCTTTCATTCAAGTAATAACTTTTTGTACTTTTCTTTTTACTAGATACATTGACAGGATTGCCCTGAGCGATGTTCAGCTTAGATTGTCTCATGTTGGAAGAACTCTGTTAATCAAAGCCAGGGATTATTTTACAGATAACCTGGTTAATATTTTTATTGTCTATTTATTCTCCATAGTAACAGTACACAGGAAGAGTGGCTCTGATACCAAGAAGATAAAGCAGTCCTACTAAGCCAAAAGGGACATTTTCCCTGCTTCTTGATATCCTGCCTTGTCTCTGGAGTAGTGGTACAGAAAGTGGAGTATTGCTACAAAAAGAATCCAAATTGGACCCATGCAAGTGGTCTTTCCTAAATTCAGCTGGGTCCTGGTAATCAATGCCTTGCGGCATTCTAACCCTGAGATTGTGTTCAGTCCATTATGTTTACTAACCATCAATAGACCTATCTTCTATGAAATATCTAACTTAATTTTAAATTATTTATACTTCTTTCCTCCTTAGCATCCTCTAGCAGTGAGTTCCATCATTCTGTTAATATGTTGGACAAAAAAAGTATTCCTTTTTTTTCATTTTTTTCATTTTAAACCTACTATCTGAAAATATCTTTGGACATGTCAGGCTCGCGTTGTAAGAAGAAGTAAAGGGTTACTTTTTGTTTTCAAATGAATTGTGGATTTGTAGCTTATATCATATTTTCACCCTTAGTAATTTAATTCGCAAACTAAACGACCCTAACCTGTTTACACCCTCCTTGTATTTCTGATCAGTCTTCCTACATTTGCCTCAAGCTTTTTCTTGCTCTATTGTTGAAGAGTATCTCGCTGATGAATGTAGTAGCCCATCAAAATGACACCTATTTGTCACTCACTGTCAGCTCTAGAGTTGGCCGACCTGAAAAAGTTTGTATTCTTAATAAAATTTGTTACCTTATTATTTATCACCTTTTTTTCCAGTTTTGTTGTCAATACATTGGACAGTTTAAGTTCCAACGGTCCCTGAAAGACCTGAAGTAAGTGTTTTTTTAATGAAAACTAACCATTTGTTTCTGCCTTTTGTTTTCTCTATTTTCGTGGACTCATGGGAGGAATTTCCTTTTTACCCCTTGCAAGCCTTACATATGTCAGTCTCTTTATTTCCTCTTCTCTTCAGAGAAATCTCTTGGAAACTCCTTCAACTGGACAATGTGAGCATAGGATTGTCTGCTTTTTTCAACAGTTTAAAACATGTACAACCATGACTTTTCTCTGCAAAGGAAAAAGGTTTCTTTTGTGATAGGTTGTTTCATAAGTTACTTTTTATGATGTGAAATATTATAGTTTCTACCCATTTTTGTGGTATCCAATGTCAGACACAAAATGTTGTCAAATGTTGTCTACTCAAGGAGACTTACTCCTCATTTTACCCATTCAGTCCCCAACTTTTCTGTAGATCTGGTTGATCCTGCATAAAGGCTCCTTTGTTTACAGATGTGGCCAGGTGTAGAGGTCTGTAGATCACAAAAAATTCTTTCTACTTTTTCCCATATCCTTGCAGCAGTAGTAAGAAAAAAATCACACCAGAAAGCTCAACACATTTCAGACACAGGCTCTGTAGTGAACAGAGCAGGTAAAAAATCAGCTGCTGTGTAAAAGCTGAAACTCAGAAGGTTGCAGCTGTTGGTTGAGTTTTTGTTTGTGTAGTAGAAAGCATGCAAATATTAAGTATTTCACAACCTGTATATTATTGTATTTTGTAAAGAAGATGTTTTATAGATTAAGATGTACTTCTGGATTTCTGAAGAAACCAAAAATTTTTATCTCAGATACTTCCCTATTGCTACTGTAGAAACTTCTATAATTAAAATCTTAAGTGCCTGTGGGGAAAGAGGGACACAACCCCCATGTTTGCGGAGCCTAAGGTTTGCCTATTCCACTTGTTTCAGAATACAGATTTTGAAAAGCTTAAGTATTTACTAAATACTTGCTCCAAGCAAAGAAGCCAGCAAGATTGCAGGCATGTAAGGAAAATAGATTTCTGCTGATAAATAATTAATCCTGTAATGCTGCTGCCCCATATACATAACCATTGTATTTATGCAAATAGAATTTAGAAGGAGAAAGAGCATTTGCTTTGAGTGTGCAACATTACTGATAGTCCTGATGTTTTAGACTATTTCACTTGGAGCTGTCACTCCTGCCTTGAGTACCAGAGTGCTAATCTAGCTGATATCAGTTTCCCAATCTTGAGTGAGCTGCACTTGGCAGCCTTTGCTGTGGTATGAAAGAAGAGCAGATGACAGTATTGAACACTGGCAGTGTGTATACTCTGGGGAAAGTTGGCCCTTCAGTATATATTATTAGACATAAATACTAGAGTACTAAAATATGCCAGTGCTTTGAGAGAACTATGGCTATGTCTCATGTTCAAGCAGCAATTTGTGTTGAGTCTTTGCTGTTATTTTACCAGGGGAAACATTCTGCAGAGGGTAAAGAGAGAGAACAAGTGTGAAATGAGAGAATTAAGGATGCGTGGAAAACAGTTCTTTGATACCAGGGAAATGAATATTCAAGATGAGAGATTTATTTATGGGAGGGTTTTTTTAGACTTTAAACTAGTTCAAAGACATTCTCTATAGGTTTATCAAGTTTCTTCTCACAATTAAGCAGGACAAGAAACACATAGAGGGACAAGACATTATTCTGCACTCTAAGTTTTAATATACTTATGTAAATAGAGTAATCCTTTTTTATTAAAATAAAGAGAGAAGAAATTTTGATTCCAATTTTTTAGTGGATACAAAATAAACAGGCTTTTTAGAGTTAATAGGTTTTTGTTTAGTTACATGAATAGGCTAAACCTTTTCTGTAAGCATGAGATTTGGCCTATAGCATTTGACAAATATTGACAAATATTGCCTCCTTTAAGAGATTGCAACATCCTCTGTCTCACTTATCATGAAGGTGACTGTTAAACTAGATGTCACTTTCTAATGCTTACAGTTCCAAATTTTTGCAAGCTTGTTTTATTTTTCTTTGGTCAGTTCACAGATTTGGTGAAATAATCAGTGCTCTGTTCTACCAAATATTTCTTAATATTTCTTAAGTTTCAAAGAGCTCTTTTTTAATAAAAACATGGAAATTTTTTACAAATTATTCCAAAGAAAAGCAGAACATTTCAGTATTTATCTAGTAAAACATACCTTCAAGCTATAATTTATCAAATGTAGAGGAAAGAACATTGCACCACTCACAAAACAGGCAGTATTTTCAAATAAAACCATACCCAAAGTCTCATCAAAAAATGTTAATTATACCTCAAGCTCTCAACCTTGCAAAGTAAAATGTTGGCAATTATCTTTCTGATATTTTGCAAATTAAGCCACAGCCCCCCTAAACTATGCAAAGTAGTTAAGAAATAAATGTCCGCTGTAGCAATATCAATGCTATGCTGCAGAGTAAAACTAGTGTGCTACAGAGGATTCTCTTTAAAATGTTAAAGATGATTATTTAAATTTAAAATCCTTCAAACTATTCAAGAGATTGCTTAGCTTCCTGTCCTGTCCTGTCCTGTCCTATCTCCCACTTTCAGGGGGTTGCCTTGTTCTAGGCTTATGATGTGGACAAAAGCCCATGAGTCCAGGGAAAAGCAGGTATTGCAGCGCAAAACTGCTCTATTGTTAAGCCCATTGCAAGTCTTCAGATCTCCTCTGTTTCTTTCTCTTGCCCTGTAGGATAACTGAACATGTTTATGCCTAAGCCTGGTGAGGGTGGATGGAGACTGTATGAATCTGGGCTTAGCAGTATGAGACTCATCATGTTTTGGCCTAGGAAGTTATTTAATAGATGACATTTTGAATAGTGTTTGTGATGCAAGGCATTGCAGGGAGAGAGGTGGGAGGCACATCCCTGCTCTTGCTGCAAAGATCACTTCATATTTATACTCTGTTCTGCACCCAGGTGGATCCCAGCTGGATTACTGAGCAGCACCCACCACACCAGCTATTAACAAATGACTGCTATTAATATCTCTTTTATCATAAGCACTTACAATCATGTAATTAATGTTATTGACTCAGCCTACATCTGCCATTCCAGGATTTATTGTGAAAACAAATATAAAGGTAAACACTTTTAAAAGATGCACATATACCTGTCTACTGATGAGATCAAAGATAATTAAGGCACTTAACTCCTCTGGAAAACTGCGATGCCTCTGTGGTTTGGGGGACCTGCTACACTGGAAAATTTCCTCCTTTGCAAACATTTCTGTAAGGATGGCTTGCATGTGTGACATGTCTCAAGACAGCATAAGTGAATTTTTGCAATTACTTTGCTATTTCCTTGAAAGACCTTGAAGATCAATACCTCAGTGAAAAAAGAAAACCAAAAAAAAAACCCAAAAATCAGGCTTTTAGAATGCTGTGTTGTAAGGCTTTATGTGAAAACTGGTATTTATGTGTTTAATGTAAAAGCGTGATTGATGTGTTGGAGAGCAGCTGAAGGAAATATGACTGCAAGTTACTAATCAAGTGTTTTGGTGTTGTTTTATTTGATAGTAATTGTACAGGAGAGGTGCATGTCTCAGTGATTTTGTGGACTGTTCTGACCCTGGTATGACATATTCTTGCTAGCCATGCAGCCCTTATTAAAGTCTCAGTGAGGGAATCTTATGCTTGGTTTTCTAAGAAATGTTCCAATGTCTACATTTTGCTGCCAATATTTCATGATTTTTTACTGATGATATTTCACCATGTTTAGTTTTTTGCTTTTATATATGTGTCCTTTAGCTGTGAAATTGGAACCATTATTATAAGACAAGTAAATGCACCAGGTGAAGGCTATTTAATACTGTTCAGAAAATTCAGAAAAAGTGAAAATTTCAAAGCTCAGACTTTTGACTCTGAAAGCTGAAGAGGCAGATTTTGTATATGTACATTCAAATTAAAAAAAAATAATTAAAAATCCCTTAAAATATTTGAGGTTTTATTTTCAAAGGCAAAGAAGTTAGGTCACTGCCTTAACAATTATTTGCTATACTTTTTATTAATAATTGAATAATATCAATCCTGTCAAAACAGTGAAATCTGCACTTTTGTACACATTAATGTATATTGATGAGTGGTATCTGATAATTTTGGTGTGCACAGCTTCAATTACATTGGTGAATAGGGAAACTTAGGTAGATGGCATTGCAGCCCCTTGAACAGCAATATTTGTTCTACATCAACAGAAAGAACATCTGTACACGAGGAAATGGCAAGTTGGGGAAAACTTTGTACTACAATTGAGCATAGAAGTCATTTTAGATATAAAGCTGAAGATTTCTTTTTCTTTTCAAGATTACAAATAAGCAAAAGTTTTTGTTGTCCATTCTAGGACTCTTTTTTGTATTTCCAATCTATTTACTAAAAGCATTTTCAAGTGTCCTAGTTGTTATTCAAATGATGAGTTCCTGAGGCTAGAATTCTCTCTAAGTAGTTTTCTAATGCTATTAACCCAGGGTGTTCCTGTTCTAATGAAAGAAGCAGGTTTTATATCAAGATGTGCCAGGTTCTGGAGTTAATTGATTATATCTTCTGTAGGAAACATGGAGGTAAGAAACTTGATTTATCTCCGTTGAGAATGGAGAAATGGAGGAATTTACTGACCCTATCAGAACACTGCAGTGTAGCTGTAGGATACTTTGTGGTCTTCAGTGATAGCCCAAAAGTGCTTTTGCTTATTGGTGCATATAATGAGATACACAGGAAAGGTAGGAGAGGCTTCACAGAATTATTTAATGGAATAAAATAATGGTTCTAGATGGGTATAAAAGGTTAAGCATTCTTAATCAGACTCTTTTGTCAATGCTAAGCAAATAAATGTCAATATTTAATATTCTCAGAGTTAAGTCAAGCTCTGAATAATCATCAAGGTAGTCCACAATAATGTAATTCAATCTGAGAATGTCAATGGCAACATCATGTAAGCTTTGGCAAAGTGTATTGGTTCATGATGGTCATGATTTTGTGGATTTTTTAAACAAAAAATTTAACCAAAATATCAAAAACTAGTTTCTTGTTCTTCCAAAAACTGTGAAAATAATACATGTGTTAAAATAATCTCCTGTGCTGCAAAGTATGCTGTTTAAGAAATTATATTGTTCCATGTGTAAATATTGTAGAGAGGAACGGAGAAAGAATCATAGAATATCCTGAGTTGGAAAGGATCCATCAGGATCATTGAGTCCAACTCCTGGCCATGCACAGGACACCCCAGGAGTCACACCATGTGCTTGAAAGCATAGTCCAAACACTTTTTGAACTCAGTAAGACTTGGTAGTATGACCATATCCCTGGGGAGCCTGAAGAGTAAGCTGCATCCAGAAACTGGAAGAGCCTGAGGAAAACCCAAAAGAGATCAGTTGAGGCACAGAACAAGAAAAATGTCTTTTTCCTTCCCCCTCTTGTTTGTTGCTTTTTTTTTTTTTTTTTTAACCAAAAAGATGTTAATTTTAATTTTGAAGAATATCATACTTACTAAACCAGAGGAAATTTTTTGGCATTTTGCTCTAAGATTCAAAGTTTTTGGAATAATTTCAGATTTGAAAGTGCTGTTTGAGACAGAGCTGCTCAAAGGAGCAGAGGATGAGAATCATCCCATTCCATCATGAGATGAGAATGAGTGTGGGAGAGTCCATCCTATGTCCTGAGATTAAACAAATTGTACTTTTAATAATTCAGTCCCTTAGTATTAACTATTTCCAAGACAGATAACTTTTCTGATTCTATGACCTGAATGCCAAAATCTTTGTGTACTGAAAGAAGCATCTCATATGCCTTGGAAAACTGAGTAGCAAAGGAGAAGCTAATCCAGAAAACAGCACTTGCACAACTTTCCTTTGCAGATGAAATAGGTCTGGTCTCAATTAGTGCACCACAGTCAACACTGAAAATGCCTAGTGGCTCATCTTCTCTGACAGGCAACTTCAGTCTTTCTCCTGTCCTGTAATACTGTAGCTGCCAGAGGGAAGCTGCTTTGGTTACTTCGAAAGCCTTGTAATAGCTCAAAAGCCAGGTATTGACCCACATAGTAGTGTAAATCACTTTCCACAAAGGACAAACTAGGTCTGTATGTGGGGAAGATAGGTTCAGTTTCATGTCTGCAGATCTCTGTTCTTTGCTTGGTACATCCAGGAGGAAATCTCATCTCTTCCATCTGCTACCACTCAGCCACTCATTTCCAGTCTGGGTCTAAAAGGTGTTTGTGCTTTGAGTGGTCCATACAGGGATAGTGACTGTCTTCTAGAACAGCTAAGCCCTCCAGCTTCTTTGCAACTCTCTTTATGATGACAGATACATTTCAAAAGTTTAAGTGACCTTGAAGTAAAATGTAACTTTTTACAATAGCTTTTTTGTTGCATTTACAGGTATTTGATATATCCATAGCACAACAGTAATAGTCTAGCCCTTTTAAAGGAATGTTTCTTTCCCTTTTCTTGGCTCCTTAGGAATTTCATTATGCCTATTTTGATGGGGAAATGCCCTATAAAGCAGAGAGAATATCTTCCACTCACATGGTAGATGTCCATCTACACTTTTATGCATTATTAATATCATAGAGTCAGCAAGGGCTTGTGGTTCTTTGTTTTATAGGGAAAGAGATTGAAGTTTAAACTCTGTAAGAATTTGTCTGCTTAAGGTGAACTAAGTAATGGAATACAGGAAAAGAGTTTAAAAGCTTGCTCAGCTCTTGGGATTTGAAGGTATGGTATGGAGGTTTTCACCTCTTGCATGAATAAAGGGATGTAGAAGAAATAGAAATAATGGATCAACTTCTTTAGCATTTTAGCAGTGGCAATTACAGTCAGCAGATATTTTGAAGAGATCTCAAAGCAGCAGCATCTGCTGTAAACTCCCCCTTTTGCAATATTGCTATGTAGTGGTCAGCACTGTCCAGTAACAGCTGATGCAAATTGCAATGAAGACTGTAATATTTAGGCAAAGATCGATTTTTTTTTCTTTTATACTAAGTCCCCATGAAGTATATAAAAATTGTTATCATAGAATCACAGAACAGTTGAGGACAGGAGATTACCTCTGGAGGTCATCTTGTCCAACGCCCCTGCTCAGTTGCAGCCACCTAGAGCCAGTTATCCAGGCCATGCCCAGACAGCTTCTGAACAACTGCAGAGGAGGAAATTCCACAACACCTCTGGGCAACCAGCTCCAGTGCTTGGTCACCCTCACAGTAAAAAAGTGTTTCCTGATGTTCAGAGGGGTAGACCTGCATTTCAGTTTGTGACCAATGCCTCTGGTCCTGTCACTGGGCACTCCAGAAAGGAGCCTGGCTCTGTCCTCTTTACAGCCTCCTTTCAGGCATATATGTATGTTAATAAGATGCCCCTGAGCTTTCTCTTCTTGAGCTAAATAGTCCTTTCCTAATAGGAGAAAGGCTCCAGTCTCTTAATCATTTCATGGCCCTTCATTGTACTCTCTTCTGTATGTTCATATCTCTTTTGTCTTGAGCATCCCCATACAGGACACAGGCAGGCAGCTTCCCCAGTGCTCAGAAGAGGGTGAGGAATTGCCACCCTTGATCTGCAGGCAATGCTTTCCCTAATACAGCCCGGGATACCACTTACCTTCTCTGCAGCAAGGGCACACTGCTGGCTCATTGTCTACTGTAAGCACTGCAGGAATATCGTTTCTAAAGTTGTGGTATTCAAATCCTGAGGCATTCCTGGAGATTACCAGCACCTGGAGCACACTATTTTGGGATCCATGGGAAGGAGGAATAGCAAGGGTCCCAAAATTATCATCAGAGATTTAGAAAATCAAATTGTTGAGGAGAAAATTTGCTTCACTTTCTCATTGCTTTTCCTCTGCAGACTAAATGAAACTATGGGTGTATAGAAGCTTTCTGTGAAGGGAAGGGTGATGAGATTATGTCATACCTGTAATCATCAAAACAAAATGTGGAGCAAGAAGATTTCCACTAATACTCAAAAACTGTTTGTAAATACAGTGAAATATAGAAACTTGATTTTAGAAAGGTTTTTAGAACCACTTTAATTGGATATTTTTTCATAAGAGATAAGACAAAACTGTCAGGATGGGTAGTTAATTTGTTCTCGGAGTTGTGATACTGACCACATTATCATAATGTGATAATTTTCTGCCCTCTGGGCCAAAACTCAGGAGTGCTGTATCTTTCATGATTCTAGGTAGCAAAGTACTGGTCCCTAAATCCTGTCAGACCCACCCACCCCCAGTGGCAGCCCTTTTACTCTTGGACAAAACAGGCACTAAGAGTGTAGTGGAGTAAATTAAAGGGATTTCAAGCCATGTACAAAATGCCTTTGAAGTCAAAATAGGATATATCTTAATCCATTTTCAACTCCAAATGTTCATTAAAGAAATTATATGCCTAGTTTAGGCTCTGAGTTTTCCTATAGTTAGTCACATGAAGGTCAGACAGTGTCTGTTTTTAATGTTAAATGCCAGTCCTCTGTAATGTTACTTGGCTTATAATTTTTATTGCTTTTAAACAAATAAGGAATGCAGTATAATTAGATTTAATAAACAGTTAGTTACTTCAGCAAATGTCCTAAGAGTTTATTATTCAGCTGGGTAGGTTGCTGGTGTGAATTGTCCAAGAATTCAATGGAAAAATTCTGAAATCTTATGAGATCCATTAAAGTAAAACTATCATACTGAGTTAAATGTAGTTCTGTTTTACAGAAGTATTAAAAACGTTGGATTTGTAACTCTCATCATTTTAACCTCATCTGCTAAAGCATTTCTGGGCCTCACTGCCACCTTTACATACAATAGCCGTTACTTACCTACTAACTAGGTTAGAAACTAGATAACAAATGATGTAACTAAGCTGTTCAGTTTTGGTGTTGATAAGAAACATCAGCATTTACCTCAATTTCAGAATGAAAATGTTTTGTATTTTACTGTCAGTCTCAAAAGTTTCCATGGAAAGCTGCATATAAATTTACTTTTTTTGGTGTAATTTAAATACATATGCATATATGTGTCTGGAAGTTGTTTTAAAATATGAAGAGGTTTTCTCAAAAATGAATCCTTTATGTTCTGCAACTGGATTCATTTTGTGGTAGTAACAGTAGTCAAGATATGGTGTCTTTGCACTTTTACCAAAAAGATAAACTAATGTGATGTTGCAGCTTACTCCAGTAAGATCAGTATTATGTCATATAAAGGTGATATAAAGGTGTCATTCCTAAAGAGCCACTTTTCTGGACACGACCCCTCTTTGTGCAGTTCTCCAGTTGCTGATAATGCTGAGCTAATGTGCTTTCATCCAGGGGCTTTGCATTAGGGAGCACTTCACTGCATTTGCCCTTGTCAAAATTAGCTCTGACACGAGATCCTTGCTGCTGTTACCAGAAGTGAATTGTTAAGTCGTCATAGGAAGCCTTTTGGTTATATTCTCAGCTGTCTGTTTTGAGGAGAAGGAAATTCCCCTGCACTGCTTTTTGGGCCCGATTCTGTGATGTAGGGATGTGTCTTTCAAACATCATTAATTTCTGTAGGATCTGAGAGTTCAGTGCTTTACAGAACCAAAAAATTTTCTCTAACTGTCACAGAATTAAACCCCATAATTTTGCAGTGTAGGATGTAAATGGGATTTAAAAATCAAACCCACTGTATGCATACTTGAGAAAAACAAAGGTATTGCACTATTTCAGCAGCAATGGATTAATGGATATACAATAGGATTCCAAAAACATTTAGGTAGTAGGGCAATGGTCAATAATAGTCAAGTTTGCACTTGACATGTGTAAGAGATAGGTGGTCCACAAAACCTAGAGCAAGCACACATGTATGTGAGTTAAGGACCTATTCTTTCTGAAACTTGATAGCACTGTTTAAATATGGTGATTATTTTTAAAAGCAGAATTTTCACTATATGCCTTCTAAATCAAGACATCTTTTTCCTATAATGTCCAGATTTCTCTTTCTGTCTTGGATAAAGTAATATAATACAGCTGAAATTACTTCAGTTACTTTTTACCCAGATGCTAAGTAATCCCTTTGGAATTTTGGATTCTTTTTAGATTACCTTTTTGAGAAAGAATGATGGGTACCTTGCAACTTCTGGATATTTGGCTGCAGAGCCAGGAACAGAAAAGTTCAAACTGTATCTTTGAAACACCTGGCTCTTCTTTCCTCTGAAAAATACTACCGACTCCTCTTGCTCTGAAAAGAAAGGTTCAAGTGCAGAAAGAAGTAGAAAACACTCTGTGAATCTATGAATTTAGAAACTTCAGCCAAACCCTACCAGGGAAGAAAAAAAGCCAAAATTAACCCATCAGTGAGGAATCTTGAAATACCACCCTAAAAGCAAACATAATCATAACAGGAAATTAATGCCATCTCAAAACTTAAACCCAAAAATCACAGAAGAAAAAGTTTTCACTCCACCATATCAGAAATGCCCAAACTTCCACAAAATTGTTTTTGTTTTTTATTGCTATTGATTTAATGTGAAAGACACTACCACCGCTGACCAAAAGTTATACTGTGGCACTATATCTACTGCTTTACCTTTGTGCGTATTAAATTCTGTAGTATTTAGCTTGTTTTTACTTAATTTTGCCAAGCCCAGAAGGGAATTTAGCAAATGGCATTATCTTACTCAAAAGAATCAAATTTAAGATTATAAACTTTGCTGTGAAATCTAACATTTTATAATGAGTTGGAGGAGGGGATGCCAGAGATCATTTTCTATTTCTTACTAAGTAGGATCCTTCAATAATACATTTTAAAGAGAGTAATTTGTTTAATCCTGCGAGACAGCTACAATAATCTAAGGTCATTTAAGTGAAAAGAAGCTGAAGCAAAAGTCAGAGCAGCGCCACCTGGGTCAGAGCAAACATTTAAAGAAGTAGCGTGTTAATACTTAAAGAATTTATTCATGCATTTTTTATAACTTCTAGCTTTTGTAGTTGAATGTAATGAATGGATCTCCAAGAGCTTGAGTCATCATGCCCGTAGCTGATGCCAGTTTCCAGGCATTAACTTTAATTATTGATGATTTCCCTAATAGACCTGATGGCACATTTTTGAAGTAAAGAAGGTTCTGTCCTACTGAAGGCATGCCCTGCTGCCAGGCACACTAGCAGAGGGAAACGTGGAGCTTTCCCCCATTCCTTAAATTAAAGATTTGTTTCTCAGGTTATGTTCTTTAATTACTTGGTGCATTGCTGTCACCTCTAGGCTAGGTTGTCTTTGAAGAAGTTTGTAATTGGAAGAAGTTTGTAACTGGAGGAGCAAACCAAGCATGAAGGGCTTGAGGGGTCTTTTCAACCCCCATGAATTTGCTTCAGAAGGCAGCACGAAGCTCTGTTGAGGCTTCACAAGGTTATTGAGCTGCAGTTTCCAGATTGATGTATGTGTACCAAGAATTTTCAATGACAATGCTTTGTGCTTCATATTTTTCAAACAGTACCTTTTTAGGAAGGTGGCTGGGTGTTCCCTTCGTGAGATTAAAAAAAAACCATGGGCAGTGAAAGGTGCAGTCAGGTGCTATAGAGGTAAACTTTGAGTTAAAGAATTCCTGGCAAAAGTTGAAACTGAAGTTATGTATTAATTTATAATTCTACTTAAATAAATGCAACCTCATATTTAAATCTGTTCTTCACCAGCAACAGAGTTCATGAGGTGAGAAAGAGATGGAGCAGTTCCCTTTCTGAAGAAATGACTGATAAAAATTACTTAATAAAATAGCTCTTTAATAAGACATCATAAAAAAAAGATTATAGATGGTGAGTAAATTTTCTTCAGATGCTGAGCACATAGCATTCTTGCAGCATCAGAAAGACCCCAGACAAATATTCCCATGGCACTCCATACCCCCTCCAAGGACAGAGGTTCCTTCTTTCTATACATATGAGCTACTATATACTTTTCTTACCAGAAAATGAAACATAAAGGCTATTCAGGTGGGCACTTCTTCCTGTACTTTTTGATAAAGTGAAGGTCTTGCAGGTGATCTAATTGCTGGTACTGAATGAGTGCTGCCCAGGGGCTCCAGTGTTGCAGTGAGGTGGCTGAGGTTGTCCTGCAGCCAAGGAATGAGGCTCAGCACAGCCCTGCCTTAAGGCCAGGCAAGGTGTGCAGCACCTTAGCTGCCAGCTCAGGTTAATAAGAGAGTGTGGGTGGCTAACTCCTTGATGTAGAGTGGTCTCCTGGTCAGGATGGATACACCCTCCTGTCTGGAATAGGATCTCTTTCATTTTGAGTATTAACAGCCATACAAGTGCTTTCACCCGCAGGGTTCAAACTGAATTCTGTGATTTAATTGGGGTATCTTCATGAACAAAATCTAAATCTTGTGTGTAAGGTGCCTGTCTCACCTTTTTGTTAATAAATCTGTGAAGGGAAATAGAGTTACACATGTAATTGATTGTCAGTCAGACCACAGTGTAATTTTGTCCTAAATTTAAAAGCATTAAAAGAGCAATAACCATGAGCTAAATGAGCCAGAAGATCAGCAAAATAGACTGAAAAGGGAATGGATGTTCAGGAACTTCCAAAATTTGATCCTGGCATTTTACTCTCATCTTCAACAAGCCTTTTCATACTGTACATCTCTCTCATGTTCTATAAAATGGAGCAATTATGATTTTTTTTTCTGCATATTGTTGATTTTCAAGCCCTCCACGGGTACACCTGCTCTGCAGGTGGTGGCTGGTCTCCATGACACTGCATTGCCTGGAGGACAAGTGACACATTGAGAACAGCCACTTTGTTTTATCACTGATGTGTTTAGAGAAGTTTGGACAGAAGGGGAGCGGTTCATGGCACGGGTGGCAGCACACACTGATCCCAACCTTTCTCATTCTTACCTGGTGTGGATATTGGCCTCACGCAATTTAAGTGTTTCATGTTACTTTCATGTACCAATGTTTTGTTATATTGTTTTTTATCATGGTCTTTGAACAACCACCATTAAGACTGATGAACACATCCCAGAAACCTGATACCAGCTTTTCTATCATGAGATTTACTGATATTTTGATTTTTGACTCATCACATTTCTCGAGAGCTATAGTTTTAATTTTATTTTCTTGCAGGTTTACAGCATGCACAGAATATTCTGAGTTGGAAGGGACCCACAAGGGTCATAGGGTCCAACTCTTAAATAAATGGCCTGTATGGGGGTTGAACCCACAAGCTTGGTGTTGTTAGCACCGTGCTCTGACCAACTGAGCTAATCTCAGTGTATCCCTCAATCATATTCTGGCATATTTGCTCTATGAAAAAATGCTGCACAATATATAACTTTCCAAGGTAAAATTTTGTTTAAAAAGCTGATTTCAATCCAACACTCAGGCCTGGCTATGATACTTCCAGGTATTGTAGATAAGATGCTTTATTTGTCTTTCTTAATTTTCTTTGGATTTTGTTTAGCTTCATTGACAATCAGATCTAAATCCACTGATAATGACTGGAGTCTTCTAGTTGACTTCTGGGGTTTGAATCAGGTTATAATGAATAGGCAACTGCAGAATGCTGATAACCATTCCTGTGTAGTGAGCCAAATCCAGCTCTAATTTAACCATGTCTCTTCCATAGAGATACTGCTAATAAATTTACTTGTGGCATTAAAACAGCATTGATTTCGTAAGAGGTGTCTGATTTGGAGACTGAAGATAAAAGGCAACGCAGTGGAACATGCCTCAAATAAATGATAAACATAATAGAAACATGAAAGAGAAGCATAACAGGGAAAACAATAGATATTTTTAAAGCATCCTAATTTTGCGTTATGCTTGGCTTATTCCTATTTCTTGTATCATTCAGGGTTTTTAAAATTTCTTTGTATTAATATCACCATAGTTACATCTCAAATATAAATAAAAACACAAGATAGGAATGATGAGAAGCTTAATGCATGACATCCAGGCACATTTTCTTAGTAATTTATAATTACAAAATATTTGTAATAATAAACTGCACTGCTCTGCTGGCTGGTTGTAAACAAATGAAAATGGGTATATTAGACCCAATTTACAAATACCAGTCACATCAAGCAATTAAAATTTGGTTTAATTGCACTTTGATTAAACTGGTACAAATGATTGGAAGAGAAACTCTTACTGGTTTTAAAATGTTATTATGCCTCTAAAGTTACCAAAAGAGAAGCTGTCATCTTTAAATTGAATGAAGGTTGTCAAAACAACACTTTTCATATTTTTTGTCAGATAAAAATCCTAGTTTTAGTTCTCTTTACAGCACAAAATGACAGCAGTCTGTTCTGCACTGATCTACATTCAGAAGTCTTCAAAACTGGCTGTATTAATATTAAGCCTGTCATTTCCTGATTTCTGACTTCTGCCACCACATAAGTCTCTAGTATCTTTTATGGATTGTGTGAGGGACTCTCAGTTAGTAACAGCACATCTTATTTTTGTAATAATTTTATGGAAAAAATAAGTTTTCCCTGTTTTCTGAGTATAGTCCACCCCGTGCCCCCATTCCTCTAACTTGGGTCAGTGTGGTCTTTTTTACCATAACATCTCAAACACTTCAAAACATCATACACAGAGCAGTACTTAGGACCTTACACTCTTTTTGTCTTTGGGTGCATAAAGGGTGGTGCCATTAACCAGAGATGCCCACAAAAATTTGTTGCAATGAGCATGGGTTTTAAACTGCAAAAAATACATGAAATCCAAATCTATGCAGAGAAAACAGTGTATCTCAAAATAGTGCATGGCTACTCTAATTATTAATAATTATTCTTCCAATTTGCTGATATATTTCATTGTATACTTCTAAATTCTTTTTCCATCTCTTCAGTTTTTTCATTCTATATTCTCATAGACTTCCCTGGTTTGTGTAGTAGCTGCCAGAGGTGGCAAAGGGTCTGGACCCAAACCAGGTTCTTCCCTTTGTAAGACCCTTGAGTGTGATGATGACATCTCTAAAGCCTGATCAGAAACAAGGAACCAAGTTAATGAAGCTGAAGGGAAAGCATTTCCTGAACAACTTCCATAGTCAAAATAAGCCTTCAGCTTATACAGGTGGTTGCTGTTCCTGTTTGGTCCCCAAGAATCTCCTTTCACCTAGGGAGCTGCACTATGAGGATCTTAGGAAATTTTCATATCCTAGAACATATGTTGTAAATTGAAAAAAAAGGAGTCTAATCTCAGAAGGTGTGATACCATTCAAAACATTGTTCAGGAACTAATTCCTGACAATATTATTTTTTTCTGAACCTGCCATCTCTTTTTTATATGACCTTCTTTCAGCCTTCTTTAAGTCCAAAATATGTTCTGGGGTTACTTTTGGCAGCCTCTGATAGAAACATATCTGGTAAGCAGCATAAATCACGTCCATCTCTAATGCTTAATGTTCCATTACCACATTTGCTGTTTAGTTTTGCTTTTAGATGTAAGCACATTACTGATGTATACTTGTAGTTTGAATCCCAGTGTGATGTGGCCTTATTTTTTACAGTAACTCAGCAAACTTGGCTGAGGGAAGAGGATTTGTTCCCAGCATGATTTTTAGAAATGCTATGTGTTGAAACCTGTCTTTAGAATTTTTCTATTTTATTTTTCTGAAATATTTCACTCTTTCTTAAGAAGACTGGAATATGCCAGGCGTTTCTGGCAGCCATTTGTGGCTGCACTTGCTCATATAATTTTTGTAAAGGCAAAATATTTAATCAAATACTATTTTTTCTCCATGCATATGATGTAATAAAAATGCACATCTTGTACTAGAAGTAATATTTGAAGTAGGAGCTTTAAACTTTCCTTCTTGGAATAGATTTGGGGTTTTTTTGGTGTAACAGGTGAAGGAGATTAGGAGGGACCAGAGAGAGGGAGATGCTCTGTTGCCACCATTACTGACACATGTCCTCCTGTCCAAATTTCTCATGTTGACTTCTGTGTTACCAGCATATTATTCACATGCAGAGATTTGCTTGTCCTGTCTCTGCAATCTTCCTTGTGAGAGCACAAGTTTGTGTTGGCTGTGTGGGGAAACTGAGCTGAGGGCTCAATCCAAGTTGAAAACCACCCAACAGCAGCAGTAAGCAATAAGCTCCCCAGACCAGTTTGGCCTCGTAATTGCTTTTGCCAGCAGAAGGAGAGATTGATGTAGATGTAGACATGAGCAGCAGCAGAAGGAGGTGAAATAACTTCTGGTTTATTTGACCTTATTTGATCTTTAAGTAAAACTCTGGTGAGAAACCAAGCCCCTAGAAATGTGTGTTTGTGGACGAAATATTCCTTGTCAATTTGCAAAGTACCTCAAACAGAAACACTTTTAGATCCTTCTCATTAATGCAAACAGATTTTATGTTTTGCTGGCTTAGTATTTTTAATCACTTTTCCAGTATGTGACCATGTGGGCCATCTTATTCCCTTCTAGACCTACATTAGGTGTATTCTCCTTAACACTGATGGAAGATTAAAGTGGATGTAGAGGGAGTAGGTGCACACTGAACATATTCCTTTGTGAGCAGCAAAACCACATTTAGTAGAGGCCAGGCTCTTTACTACAAAACATATGTGGGGTTCCCAGCAGAAGTCTTTCTTTCCACTGAGTTGCAATTTTTAATTATGCAGCTGGTGACATCTGGTGCCAAGATTAAAGACAGGATTTCCTGTGACAGATGAAATCTGGTGACGCTTTTGTAACAAGGATGTGGTGGAAAAAGGTTTATGTCTGGGATTAGGCTCACAGGTTACAAAACATATGCATGCCCTGCTGGAAAGTTCTGGGCTAGTTTTTTATTTATTTTCTACATCTGGCTAGATTTGAGATTAAATATCTTGTAGCTTATAGAAGGTAATATACAATTTTCCCTGTATCTCTAACAGCAATAAACTTTTAAACACCACTCTGTGGGATCATACATATTTGTAGAAATCAGGACAAATCCTATTATTTTTATTTTATTATTTTATACTTACCTTAATTACTTTGAAATAATGCTGTGAAGAGGAACAAAAATTAGCTTTTAGTTAATAAATCTTTAACATGTTAATTGATGCAAAGACATTCCTATCCAACAAACACAAGGGGGAACAGATTAAACCCCACGAGAACCAGCCTGATCTTGAACAAACTTCAGCTGACTCTGCTTTGCCTTCCCCTGGTTGTCAATTTCTTTCAGAAAAAAAGCCAATCAGATGTAATAGGGAGGAAAAAATGGCCAGCAGATGGTGCTGCCTGATCGCTCATGGACCCAGCCTGGGCAGCGAAGAGAAGTAAAAAACCGCTGTCCGAGGTCTCTTGAAAGGAATGATGATGAGAAAGTAAACATGTCATTGGAGCAGGAACTGAAAAAAATCGATGACATGAGCTTTTTTCCTTAGAATTGGTGTGGTATTTACAAGCAAATATTTCAACTGTCTTTGTTTTTTCTCTATTGTCCTAAGTCTATTGAAAGTAGATGTAAACAAAAATGGCAACTAGAATAAAAATAAAATAGAATAAAATATTTTAAACAAAAATTGCAACTTTATTGTATAATGTACTTTAAAGATATTTACACATTATGTGAGCACACAAAAATCGGTATTCATGATTACATCTCTCATCTAAGAACTGTAGTTGCATACTCATACTTCAAAAGACAACAGTTTCTTTCACAAAAAATTGTCTTATACATGTTTGGTTAAATTTCTCACATGATTTAGCCATTAACCACTTCATCATCTCAGTATGATTATTCGGACTTTTCAAATCCTAATGATTTTGTACTTAAATACAGATATTTATATCAACAGCAGAAACCACAGTTGTTCCTGAAGGAACTGTGGTGTAATAGATGACCTAAGCATGAAACTTTTAATGTTGCATTTCATACCTGCCTCAGCTTTTAATAGATGAATGATGCTGACTCATGTAGCATGTGCTACAATAAAATTACAAGGATATTAATCAAAAAATAAAAGCTTATATCTTCATAGTTCAATGAAAATAAGAGGATGCTGTCCACATTGTCATTGGGAATTAACCATTTGCAATAACTCAACAGCTGTACAATCTGCCTGCAGAGTTTTAAGTGCAGGTAACTTCAAATGCCCATTAAGATAAGTCCAATCTCATCTTCTTGTGTTTGCTCACCCACCAAGCTTCCTTGTGTTGGACAAGTTTTCTTGTGTATTCTTGGAGGACTTCAGCTGCAGCCCTCTAACTGACCTGTGTGACACCAAGACCTCCCCTGGTCCCTCCAGCACCGTGTTACCTGCCCAAGAGCTGAGCACCCTTCGGAGGGCACCTACGGCTCAGGCTTTGCTTCATTACAGCAATGCTGGAGGGGGCAGGAAGCCCCTTCCCAGGGTGAGTTCTGTCTGAAGGCTTTGTTTAAGGTCTTACAATGAATTTTGAACAGTATCTGCATTTTTCCTGAAGGAAGTGAGAAGAAAGTTGTCTGAGAGTGCTTTCTCTGCATTCATCCCTTTCAGATTTCAGCTCATGCTTATCCATGTCCGAGTGATTCAAGCAGACAGTGATTTAATGATTTTTCAAAGCTTCCATTTGAAAAGCCAGGCTTAGGTAGCCTTATGCATCCCACTGAAAGCCACGTTTTGAGTTTTTCCCCTTTTCATTGTTTGTGCATAAAACTCACGTAAAGGAATGGTAAGGTCTTGTGATCTCTTGGCAGTAACAAGATAAGAAATTTTTGGGCTCATGGATCCTATTTTGTTGTTTTCCAAAGACATTGGGCGGCAGTGTCCTTGTCAGTCTGAGACTTGGACAGGTGAAATGTGATTTTTCAAAATTTTTTCCATTTTTCAATAAAATCCACCACTTTGTGGCCAAATTCCTTCTTGTTTTTTTTTTTTTTTTTTAATTCCCAAGCAGTTTCCTCTTACTGAAATTCATATATCTATTTGTCACTGATTTTTCAATTCAGCTGCATGTCACCAATGTTTCTCATGAGGAGAGATATTTTCATTTTATGATAACAGTCCTTGGCCTTATCTCAAATCCCATTGTTCAACAGTCAAACTGCCCTTGTATACTTTTACCAGCATTTTTCTTCCAATTGAGATTTTCCATTTTTTTTCAATATACACACACATGCAAACATACACACAGAAAAAAGAAAGATTTTGACAATAATAGCCTTTGTCCTAATTAATTCACCAATTACCTCCTTCCTATCCTGCCAAATTAGAGGACTGCATGGTTTAGCGCTGTACTTGGCAGGTTTTGGGTTAATGGTTGGACATGATGATCTTAGAGATCTTTTCCAGCTTTAACAATTTTATGCTTCTGTGGCTCTATTTCATTCTTCACCACCAGGCATCAGCATTGCTCACTCTAGTTTTACAATATTTCATAGCTAAGAAATTATGCTATTTAACTTCAGTCCCAGCAAGGAAATTGTAAGCTGGTGAACTCTAAGTCTTCAGTCTCCTTTTCTGTAGCAAATGGTCTTGAATACTCTTAGGATAAAGTTATAAATAAAACTCAAGGTGCATAATTAGCTGGTGTCTACTATACATGTGTGTTATATTAATATGATCTATGTAATGAACATTCTAAAGAACAGTGGTACTTGGTGGTTTACAAGGAATGGTTTCCAAAAGCTTAGAAAGAAATGTTAGCAAAATCACGTGGAGAGAAGATTTGAACAGAACAATGATAATAACAATTATCAGCCGCTCAAGTCCATTTTACAGGATGCCAAGCCCACAATCCAGATATTTTTTAAAAAAATGTTTCTCTAGAAGTGTTGTTGAAAATCATAAAGCAAGAATTAAGGAACAGTTACAAAATAAATAGGGAAAATATTTTGAACGGCAAAATTAAAAATAAACTAATTTGGGAAGACTAGAAGGAATTCTACTAATCTGAATTATCTGATGATGATACTGGAGCACTTCAGGTGCAATTGCTTGAATTCTTAATTTTAATCTGCCAACGGCAGAACTGCTTAATACATATTCCTGTTCACTCCTGGGGAGGAGTTCAGACAAGGGAGATAATATTTTTCTGTGATAATGCAGAAATAGTTTTAATTCTTGGAGTAATGAGGAGGAATTTTAGTAGTAATATGGTAATATTTTATCCTCATTTCAGAGGTCTTGGGACAACTAGTATTGTCTGAGCAAAAGTTAGGATACCAACCAAATCTAAAGAGTTTGGAAAAAAGCACTGAGTAACTGAATACATGTTTTTGGTATTTTTACATAGTTATACAAATAGATATGAGAGTAGGCAGGGCATTTTTACAGGCTGTTGCATAGCATCCTAGGAAACAGGAAACTTGGAAGTGCTGCAGATTTATGATGGGAAGCCAAGTGACCATGAAATCCCATTGCAAACTACCGGACAAGCAGCCAGAAGAGCCAATATTAATCTGCAGATGTATAAAACAGAGGAATATCAAGACCTGAGTTAAGGAATAATAATAAAATTTGGAAAGACTGAAAGAAGAGCTGCAGGAATGGTTAAAGAACAGGAAAACCTAGTCTGCCTGCTGTTGTCCCAAATAAAGGGAGAGTAGGATTCCCCAGAGATGTGGAGGATTGAGATGAGCTCTTGTAGCTGTGACCTAAGCTGGTGGGCTGGCTTCCTGCAGAGCCAGGTTTGGTCCCTCGGCATCCACATCACAGCTAATCTGCACCTGGGAAACCAGTGACATGCACATGTGAGCAGCCCATGGGAAACATCAGCCATGGGCAGCGAGTGACCAGAAACAGAAACTAGACAAATTCAAGTGAAAATAAGATGTGTTTCTAAAAAGTGAGTGCAACTGACTATGAAAACTGTCTCCTAGAGCTCACTTAAATACTTGTAGCAGATGTAGACTGTTTTTCTTCCTAAGATAAGCATTACTTGAGGCAGGAGCTAATTTTGTCTGATTTCTCTGTGTGGGTGTTCTTCAAATGCAACATTCGCTCATTTTGAAAAACAATTAAAGCATTTCAAGTAATTATTTGAAAATTTAAAATATTTACTCTGTAATGAGTGTCTAAATGAAAGGGACTTTGCTTTTAAAAAAATCAGTATGACAGTTGTTTTGCTAGATATAACCAATGAGTACAAAAAGTAGGCAATTTTATTCTCAACATTTGTTTGTCATTAAATTTATTCTACTGCATTTATGCTAAGATATTTATCTTCATTTGACTACTTTATTTTCATATCATAAAGTGTCATGCTCCACATAATAACATATTTGACAATTTTATGAAATATTTTACTGAGAAACCAATATCTCATCTGATTGTACTATGCTGTCATGATGAGTAATTGTAAGTAATTTAGACAAGGTTATTTATCCCTTAAAATGATGGAGTAAATGTAGAAATGCTTAAAATCCTTGACTGTGCATAGGCAGAAATCTACCTATGCGTTAAATCAGACCACAGCCAAGCATTGTTGCCTGGCAGATGCAGAGCCACCGAATACATTTCATCTGAAAAGAATATGTCATGGTTTAGGATCAGCACTCCCTAATTTAGAGCCCCATCTGTTACGAACCGGTTTAAACCCAGAAAAGCAAAGAAAGCTAAGTCTCTGTGCATAAACCAGAAAGAACTTAGAAGGTTTAAAATATTCCCAGAAAATCTATTAAAACCAAATTAAGTTAGACGTTGGTGCCAAAATATTGGTGTATTTTATTTAATAGTAAAAGAAGCAGAAAGACAGGAAAAGAAAGAAATAAAGAAATAGAGAAAGAGGTGTGCATGAGGGGTGGGGGGACAGGTAGAGGTGACAGGGATTAGGTGGAAGCAGATCACCCATACAAAGGTCCCAATGACGTCCTGGTGCTCTCCTCCCTCTGGTCTGATGGTGGTGAGGGCTCCCTGTAGCCACCGTGGCCACGCCACCACACACTGCCCCACGCCACCACACGGCACCACACCACACACTGCCACACACCGCCACACACTGCCACACACCGCCACACGCTACCACACACTGCCACACACTGCCACACACTGCCACACACTGCCACACACCGCCACACGATGCCACACACTGCCACACACTGCCACACACTGCCACACACTGCCACACACCGCCACACGATGCCACACACTGCCACACGCTGCTACACACCGCCACACACTGCCACACACTGCCACACACTGCCACACACCGCCACACGGCACCACACCCTGCCACACGCCACCANCCACACGCTGCCACACACTGCCACACACCGCCACATGCTGCCACACACAGCCCCACGCTGCCACACGATGCCACACACCACCACACACCACCACATGCTGCCACACACAGCCCCACGCTGCCACACACTGCCACACACCGCCACTCGCTGCCACACGCTGCCACACACAGCCCCACGCTGCCACACGCCACCACACGCCACCACACACCACCACACCACACACCGCCACACACCGCCACATGCTGCCACACGCCGCCAGCCACCAAAGAGTGCAGAATCCCGTGGGTTAATGCACACTTTGGGCCAGGAGGGAACACCCCCGTGTCTCCCCTACAGGGGCTGGCCTGACACTGTCCCTTGCAGCACTGAGGGTCTGGTGCATCATCTGCGGTGCTCTGGTGTGGGGTCTGGGGACCCCTTTGAGGGGGTCCCTGTGATGGGCCCTGTGCCTCCTTCTGTTGTGGATGAGCTTCCCCCCCCAGTGAGGACCCCTCAGCTGGGCCCCTCTGCACGGCGGAGGATGGGCGGTCACTGCGCCTCTGACCAGAGGCTTTTCCAAGATACCCAAAGCCTCTCCTCCCTCCATCCTTTGGTGTGAGGGTCCATTCGAGCCTGGCAGCTGATAGTCCTGGGGCTGTGGTCTCCACCTTGGAGCTGTTCAGCTTGTGCTCAGTGAATGTCCCCAGCCCAGAGCTGTTACTTTATCTTACCTTCACCAGTGAGCTGAGTAAGGCCCCAGTCAGGGTCCCATTCAGGGTGCTGTAGTCTTCTCTGCAGCTTTTGTAATACGGTTTTAAAAGTCCTTCAAGAAAGTACTTAAGTTGTAAATTTTAATATATCAGTCTCTGACACCATCTCTCTCACAGTCGTTCTCCTCCCCCCTCTGGCAGAAGACACAAGAGGCAGAGGTTACAGGATGAGATAAAAACAATTTACTGGAAACTGCAATAAGAAAACAAATAGCAACAGCAACCATACAAATAACAAAAATAAAAGAAAAAATGCTGATTTACAGGCAAAAATTGCTCACAGATCTGGACAATAAAAACATGTTGGACAGACCCTCCAGCTGGATTCAGCGTTACCCCACCACTCCAATTGCTGCTTGCTTCCCTGGAAAAGGGACATGGGAAGCAAGAGAGTCCCTTTGCCCTACTCCCTGGCAGGTAAAATGATATGGAATAGTAAAACATGTTGGGCATGCCCACGCAGCTCCAGAGTCTGCCCCCTCATGGCTACTGCAGAAACTTAGCCCTGTCCTTGGAGGAAACCAGGACAGAACCTAAACACTCGTATGCACTGTGGAGCACTTGGAGTTGTTCATGATAGCAGTATTTATGAAAAAATTATGGCTTGAGGCACATTTGGCCTTTAGTAATTGATGAGCTTGTCTTTAGGAACTGATGTAAGAACTTGAACTTTCAAGCCAGTGCACTGTCCCCATGGCTCTGACATGTCCTGCCTCCGGAGGTCAGGAGCTGCTGGTGACAACCCATCCTGGGCTTGGGAGCCTCTGTCCCTTGCAGGCACAGCCAGGGCTAATGCAGTTACGTGGCTTCTGGCCCACAGTTTGCAGGCAGCTGGCTGGAAGCACGGGCAGAGCAAACACCCAGCTGAATCCATCTGGATGGTACTGAGATGGGAGGCAACAGAACTGCCTTCTGGCAGCAGCAGGTGTGGCCAAGCCAACCCCAACACATGACTTGGCTCTGATTCATATGAAACTTGCTTAGCTGATGCCTGAAATTATGATATTGCTTCCTGATCTGAGCAATGGAAGACGTCACCTATCTTTTGTCCTACAGAATTTGTTCCTGTGACTTAGGCATTGTCAATGGATTCAAATGCAGTGAGGAGAAGGCCTTGGTATTTTTGGTAGCACCAATATGCATCTGTTTTGGTTGTGGCTAGGATAAAGTTAATTTTCTTCCTAAGCCACAACAACATCACAGACTCCCTGCTGCATGATCAAGCACAGCTTTGAGTATGCTGTTGTCTTGCTGGAAGTTAGGAGGCTCTTGAATAGTAACCTCACTGTTGGGTTATCCAGGCTGTGCGAACCTCCAAATAGATGCAGTTACACAGCTAATTGAATAAAATGGGTATTATTTAATTCCTGTATTACTGAAGAAACTGTGTGAGAAACAAAATTAATTTTGCAGCAAAAGTGTACTTTGAGCTGTTCTTTCACAGCAGATGCTTTAAATTCACCTGGTCCACTTACCACCAAACTGGCCATGAAAGCCAAAATACAAAATTACTTCCGTTCAGAAGTCTTGCAGATATTTTTGCCTCTTCCTGGGATGGCTCTTCAACCCATTTCCACAACCTATGAAGGATGTCTTGGATCAGCCTCTCTCTGCATGCTATTTGAAAATCCTTCTCCATTCTTCATGCCAAAGCAAGATGCTTCCCTGTCGTTCTTTCCCATTCTCTCCTGGATTTTATCTCACTTTTGAAAAAAACCCAATTGAGTGGAAGGGATGGGGGCTCTTCCCACCCAGTGGTTCTGAGCTTCTGATAGAGACACCTTAAAATAGTTACTCCTCTTCCCCTCTAGTCAACACTCTTACTCCCAAAGTCTCCCTTTTTACCCTATATATAGGAGAAGGATTGCCTTGGCACCAATATTTGCTGATTCCCTTTTGCTTTAATGACCCTCCCATACTGCCCCAAGAATGAGGTCGTTTATAAAGGATGACACCAGGAAAATGATCAGATTGAGTTGCTGTCGCTTTGCAGTGCAATGCAGTTTTAGTTAAGCCGCAGATGTATCATGAAATTAGACTTCATAAAGTATTTAGCAGGTCATTTCTAATGTTATTTTATATTTGTCTAATCTTTACAGGGAGATTTTCTTCCTTTCCCTGGGTCCAATTTAATTTAGAAAAAAAAATAGTCTGGAATTTGCAGGACAGAAACCCTAAAAAATTAAATTTTTTGTGGCTTCTGGATATTAAAAAGAATTGAATCAAGCACCTTATGAGTGCACTGGTCCTTCCTTTGCAGATCTCTGTAAATTTGCCATATGACAGCATAATTTCCAGATACTGCTGCTCAGTTGGAAAAGAGTAAATCACAGGGAAAACTGGGATAGATAAAAGTATTAACATTGAGAATTTTACTGTGGTGCCTCTATAAAATTTTAATTATACTAAACTAGATAGGTTTAGCATATGCAGTCATGTACATCGTGCATGAGGCACTACTACAAAGCTAAGCAAAACCTTAAACAAAGTAGGTCAGAGTCTAGACAAAGCTGGAAAGTCTGGAGGGCTGTGCAAAAACCTCTCACAACACTGACCAAAAGCCAACCAAAGGTGTGTGCACTGCCTCTGCACTTCAGGCTCACTTTTCATTGTTGTTTGCCTTATCTATTACAGAAAGACCTGAGGATGCCAATTACAAAAGTGCAATTCACTTCTATTTCAGTAAAAATAAAATCTCATCCCAATGCTTTGGAGCAGAGCAGAAGGTTTATTAACAAGCATAACACTGTGTTTCATTTTTAACAGATTTGCAGTGCCTTTTTCAGAAAAATAGACGCTCTCCAGTACACTGCTCCCTGTAGAGATATTACAGTGTTTTGCAACTGAAATGTAACATAATCAAATATTAAAAAAGAATACTTTTTCTTTGAGCAGTAGGGAGAATTTTTTAATAACTAGATGCAAATGCATCCAGTTCTAATAGCTCAGAAAATAATTGCTTTGTAGCATTATTACTGTATTTATCTCCCTTGATATGCCATCATTTTATTGCCAGCCTGTTCCTGGATTTGTGTTGCTTGTGCTGGCTTTACTGGCACAGTAAATCTGCTGCTGATTTACATTGCTCCAAGTACACTGAAGAATAGGCTGTTACAAACTTGACCTATAATTAAAACATGTACCATATGGCTTCTAACAAGCTACATAAACACTATGTTTCTACTCACAAGGCTTCAAATTTTGCCATGAACTGAAAAATGTGTTAAAAAATTTGCTTTCAAGTCAGCTTTTTGCAGTTTGCAAAACACAAATTTCTTTCACTTCCATGGCATGAAGTCGCCCTAAGTAATTTTGGTGATTGCTTTGCTCCCAAGAATTTTTGGGTTTTTTTTGCTTTCTCTAGGACAGGAACAAGCATTATCTCAGGAAGCTCAAATGGTCACTGACATATCAGCGAGTATATAAAATACCCCTACTTTCCAGAAGGTACATTTAAAGCCACTATAAGGCACAGTACTGAGGGTTGCTGTGACAGTGCTAATGAAAAGTCTGACAGCCATGAAAGTCTGACAGGTTTAAAGTTTCTTAGGCTGACAGGACCTCCCCCATTTCCCTATTACAGTTTTCCTATAAAGCAGCCTCTGCATAGCTTTGTGCAGTCAGGCTGCAGGATTTTGCTCATCTGTCAAAAAGCAAAACCACAGAGAAGTGTCACATGGATACATCTGTCTACTGAGACTTGGAACAGTCACTGAAAGCTGGAAGTAGTTCTAACATCTCAGGAATCAATCATTAGATATTTTTTAACCATAAAGTGTTTCTCAAGGATGGAAAGATGTTACCTCAAGAGCCATTTGGGAAGCACTATAAATTTCTAGAGCCAAGACTTATGGCTAAGATTTCACATTTTGATTAAAGGCTGATTGAAGATCCCACACCATTTGAAAGGAAGAATATCTTTTACAAGCATGAACTTTCTGGGTAGTCAGAGTAACCTCAATATATAGGACTGGTATTTGCTTGATAATACTGTAGCTAATACTGTACTTTTATTTTTTTCTTAATGTAATTTGATTTAAAAAAAAAAAAAAAAGTATTAATTAAAGCAAAACTGCATGGACTCCTGCAGTTCTTACAGCTCACAGACCAGACTGTCTTATGCAATTTCTTAGGCCGAAGATTTCAAAACAGAAAGTCTTGTGTTTTAAAAATTACTAGAAAGTGCTAGCTTGTTCTTCTTGCATGCTTCTGCATAAACACAGATAAAATGCATAATCATAATAAATATGTTTTACTAAGCTGTAGCCTGGTACTAATGTGAGCAGTTTGATTGATTTGGACAGGAAGCTGGTCCAGTCAGGTAATGATGAAATAATGGCTCTTTATTATGATAATTGCTTCTTTTATCTTTCTTTCTTTGTATAGTGCTGGTGTTGTGCATATGTGAAAATGTTTTAGAAATAATATTAATCAAGTGATACTTAACCATATTTTAGGTTGGTATGGAAGAATTGTAAGTAGACTAAATGTGTTAATAAATCTTTAGTCAAAAATGAACAAACAATTTTTTTGTAAAATAAAAACTTGACTTCAGAGGTCACACAATTATTTGGAATTAATAATTTTTTTTGCTTGAATGTACTCACCCTATCCTGGTGTTCAAGCTGCAGTATTACACCATGTGAAACAAGGACATCGTGCTTAATTGAAAAACTCATGCCAGAATTTATTTTATTAGAAGGGAATTTAAAAAGTCAGAGAAAATGAATCATTTCCTAAATTAATGAATGTATCACTTACTAACTGTCATTAAAACCTTGCTAATTTGATCGAGTGACAAAGCTAATTAAGAAGATATATGTGCTGCTAAAAACTAATGAATATTTTAAACACTTTATTCCTTTAACGTCTTACTCAATTGGTTTAATAGACAATGGCAGCACCGTGTCATCCTCTGCTGGCCAGAGGTGCCCTCGGAGACCCGGCAGGGAGAGGTAAGGAGGCACTGCAGGCAGATCAAACAGCAGGCAGCATTTCTGGGAAGCGACAGCTCTGCTGGAAAGCCAAAGGGTGAAAGCAGAACATCTGAATGAGGGCAGATCTTCCTCATCATCGGCACATGGCTGAAGCCAGAGACTCGTCCTAACTCTGCTAACTTAAATGCGATAACGAAGCTAAGGAAATAGTAAAAGCCTTGTCTACCCCCATAAATACTTAAGGTGTTGTTGTTAGAGGATTTGTTGTGTTGCCAGCAACAATTTCTAAAGCCATGTTTTCCAATAAGTTCCTCTCCTGTGCCCAACCTTGTGCTCTTCGAACACCTTATAAAATATTTCTTTTACCTGTGAAACTGCACGGCCTCTCTTGAGATGTTTTATTGGCAGTGTAGAAGAAGATTTTAACCTGAGGGTCTCTCTTTGTTATTATTTTCACAAAAATTTGAACACTTAAATAAACACAAAAATGTGAGTGTCTAGCAAGTTGTCATATCCAATTTTGTACTGTAAGCTTTTAGAAATAAGGAAACTACTAAGTCAGGCAGGCTTCCCATTTATTGCGTTTCTACAATAGTTTAAAAGAACGTGCCACTATTTTCCCTTCTTCTCCTTCTTTGCTTGCAACAAAAAATAAATTAAAATAAATCATGCAACCCCTCTCTCCTCACCCTTACAGGTACTGACTATTGCTTCCTGAACCATTTAAAAATAAGGCTTGAATAATAATTTGAATCTGATGGTCAATTTGCATATATTCCTTATAATGCTTGACATACCTAGAATAGCTGAGACGAGAGATTATTTCTATTTCATATGCCTTTCATTTTGCTGACTTCTTCAGGCTTTTAGTCCAAGTACCTTCATCAGCACTAGCTGTAGTGCTTTCTAGCTGGTGGAGATCTCATCATAAAGTTTTGTACATGTGTGTGAAAGGTATAGCAAAGTGGATGTTAAAGAGGATGGCTTAGTACTAAACAGAGGGATATAGTCTGTTCCTTTTCAAGAAAATAATTTTAAAAATAGTATAAGTATTACACATTGAAAACCAGAAAATTTGGCCCTATAAAGAAAGCCTTGGGGAAAGAAGGTTAATGGCACAACAGGGAAGGTGTATTCTTTTAATCATAAAATACAACAGCAAATGGGATCTAAAGCCAATTCAGGTTTTGTGCTGTATGACTACGGCATGGAAATATCTGGCAAATTAAAGTAAGCTGACAGTTTTTGATGTGTTTTGCCAAATAAATCTAGAATTTACAGTCTGAGATGTAGCTGGCTTCTAATGCACTAAATCAAGAAGTCAAGAAAATGGCTTACAAAGCCAAGAGTAATCCCCAGCCAGGCTTTGACCTGATGGTGACCCTACTCCTGTGCTCTCCTGAGAGCCTTCCAGTGCTCAGCACACAGACTGAGGCATCTCATCAGTATCCTTGTAGAATTAGAGCTTCAACTGCAGCACTTGATCTCTGCTGCAATGTGAACGACAAAGTGGATCACAAGGTGCTGTTTCTTCACCTAGTTGTTGGTCCCTGAAAGCAGTGGCCTCTATTCTACTACATAGCATTTTGTAAAATGTTACCAAGATTGCTGTCGGCCAGATTTGTGGGGATTTTTAAGTTGAAAGCAATTTTGTTTTATTGAGGGGTAAAATAATAAAATGCTTTCCCTTGTGAAGATTTTCAACATGCATTTAGGAAAATTAGTTTGGAAACATCTTTGCTCGTTATTGGAATGGAAAAATTGTTTTAAAGTGCTCAGCATTTCATTAATCAGGAGAATGTTTTGTTTTCATGTCATTCTGACTGCTTTCACAGAAACAAATACAGGCTTGATGAACAGGATTTTTAGAGATACTGTCAATGTACAGTCTCCTGTGGCTTTAAATGGAAATCTGTCTCTTTGGTAAAATTGACACTATGGAAACTACATCCTGCTTCAGAGACTAATACTTCTGTGGGAAAGAGAGGAAAAGAGACTGGGATCTTACTGTTTGTTAGAGAAAATGTCTAGGCTCTTCACAATATTTGTACACACACACACAAATGCACACACAATACATTTAATGAAAAAAAATTACATAAAAATTAACAATATATTCCTTCTATTAATAAGTGCAGAATGGCGGAGAGCTGCAACAAAAATAATATTCATTAGATTATTAACATTGCATGTCTACAAGTCTAGAAACCGTCTTGGTGCCAAGCTTATATTAATTACATAATTGCCATGCCCACCAGCATCCTTTCAGTTTCCCTGTTCTCCCTGAGTCTTGGTTTGGCTTAGAGTTCTTTTTTTTTGCAACTTTTAACTTTCAAAGTGCAAGTGTTTTGCTTGCAAAAAATCAGCCCTTTCCTACAAAAAAAAACCAAAACAAAACAAAACAAAAAAAAAAACAACAACAACAAAAAAAAATTATTCCAGACAAAAACTTCTCAAAATTATTGCATTCTTTCTGACTGCATGTATTTCAGTTCTGGACTTTGTTTGATGCATGTACCAGGTTTTAGGTGACTGATGTCTCATTGACAAAAAATTACTGCAGCACTGAAAATAATAACAGTGCATGGAGACACTGTCCTAGGTGCTCCTGCATAGGCTGTGGAGTGATTCCTTTCACTACTCACCATGGCTTTTCCTACCAGTGTTATAGTAGATGATGCTTCATGTTGTACTCTTCAAGATGTGAGTCAGTATTCACAAACTCTGGCCCTGCTGGCAAACACTGCAGACAGCTTCCCTGGGGCCACACAAATTTCAGCAGCAGTAGCCTTTTTGTCTCACTTAGATTTCCTTACACTAGTACCCCACAAAACTCCTGCTCCTAAAATCTGAAATGTGAGGATATGCCACAAGGTAGCCAGAGGTGCAGTGAGCAGTGGCACATTTCCACATGTGCTGCACTCACTCCTCCCAGGTGCAGGGTTTCTTAAAGCCTCATGGAAGTATTTGAGAAACGCCATTCTACTGCACTGTTAAATCAGATTCTGTTTTGGAAGGCTAATAATTATCCTCTGCAGTTCACAGCCATTGAAGCTACAACAGCTCCTCCTTAAAGCCTGTGTAGGTTTGGCTATCAAAACTTATGGGGCCTGAAACCTGACAGCTCAGGAGAATACGTCTAATTTTTATAATTTTTCTGTCATTTCAAACTAATGCAATTGTCCTAATCATATCAGTAAAATGTCTCTGCAGAACACAGATGAACATCTCATTTGATTCTACTTTAACCAGTCTTTAAATGAATACTTGTTCCTTGCAGGGGTTCATTAAGTTCAAAATGAACCCATTATTTTCCAAACAGAAGAAAATATTGTTCTGATGGTAACGTACTTCATCTTTCTACCTCTTATCTATAGCTATGTAATGCAAATTTGTTAATCCTCACACATTGTCAATTTTCTGATTGGATTAGTTACAATTCTGGATCTGATATTTGTGGTAAATACAGATCACATGGTGGTAAATGCACATGCAAATGTAGGAAGTATTTGACATCAGTAATACATGGGAACATCTAGAAAAAGATTTTTGTATTCCTCAGAAACCACTCTTGATGGGTTTTTTTTTGTTTTAAGTCCTCCACACATTTCTGAGGCAGCTGAACAAACTTTTACTCCCAAAAAGAGAATGACTAGAAAAGCACTGTCAAATCCAGAGGTGTGGCACCAGGCATGGCAAACATCCACCCAACAGAGAGCCTGATTAGTGAAAAGAATGCTGGTCTGAAGGTTGGGAGCATGTTGAAGACCAAACCCATCATTAAACAGCTAGAGAGATGCACAAGGCTTTTTTCACTTAATTTCACTTTGGAAGCCCTGGGTGGGGATTACTTACTTGGTGAATAGATCTTTTCACTTTCAGTGATGTGAAAGGTGATGATGCTCCCGTGTGCTTCTGGAAAATCTTTTACTTGTATATGCAGGGGACCATGGAGATGTGAGAAGAGCACATGAATGCAAATGATTTCGCAGATTATGGTCCCGCTCCATCAAATACTGTGGGGAGGTTATGGATGGCTGATCTTCAAACAGCAGAGACTGGCTATTCAAGTAAGACCAAATAAATCTGAAATAGTGATCGCTACTTTTGCTAGATTTAATTCTGAAATCCCACAAATTACTTTATAGAAGCCTGCATTCTTCATCCTGATTTTTTTTCCTACTATCCCTTATTGCTAAAATCAAATTTACTTTCACTTCATTCATCCTAGTACAGCAATAGTGGATGAAGATTGTACGGTGCTCAGAAACACCACCTGGGAAAATGTTCCAAATGATTCATGTAGGTTTAAAAGTCATTTATCCACTTCATGCATTTTCTATGCATTTAGTGACTGTGCAGATTAAGATTTTTGTTAATCTGATTCTTATTGACTACAAAGATCAGTAATATCAAACTTGCATTGTTACTTGTCTCAGTTCAATTTATTCTTAAGACAGCTAGTGCTAAAATAGCAAAACTAAGTTTTCCAAATAATCCAAATATTCTAACAAAAATATTATGTCATTTATTTTGAGTCTAACTGACAAATGCCATCAGAATAAATTCCTGGAAAATAAAACAATTGGAGCATTTTCAACATTACTCTGATTCAGAAAAAGGCAGGCATTAGAAAATTAACATACTAGAATTTTAAAATACAAGTTTAGTAGAGGTTTAAATCCAGATGTTGTCTAGAGAGAGCTGTTAAATTAACAACAAATTATTTATTAATTAAATTAACACTGAATTATTTTGTATTAATATCATAAAGACCTTATGGGCAGTAAAACAAAACAGAAAGATGATTAATCATACATGTGTTTCTTAGGGGTGGTGGCTGGTAGCTGTGCATACGTGTCACAAGGCAAAAGCAGACCATCTCAGACAGAGCTTGTGTTTCTCTGAGCTCACAGCATGGCTAAAAGTAGGGCTTGAACAGCAGGGTGTTTTTCTTGAAAATTCTTTTTCCATTAAGACCCACTCCCCTTGCTTGCCTCAGCAGTTCACCCAGGTTGGAGGGTGGTCCAGCTGACCTCTGGGTCCAAGCCCTGGTGCCTATGCCCCTGGTGGAAGCTGTAAGATGTGACCTGCGTGCTGAGCTGCGCTGACACCTGCACAGTTAGCACGTGGAACACAAGTAACTGATGTCGTGTCAGACACAGACTGAGCAGTAGAGGGCAAAGGGGTTAATTATCTGGTGGATGCTATTTTCCAAAACACTGTGGGTCAGCATGTGCTAGGCCTCCCTCAGGATTCACAGCTGAAACCAGCAGAAAAATAAGCAGATTTCTAAAACCAGCAATTCCCAGCACAATACTACTATTTTAGTAGTATTTACCTTGCAGGTGGAAGAGTTTGTAAGGTGGCCCAAGATGTGGCTGGATGGCTGCCCTTGCCTCTTCATCTTAGTGTGTATGTACCCAAGGGAGCACGTCTGGAGCTTTGCACAGCCCAGCAAGCACAAACTGAATCATGACTTCTGGACTCCCGTTGTACCAGTCTACATATCTTTATGTACCTTCAAGGCTCAATTTTCCTCCTCTGCACTGTGGCAGGGTTTCTTGTCCAATTACTGTGGAAAGGGAAATTAAGAACCATCCTGCTTCAAAACAATATTTTCTTTGTTTCCATTACATCTAGCATTAGCTCAACCTGTCTCTGCAGGGAGTCATTATACTTTCCTAATCACAACACTTACTTTAAGTACCTTGCAGTGCTGGTTTAACACTGCATGCAGTTTGAGATTTCTGTAATGACATGTGCTGGAGTTCTGAGTTATTTGCTAACTGGCAAGTAAAAACGATTTTGCAATTATATCCTGTTTGCGATTATATGCTGTCAGAGACAAAAGAGCAAATGATGCTTAATATGTTTTAAAGTGTATTGTAGCCTCTGCCTTCACTGTCTCTCCTCAGACTGTATCCTGAGGTTTAGTCTCGGCACATTATGACTTATTTCAAAGCAGTACTGTGGGAATCTGCTTCAGACAATCACGGGACTACCATCCTGCCAGAGCAAATTGTCACTGGAATTGGAGGTGACTTGTGGAGATCAGCAATATTGGAGTTGGATCAGCATTTGACTAGAAGTAGTTTACAAAGCTCCTGTAAATGTACCTGTGTAAGTGTGGAAGTTGTAAACTGTAAACTGTGATGTATTATATCTGAACTGTATGGAAAACAGTGGATTTTTTACCAGAATACCCGTGTTATGTGAAAATAGTCATAAAATACCAGTAACTGGAAACAGAAGCAATGCCTTACAGTGTAAGAAGTGAGTCTTTCTGAACCACACAGACTTGTATGTTTTTCTGGGAGAACACAAAGAAAACTGAAGAGGCTTCGAGAAGAATTTAATGTCACTAATATTGTCGGTCCCAATAACAGTACAATGAAAATGGAAAGGTTACCATTTGTGAGGAAACAGGTTTAGAGCCGGCAAGCTCTACCACACCATCCCACATCTTGCAGGTCAGGCAGGAAACCTGTCAATATATAATCCAAAATCTTTCTGCACCTGAGCATGGGAACAATGGCAGAACAGCAACGTTCCTGCTGGTGTTTGCACACTGGACTGGACTTCTGTGGAGCAACCAAGTGGGACTAGTGAAGGCCTTGCAATAAATGAATGCCAGACTCAGGGGAGAGCTGGTCTTTGTGGTGCATGCTGTAGCCATCTGTTTTACTTAAGTACAGAAGCTGACTTTTCTTTTTCTAGGTAGAAAAGTGTTTTGATTTTTTTTTTTTTTTTGGTACACCTTGGCTGTATTAAGCACTAGAAATTCTCATTGAAAGAGATGAGAGCTAACCGAGAAGTTCATGCACCACTCTGCAGAGGTGCCTGCTTTTCTCATCATTTTGAGCCTGTGGTTAGCCATAGGTTCCTCTGAGGCCAGAGATGCATGATTTTAAGTGCAATATATCTGTGAAGGCTATAATGAAACGGGTTAAACTTGCAGTAAGAGGAATGAACAAAAGTTAAATACATGCTCTAGCTGTAAGTTTGAAGGACTTGGCAAAGAACCATTTAGCCTCAGGTAGAGATTTCCAGGATGTTATTTTTATTTTAATTAGGCTTCAAAGAACAAACTGGGTTTTTTTTTAGATTTGAAGGATGTGGGAAATGTGGAAATGTAATGAATAAAAGGTATGACTTCTTTTTCCAAAGCAAAAAACCAAACATTTGTACTAAAATTAGTTGTCACATAATTAAGTAGTACTGTAATTAGAATTTGTTGTATAATGTAAATAGAAATCTGTGCATACTCTTATTTCATTGTATATTTTCATGGGCTATATATGTTGGTGTAGGGTTTTTTTGTTTGCTTTGCTGTCTTCTTCGAGCAAACCATCTGCAACTTGTTTTACTTTTCATCAGCAGGACTATAAAAATCCCAAACTTGGCAGTAGTCTATAGATAAATATTCAATGCAGTACATTGATTATACTTACAGTAATGTGAAAATACAGCCTCACGAATCTTCAAAATGGAAGCTGTGTGTTGTTCTTCTAATAAGTTTTGCATAATCTTTTATTTTCTAAAACTTGTATGTATGATCTCTGTACACTGCCTGAATACCCATATGCCCTTCTGAAAATCTTAATTTTGCAGATCTAGTGAATTCCTGTGGGTACACGTGTACAAAATACAATTTATTCTAAGCAGACACCATCATGTTTAACTTAAAGCACAGCACACATAACTCTGAACAGCTTCTTTTCAGAGACAAAAAAATTAGATTTTTTTCCCCAATTAATAATTTTAAGCCAACATATGATTTGGATACACATGCTGACATAATGTTTGTAGGTTGTATGCACAATTACACTCTTAATAAAGAATGGCCTCAAGTGCCATGGCTTCACTCTGAAAGGTGTGTACAGAAAGATCCTGCCTGTGCTAGGAAGAAATGCACAACTTCCTGTTTTCCAATATCCTCATAAACAGTGAGATAAATTGCTTTCCCAGAGATAGGAATCAAGTGAATCCAAAGGTTTTTTACTAGAGACAGGACAGACCCTGGAAAATAAAGATTCTTTTTTTGAGTGAGTCGGTCTATAAAGGTCATTGACCCTTGAGGAAGGTGAGTGAACCTCTTAACAATGTGTTGTCATTGATAGTTACTTTATTGCCTTATTTTATGTCATGGAATGAGGCTTACAGTAGTTGGGAATGCACTCCCCTCATGGTTCTCACTCAAAGAATACTGAATAGAAATTTCAGGGTTTTTTGGGCAAATCCACTACCAGAACCTGGGCAAGAGAAAAGTTACGTTCAAGATCCATTAATGTGCCCTCCAAGACAATAACAGCACTGAAAATGAAATACCTAAATAAAGTCCAATACTGTTTTTTTCCTGATGAGACCTTTAAAGAGTTTCTTGAAGGAATAGGCTTAAGAAGCCTTTCTTTTACAACGTGCCCCTAGAAATAAAAGGTGCCTCTTTAAGAGATTTGTGTAATTAAAAGAACTATTCTTCCTACTATTGTATCCCACAGGATCATGCCTGGAATAAGTCAGGAGAGACTGAGTGACTAGTGCTATATTTGTCACACTTGCTGTGTACGTTAAGGTCTGTGGATGTCCGTAGAGAAGACGACCCTGGAGTAAACTGCACCTACAAGTCCAGCCTGCCTCATGTGGATGTGTGCTTTGGGAAGATACTAGCTGTCTCTTGTGTAGGTTTGCTGCATCTGTTGCACTGCATCCTCCTGTAGTCCTAGCCCATGTCAACCCTTGTCCCCCCTTCAGTTGGGGCCTTGCACTGCCAAGCCGTGCCGTACAACAGGATGAGGATTTGCATGAGTATTTTAAGTTCATGAATTGAGTCCTTCATGGCTCCCGAAATTAGCTATGTACCTCAGATGTGCCTTGAATCCATGAGGAATATGAAGCCTACACTGATTCTTCATTTCTGCTGCCTGAAAGGTGTGGCCTAAATGAAACCTGGCCCATGACACTAGCACAGAGTCAGGCTCCCACAGCCACAACAGGAACTTTTAGTGCTCCACGGGATAAAAACAGCTTTAAACAGTTTAGATGTCAAAATCCCAAGATGTACTTGGGGAAACCCTCCCAACAGCTACCTGCACCCTTTTACTCAGACACAACTAAAAAGAGCTCTAGAATTTGACTTCAGGATAGTGATTACATAGCAGTTCATTTTTAAAAAATATTAACCCCCCCCTGAAGCAAAGCTAACAGCTTCATGGCTGTGCTTGAGTGCATTCATTATGAGAAACCAATTTTACCCTGGGCCAGAAAGACACTAAGCAGGCAGATATGGGAGTTGTCATGATGAGGTTTTCTGAGCTCCAGGACAAAGCTGGAAAAGTGGGGAATTATTACAGCAACTTCAATTATTTTTCATGTAATTCTGTAATTATTATTCATGCAATGAGTAAAAGCTTGTGCCAGAAGAGCTCTTAAGTGTGAGGTGTGATGAGGGGTGAGCAGTGGCAGGAGTGTCAGTGATTCCCATGTGCAGATTCCGTGGGCAGTTGTTGGGGCAGCTCCTCCTGTGCCTGGGCTCCTGCCACAAAGGGCTCCGTGGGTTGTTCTTCGTGCCGTGGTGCTCCCACCTGGCGAGACTTCCCCAGTGTGTCCCCCCAGTGTGGGCGTAAGTGAAAGCACGGAAGGAGCTCTCCCAGGCTGGGCAAATGGAAAGACAGCAGTAAAAAAGGTCCTCCAGGACCTCTGAACAACAGGCAGGCAGCTGGGTAGTGCTGAAATACAGATTTTGGGAGAAAACTTTCTAAACTTGAATACTTTACTGATGGATCCACAGAGTACAGATCTTTTATGTTTTACTTATTTACTGGAGGTAAATTTATTGGAAGTGTCATAGTGTGAACATAGGAGTGCAGCAACAACAACAGTGAAGGAAAAGCTGCAGGGCAAATAATTCAGGACAACTTTCCTACTCTGGTATGAACCAAACTGGTTTTGCCCTTGTCATCTTTCTGATATTTATTATTCATCAAGCTGGGGACCATGTTCTGTTCTGAGCTGTAGCAGAAAAAAAACCCAACAAACTACCAAACTGAAGACAAATTATTTGCTCTGTATTCTTCATGCTGTGGCTAGGCTCAAGGTTCAGGTCTAATTCAGCAGGAAATGGCTTTTTGTATTTTGTTATCCAAGACACTTTGTCTCCCAGGAGAAGCACTCTTTCAGCTGAACTGTTGCACATTAACTGTACAGGGAGTGTGGGGACAGCCCCAGCCCCATATTCCTAGGACACTTCAGGATTATCCTCCAAGTCGCAGCCCTGGCCAGATCCTTATATCACTGATTTCCATCCTAGCTGTACTACAGCCTCTGCTAAATTCTTCAAATCCAGTTGCTTTTCCAGGGAGCCTGGCCCAGGGCCTTTGGGCCCTGA
Organism: Lanius collurio; assembly: GCA_020086605.1. Taxonomy (NCBI): domain Eukaryota; kingdom Metazoa; phylum Chordata; class Aves; order Passeriformes; family Laniidae; genus Lanius; species Lanius collurio. The sequence goes on along the minus strand of JACBWW010000020.1, from coordinate 17,809,110 downwards.
GCCAAAAGCTCTTTGAGAGACATCAGCCCTGCAGATGTCTTTAGCTGAGCACCATGAGAGACAATCTCCCCAGCTAACAGGGCTCTCCTGCCCCTAACAGCACATAAGGTGTAGCTCAGGTCCAATTGTCCTGCCCCAGGAGAGCCCTCTTCTCTCTGCCTCCAGGGTCTTTCCCAAAACATTTTTTCTGCCCAGGCTATCTGGTAAGTTATAGGGACAATTTTAGAATTCACCATTACAGTTTTAGGATTACTCTTATAGTCTGACAATGACCAAAAGCCTGAAATTTTAGTGGCAATGAATGTCTATTGCAGGCTTCCACTGGTGAAGTATTAAGCATAGAACGGATGAGGCCTTAAAAAACATTTCAGGATGTTCAATGGACACTTCTCTCCTGAAACAGTCTCTCACATAGTATGTCAAACCCCCTGGGCCTTTTGGGGAATGAATGAGACTTTATTACACTTTTCTCTCTGTGTAAATCTGTATCTGATTTCATCATCCATAATTTAGAATATTCTTATCATTGTTAAAAACGTGTTTGAATACGGCATGATTTATTTACAGCTTTAAGTGTGGGATTGTATTTGAAGGATGGAAAATTCCTTATGTTACTCTCATAAATTAGGTGGTGCTTAGTTTCTATTCCTTTTTTATCTGCTGACCATCTCCAGGGCAAAGGGGAGGAGGTGTGAGAGAGAAGCCTATCAGAATCAGTTCAGGAACATGATTTCTTCAGTTATGTCAGAACCCCTTATCACCTTAGGATGAGATGTTTTATTGCTGCACCCAGCTGTGTTACACTTTCCATAACTTGTGGGTGAGTGCATTAACTCCCCTCTTCCTCGGAAAGAGAAGAATGAAGTCAAATGACACATGCTTGATGATAAGCTACAGCAGAGCTGGTCCAAAGGGATTATTGTTTCTAAAAGTATCTTGCAATGCTTAAGGTATTGTGCATCGCTTGTTGTGTCCCCATTTCTCATCTATCATATTTAGGCTGTATGTATCACATACTTAGGCCACTTGAAGTAATACATTAGTAAATGCAACCATTTGCACCAGTGAGGGAGGCAAAATTTAAAAACCTGTGTGTGAGAAATTTGTTGGGAGTTGTAGGGAAGTAGTTTATAATGGTCGGGTTATCTTCAAAGAAAAATTGCATTTGTCTAGCTAGGAGAAAAATCTCATAACTAGCTAGCAAAAAAACACATCACCAAGAAAATTAAGAAAATAACAGTTCTTAAGTCAACCTGACATTTGTTCTTCACTTGAGAAAAACATCTGAAGGAAACTTGGCCTTTACAGCCGTAGGAAAATGGGCTATTGGAAAAGCAGATGAACTTGTTATCTGCCGTTCTGCTTAATACCCAACTGCTAACACCACATGCACAGGATAACAAAAGAGCCATCTTATCCAAGTAAAGAGACATTAAATTGGCCCATTCTACACTCCTACTCATTACACTGTTAAATATTTAACAGTTTGGTTGGGTGTCATAAGAGGGGAGAACATTAGTGTGAGGATTCATAATTATAGTTTTGAGCTGTTCTTTAGTGTTCTGCAGTTCCAGCACCAAGAACTTAGATCGTAAAAAATCTAAATGGATTATTACTAAAATTTCAATGTGTGTTGTTGATATTATGAAATAAACAAATTCAAAGTAGGCTGTAAATTGTTATTATTTCTGTTTAGATCCACTGTAAGTACTCCTAAATCCTACAAACAGCTATATTGACAATCACTTCAGTGCTTGTGCAGCCATACCTGCTTTATGAATCTTCTCCCAGCTAATCAAGGTAAGGCACATGTACCTTTCCTTCCCTTGGAAGTTAACTGAAAGCCAGCATGAAGCCTTGTAATGGATAATTCTTGCTTGCAGGTTATCATTTTCTGACAAGGAGAGTAAAAGCAAGGTTTGCTCGAGCTCAAGAAAACTGTCCAGGCAACACAGATTTATTCACCTTTAAAGAATCTTCTCTCAGGATGCAGTGGATGTTGATGTCCTTCCGTGTCCCCAATTTACATGCTTAAGAACATGAAGTATCTCCTGCAGTACCAATGTACCAGGAAAACAGCATGGTGACATAATCCTTGCAGCTCAGTCAGAGCTGGTACATGTTGGTCATGTACTGGTGACCAGGAAAAGGAGTTAATTTCTTAGCAGTGAGAAGGAGAGGGACGTACTATGCAACTTCATCCCCCTCTGTTTTCTTATTCTGGCTTTGCAGTCCATTGGTTATTTAACAACAAATTTACTCCTTTAATTAGAATGCTTCGTCTCTCACTGTGTTTAATTTCTACTGCCAGCATGCCATGTACCTACGTTATTCAGGTTCATTTTTTAACATTTATTTTCGGCAGTCCGGAGCATTGTCTGAGCTGGCATCACATCAGTCGATGTCCTTGAAAATGATCTGGTGTGAAAGTGCAAGTTTACTTGTGCAAAAACCCCACTTTGTCTCTGGCACTGGACTTCATTTGGATCTGGTATAGAGATGGAAAAACAAATACTGGTGTATCCATGCTTACTCCATGCATAAATTTAAACCAATGGCTCAAGTTTTTTCTCACTATAATCTTTTCCTTTTCATTAAAAATGCAGCCTCCTTGAAGTCAGAGATTTTCACACCCTGCTGTTCTAAATATTCTTGCCTAAAGCCTGTTTTCTTTCTTTTCTTAACATTTATCAGTTATTTCAACAGTAAAGATGAGCAAATTGCTGAAGTTTTCCTACATCCACCAGATTGGATGGGGTTATTGGAAGGAGCAGCAAGGAAACCTTAATTCAAGGTCACAAGTTTTGCAAAAAACCCAAGAATATTTTTTTCTCATCTTCCTCCTTCCCAAAAGTGATTCACATTTCTTAAAATTCCTTAAAATTACTTTGCTTTTTATTAAAAAAAAATTTAAAAAAAAATTTCCTAATGTATGAAGAATAAAAAAATTCATCCGACACATTGTTTTTAAAAGTTGCTTCCTTAGGATTATCCTGAGCATATGAAAGAAAAGAACTGTTCTGTAATAGGTGTGTGTGGTGAGTCTCTAGATTGAAATGAAAAGCTCACACTTCTTTAACAGTATATGAACGCAAATTACTACAGCCCAAATTTCCAACCATTTTCCTCCACAGGTATTACATATCTGAAAATACAACTGAAGTTTAAAAGCTCATTTTAAACTCCTACATCACAAGCCTACTGCTTTTTAAATGGCTGGAACACAGCATGAGGTTCGAGTTCCTTGGGTTTGGACTGTAATCACTCCACTGTCTCCTTGACAACGCAAGGAACATCAAGCAATTCAGGAAAGGAGAGCCACAATGGCAAAGGTTGCAGTCCTTATGAAAGGCATTTCAAAGACTTAGATCTGCCCAGAGAAGAGATGCCAACTCATGCTCGACCTTTAGAATCAGCTGACTTCAGGGGCAATATTTTTTAACTTTTTTTTGTGGGATGGAGATGATGTACAAGTAACCTGATCACCTCATATGTCTGCAGTAGCAGAAGAAGAAAGACATGCTTTTACATTGTTACTGCAAAATTAAGAAGTACTTATGAGTAATTAGGGTTAGTGAGAAAGTAATAGATTTGTTAAGAGACTTTAACATAATTTTTAATGCTTCCTGGGTACACATATTTCTAAGACTGCTCTTTTTCTAAACAAAGTTTGTCTTCAGATGGTGAAAATCTTTATGCAATGCCCATTGGGGAGGTTAGATTGAATATTAGGGAAAATTTCTTCACTGGAAGGGTTTCTGAGCACTGGAACAGGCTACCCAGGGAAGTGGTGGAGTCACTGGAGATATTTAAAAGCAGTGTAGATGTGGCACTTAAGGACATGGTTTAGTGCTGGGCTAACAGTTTGGACTCAGTCTTAAAGACCTTTTCCTAAATAGTTCTGTGTACTGTAATACAAGATGAATCAGGACTGGTAAACTGGAATAGAAACAGAGGCTGCAAAAATCTCTTAAGTCTTTTGCCTACCATGAAAGTTAAATGTTTTGCAGGTACAGAAGGCTGTGGTTGTAGATATATGAAAGAATCATACATAGCTGGAGACATACCAAAGGATCCCAAAGGGAAGACTTTTATGTCTGGGGCTGCAGAAAGGGACACTGCCAAAATAGGGGGAAAGGCAGGAACAAATAAAAATCAAAGTAAAGGACCTTTATTTTCAAACAATAAATGCATCATAAAGCAGTATTCTTAGTTTCAGGTACTCTACCCATTGCACAGGCATAACATACATATTACAGCTGCTTTATGATAATTACCAACACACAGATTTTTAAAAAGAAGGAAAGAATGAACCACCCATAGTATATGGAATTAAGTCTATATGAGCTTTAAGACTAAGTGTCCTTCAGCTAGGAAAGGCTCTAAGCCTGTCTAACAAAGAGGCGTTTACGGTCTTTCAGACCTTTAATCTGGAAATGTGCAGTGTGATTTGAATCAATTCAAAACGTCTGGAGTGTGCTAATTTTTGTGGAAGAAGATATCCCAACTCCCACTTCTGATCCAAACTTTGAAAAGACAGAAAAATTAGCACTTCCATCTCGAAAGGGGACAGGAGATTAAGATAGAAAGTCATAAAATCATGCCATCTGAAAGGGGAAAATTGCAAATGTTGGTGACCAGTTGTTCTGCAGAGGCAACCAGGGCATCTATTACAGGGAGTTTCTCATCAGTTTCTCCCTTCAAACCTTCTTGGATACAGCAAAAAGAGGGGTCTGTGCCTCTTTCCCATGTAGGAGCCTCCTGAATGTGTACAGAGCCTTGTCCTAGTGGAAGGAAGGAGATTTTCATCCCTTGTTTCTTTTTCTGCCTGCCTGCCTGTTTGTTATAGCTAAGTAATGTAGAGTGTGTGTGGTGGTTTGTGGTTTTCTCTTTTTGCTGACTAGGGGAAGGGTATGTTCATCCATATTTTGAAGCCAGGACAAGGCATTCAAACCTTACTGGCTGCCTCTGTTGGCCTTTGATGAATAATTTCTAGCTCTGTTTTCTGGTTTTGAGTAAAGTAGGTAACACATACTCACTGTTTTACCCTCCTTCTTGGGGGAAACCAGGAGTAGTTAATCTCTTTAAGTATCTGCTCCTGTAGAAGTGCTATCCTGCCCAAATATTTTTGTCCATGGCACTGGAAAATGCACATTAAATTTCAGAAGAACATAGTCCAGGAAACGAAGCAGACCATGGCATTGTGTTCTTCAATGATAAAAGAAATTGTCTGGGCAATTAGACTGGGGGATATTTCCATGTAGCTTCCATGGGATTTCCCTTTCCTCAGTGAAAAATTATGCTTTTCTTTTGAGCTTCACAAGTTTGGATTATCATGTAGCATCATTCTGCACATAGTGATGACTGCACAATGAAAAGCTGATTTCATAATGCAGGGCAGTTCACCCTGTAGCTGCCCTTGCTCCCACATATCTGCCCAGGACCTTGTTCAGCTCAGAGTCACATGCTGCAAATTCCAGTTTAAGATGTCAGAGCTGGTGCTGGCCACCAAGGAAAGACAATGCTGGTGCTTCATTGCCTTGCTGCCCCAGCTCCAAAATTTCTACTGCTATTTGGGAGGAACATGGAGAAAAACTCTATATGCAGCGCAGAATATTGTATATGCATTATTCTGTGTATAAAATTCTACAAAACATCTATTCTACAAAAAAAAAAAAAAAGAAAGAAGTACAAAAATTCTATATGCAGCATATAATACTGTATATAAATATAGAGAAAAACTCTATGTAGATTATTGTACATAGTGATCAGCTCTAAGCCACCAGGCAGTAAGATTATCTGGGGCTAAATTTCATCTAGAGTAAATGAATGTAATTCCCCTGACACCTGTCCTTAGCATAATTATGTAGCTCATGCCAACAGAGCACCTGAAATTTTTTTTTTCCTTTTAATACTTTTGAAAATCAGAAACTGTCTCTAGATTCAGAGCATTTCTCACAAGGAACTAACATCAGGAGCTGTCAGGTCATGCATGTCTAGCAAAATGTCTAGTGAAATGTTAGCTCTCCAACCCTGACATACACTGCAGCTGGAGCTTCAGAATAAGAATTTCCAGAACAGAATATGCTAACAACTGACTCGGTCTCAGTTTAAAGTTAGTGTAGTTCCACTTGTTCTCTGCTTCACCTGTGACAAACCAGAATAACAGAGCAGTAGATGCTCTTTCACAAGGGACTGACTGACTGATTAACCGCTCTACGTATTCTATACCTGACATTCAAGTGGAAATCATATTTCCATTTAAAAGTCTATTATTTTATTATAGTGCAATAAACATGTTTTCATTATTTGTGATCTCTGGTCTTTGTCTTTCACTTCTAGTGTGTTTTCTTTGGTGACATTTTTTCTTGTCAGGGAAAGGTCGTGACATTTCAAGGTGTTCACTTCCTGAAGTGTGACTCCTTGTAGTAATGAGATTCAGCTGATCTGTCCGTAAAAATCTGCCACAGTGAAAACAAGCCCAGCAAAAGCAGAGCTCAGAAGCAGCAATGTGTGGTCACTCCTGATGGAGCTGATGGCTGCCCATGTTCTCTGTGTTATTACAAGATTGCCCAGAAAGGACAAAACCCCCAGGATTATGTGTCACTGAGTGCTGTTATTATTTGAACCTCTGTTTTCAACATCCCATTAATTTGCATAGTGATTCAAGTTCAGGCAAAATTTGTTTTGTTTACACCTTAAATGATGCTAACCTTAAATGTCAAAAATTGTTGTAAAGCAATTTTGGTTCCTTAAGGAGTATAAATAGATTTCAGACTGCATATGTTAGTTTGATGTTTCCTAACTGAAATTCTTAGGCCTTCGTATGATGGTTTTTACGTAGGAGAGCAACACTGAGGACTTTAATCTCAAAGGGAAGTCCCTCTAATGCTAGCCTCTCCAGAATGTAAATCAAAAGTAGATTTGGGCCTGACTGAAAAAGTTGCTTGTTTTCCCCCCCATTTTCTTATTGCAGAAAAGCTGCATGTAGTTTTCGTTTTGATTTAACGGTGCTTTGCATTCTCTTTTCACCTGGGAAGGACTACATTACCTTATTCTACAAAAATGTGCTCAGCTCAGAGCGAGTCTGAAAATAACCTTTACATGTCCCCTTTGTGCCAATGGATGCAGAAGTGATAAACTATCATTTCTGATAAAGAGAAGTGTGCTGTAGACCTTTTAACTCCTACACAACTTCCTTTCTAGTCATATTTGTTAAATATTGCTTTCTGATAATTTCATCACATCTCCTCAAGAAAAGACACAATTTGACCTGATATATATTTTTGCCTATTATGTAGTATTATGTATTGCAACCTTCTTCCATTTTAGGGGCTGTGCTTTAGGCTGATAACGATTTTTTTCATAAGTTGCTATCAGTTTTCATCCCATTTGAAAAAAAAATATATATATTTTAAGCACAAACTCCTTGAATTGATTTATTTTTTATTGGAGCTCCCAGCTTCATAGTTTTATTGGAGTTGTTCTGTCATCCTTGATTTCTGTAGCCTTCATTGTTCATATTTACCAACAGAAACAAATAATTGCTTTTTAAAAATCTCATAGCATCTGTAAAACTGGAGGTTTTTTTATAGATAATGTGTATATTGAGGAGTTCTTTTGTCTGTGAAGACAGCAATATGAAATCAGAATTAAAAGAATTTAGGTAGGAAAATCTCATTAGTGCAGACTGATTTTTCCCTGAAGAATATGACAGTATCATGCTCCTCCTGACAATTAAAATTAGCTTGTCCTAAATTTCAAAGTGTATTTAAAAAAACCCAAAACAAAACCATGTTTTTCTCCTGGAATTACCCTATATTTAACCTATTACAATATATTAAAATATTAAGTTACCACCCTTTTTATAGTCCTTGCAGGCTCATTTCCTTGATCAGAATAAGCAGTTGTGATCCTTATCACTCCAGGACTGTCATTTGAGATGGAGAATGAAAGAGTGGTGCAGACAGTTGGGTTTTATTTGCTGTCATGGGGAGAGCTGCCACTCATAGCAGTAGTAATAACCTGCATCATTCATCATTTGCAAATGTTTCTTCCTGCTAAGTAGTGTTTTTATAAGGAAAGTCACCATCCATTTCTCCTGGAATTAACTGTGTAACCCATCATGTACTATGAGCAGCCAGATTTCTCACAAGAGGATTTTCAACAAAATCTGGAAGGAGTGGGCAAGGATGCTGAGCTGATCATCAGTGATATATCTGATCAATCTGCACAGAAAACTATTCAATTTTTAGGATAATAAGAATGTGATGTGTAGAAAAGATTTTAGTAATTCCTAAGTTGCTGTTCATCATTGTAAAGCCATTGAAGAGTTCATGTGTCTGATCATGGTGTCTCAGATTGGATAGGTAAGACACCTCACAAACCCCTCCTTGTGATACTTAATTTTCAAGACACTGCCATATGGGCTTATGACTGCAAGGCAATGGATCTCAAGACAAGTGAATAGAAGAATTTTCTTTCCAAAACCCAGCTTCACACAGAAAACTGTACTAGTTATTAAATTTTGGAGTTGAAACAACAAGATCATAGACTCCAAAAAAACCTTGAACTAAGAAAAGAGAAATTTCTTGAGTTTTGGGGGTAAACAGTCTACTGATGGGTTTCAGCATTCTTCTGCATTCAGTGGATAGTAGAATAAAAAAACCACTGTTGCAGCCCTGTACAGAAATAACATCCTGAACAACAAGGTGTCCTGTTGATTAACCCACAGTAAGAGCAGCTTTGTGGTGCAGGGATAAGAATGAAGGGATTGGTAGAACTGGGTTTTTGTTTAGGATTATTTTGACGTAAGAAAATGTCTGAATTATTCTTCAGTTTTCTGCTCTCTTAATAAATATGATTTATAAGTAAATCTGACATGAGCCGAGTGCTCTGGCCTTAGGAAGACAGTGAGCAGATAAACAGGCCAAACAGCAGACCACTGGGATCCCATTGCTTAAACTTTGGGCAGAGAATCTTGGAAGGATTCAGACCTGAAGACACTGGAGGAGGATTTTAGTCCATTCCTCCAAATTATTTCCCTATGGTCTTTTCCTTCAGACTTTCAAGAAAGTGCTTACACGTTGCACCCATGCAAAGAAACTTCCTGCAGTTGGAATTAGTTGTACCTCACTAGAAAGCTGGGAGGAAACTTTTGGTGAAATGCTAGAGTTCAGACAGTGTGCCAAATTCAGCCCTGGATTATATATTTTTTCCCTGAAATGAATGGCAATTCAAAACTTTTGGCAAAAACGGAACTTTATAAACCAAATTTTCAGGATTCCTTTCTGCTGGATTTATGCACATAATGTGAAAAAATTACACTAAACTATTGCGAGGTCACAATATGAGTTTGTCTCTCATTATAAGAGAAATGATCCCATTGTAAAACCAACTCATCTCACAGGGGTGTGGAAGAGAAAATGACATTTTCTAAGGGTCATAACTCATCTACGTTCATTCCTTTATTTTCTTGCTTAAGATCTTTTCAGTTAATAAAACCTGTAGATTCTAAAAGCAATATTGGGGAGAGAAAAGTGAGATGGGACTATCTTGAGGAATACCCTTTTACAAAAATATGTGACCATACTTCTTACATACTAATTATAGTAGATGATTATTGCTTTCCTTTGAAAAGAAATTTATTTATTTATTTTTTACAATCATCAGGATTTCATTAAACAATAAACTCTTCTGTTTCCAGTCCCATGTTTGTATTGAATAAATGGTGAATTCTGGTGGAAAATATGGAAAACGATGTGAATTTAGTGGAGAAAGATTTATCATCTGTGACCTGTTACACTTCTAATTCAAATGCAAGTCCATAAAAATTACACATTTTTCTGGGTATTCACAGGTAGTCACAATTTTGGAAAGATTATCATGTATTTATGAGATGACAGTTTTTAGTTACTGTCATCTGTTGAGCAAATTTTCTTTAGTCATTAAAGGTTTCAGCCATGTCTCTTTTACACAGGCAATTTTTCATACAAAACATTCTGTAACTTTTGAAAAGAGCCCTGAACACTTGCTGTAATCAGTCCCATCCCTGTTCCCTGGTGGAGTCTCTCTTAGCACAGGGGCTGGGTTTTCTGTCCTCATTTCCAGTAGTTCAGGCAAGATCTAATTCATTAGAGGGTCATTTATGTTTTACTTATTCATAAAGGAAGAGATGAGGCATCATCTTAGATAAAATAAAAAAGGAATTTTTGGAGAAAATACAGGGTCTATCATGCCCTATATAACTTGGGTTTTGTTGTTTGCTTTCTATTTGTAGGGAGATATCTCTAAAGACTACTACTGAGTGATTATGTCTTTGTGCTAGGTCAACACTGTATAAAATCCCATTTAGAGATGCTTATTCTTGAATTGGGACTCCAGAGGCTTTTCTTTATGGATATTTTTCTGTTCTGGCACAAACTTTCTATTCATTATTAGTAATAAAAGGAGAGAATACCTTGAAGTAGCACAGTGTCTGAGCAGGCATTAATTAATTATTGAGACTTCCCTACACAAAATTTAATTCCTTAGAACATAAACAAGTAAGAACAAAATCCATGTAGGCAACTTGCCCATTGTACAGGAGGATTAACAAGTTACTTATTAATGGACCCATCTGAAGTTGTGAGAAACATCTGCTTGTTTGCACGCAGTGAGCTGTTTCAAGCACTCTCCATAAGTTTGGAATACATTGGTGAAGCAAATGCAGTGTGGATAAAAGCACTCCTCATGCTCGTGTTCTGATGTAGGAGGGGTGATTTCTCATAATTTTTATTAAATTAAAGTCGTAGAAAACCCAGTAGGCATTGACCTCTTCACAGGCTGTCTGTGCGTGCGTGCAGTGAGTGCATTCAGTGACGTACCTCCTGACCCTGCCTTTGCAGAGACAGAGAAGATGATGTTTTCACATATTCAGCTCTTTGATTTCCTTTCCACTAGCCATAATTAACATTTATTCAAGCAACATTAGGAAGAACATAAATATTTCAAAGAAGCTAATTACAGCATCCAAAACATCCTCCAAGCTATTCGTTTAATGAGGATGTGTTTTGTTCCTGCAATAGTGTAACATTAATTTCATCAAGCAATTAAACAAAACAAAACCAGATACAATAGAGAAAGATGTATTTTTTCCCCTGTTTACAAGAAGTGTCTCCCTTGCAAAAAGGCAACTGTCATAAACCATGCAAGCTTCCTATAAATCCAGATTCAAGCTTGGAGATCTTGCTCTGTCAACGTTTGCACAAATTTCAGTAGAAATATTATCTTGGTATAATATATAGTCTGAGCTTAGTGCAAATGTACACTTTTGTGAAAAGTTATATTGTTCTTTCTAGTATAATACAGGGAGGATTACAGCTACTCCCAAATCAGTTTGCCTTACCCATGTATCAGGAAATGCAAAACTACACTGATGCTTTTAGTAAAAAGGCATAGTCTACAATGAAATGGAGTTCATACTGGGTTGGAAGTACCGGAGGAGTGCAGCCTATTAGGATTCAGACAATGTAACTCATGGCACTGATAGAATTGAGTGTGTAATGGCTACTGCTTCTGCCTATTAGCAGGAATCAGATGAAATCAAAATTCACATTTCAGATGAAAGATTATCAAGCAATACAAATCAAAGCAAGAGATAAATATTAGATTTTTTTTTTTAATGGTAAATGGAAAACCAGAAGTTTCTACCTGGAAATTTTTTATCATCATCTTCTAAATCTCCTAATACATTTTTGTGCAAGTGGGTTCAGCAAAATTTTTCAGTTTGCAGTATTAAAACACACTGTGCAAAAATGCAAATTCTGGGCTAATCAGAACCCTTTCAGCAGAGACTAAACTTTAATTCAAAATGTAACCTTTTTTTAATATTCTTAAAACACTCTGCACCATTCAACAGGTGCAGAATATTTACAGGTATCTTATGCTCAAATTATATTAGACCGTAATTTTTTTTACAATTATTAAATATTTAACAAGATTGTAATAATTAAAATGCATAACAAATTAAATCTTTCCTTATGCTAGAGCTTGGACACTGATTCATGCATTTGAATCAAGATAGATTAGGGAGATACCTTCCAGCACTGATGACTCCCCATTTATGATAATTTCTTCAAATAAATATATTCTGCTTTTATTAATGAAAACCAGAACTAAATGCAACCCCTCAATTAAGACTGTTTTTAAAAAACTCTTTTAATTAGATAGCTATAAATACAGTCATACATACAAAATACAGGCTACTGCTCTGATTACTGGCTCTCCTTTGACACAAGGACTGTCTCTGTCCCCAGATGTATAAAGGAAAGCTTTGTTACTGAATCTGTAGAGAAGATGCTCCTATTGCTAAAAGAATTTTATAGCATCTTAGCATGCTGCTTGGCAAAGCTTTCACAATTTTGATGGCCTATCAAAGTGTCTAAGGCAGCAGAGCCCACTTTGTTTCACATACAGCTAAAGGTGAAGGCAAGGAGCAGACACCAACATTATAAGGCTATAAATCAAAGTTTTGTTTTGTTTCACAGTAACAGTCACTGCTCTTGTCAGGCAGATTTACTCCACCTCACACTATTTAGCCCCCAGTCACAACCCACTGAAATGGTAAAAAAGAACTGCAAGTTGTTTTGGAAAATTACAATCTCCGGTATTGCACCATTGTCGCATTGCTGGACTGTGATATACTAATTTCCTTTGACAGATAAAATAGCAACCAAGTGAAAAAATAGGATGGATGGATGGAAAATCAAGGGAAAAAAAGGCATAAAGATAGGTTCTAAATTGGCTCTTGCTATCGTGAAACTCTCTGTAGCCTTGGAGCAGCACCTCGGCTGTGCAGGATCTTCCTGGAGCAAATGGTAAGAGAGCAGAGACAGTCAGACACGCACTGTTCTTCAAAGTCAGATCTCACTGCTGGGCTTGGTGTGAGGAACAGGTCAGCACTCGCCTGAGCACCTTGCTCACTCTTGGGAGTGACAATCATCCTTTGTTGGATCTGATAGCAGGAGGCACTGTCAGACTTGGGTAGCCACTCTGGTAAGCCAGAGCTTGCTGTGCTTCCGGGATGGCTGCACTAAACTGCCCGAGTGCCTTAACAGATTTGGAGTCTCTGTACTTCTGACTGTCATACAACGTAGTTGTTTTGGGTATCTACAGGCATTAATAGGAACCAACTTCTGCAGCTGTATTATAAGTAAAATACCTTGCTAAGCACAGTATTAGGATTTTAATCTCTAAATATTAAATATTTTAATCTCTAAATATTAAATATATGATATGGTTATCACTGAGTTCTATTTCGTGGTGTGGCATTGTGTGTGTATCTAGAGCATAGGAAAAGTCAGGAGGCAGTCACACCCCCGCAGCCAGAGAGTCTTCAAAAAATTCAGTGACCAGTCGGCGGGTGCTGAGGCAGAGAGGGGGGTGCGCATCCCCAGAGCCCTGCATCCCAGCCACCGACGCTTTCTCCCACGTGAAAGCGCCACGACATTTGCTCCCACGTTCAGCTAGCTGAGGGCAAACCAGCTAGTGAGTCCCATTTCCCCACTTTAAATCACGCCTCTTCTCCCTCGTACACCCGGCTGGGACAGTGTCCGAACGCCCTTCGCCTTTCGCCCGTTTCATCGCTGCGCACACCCACAGCCGCGGAGGAGCAGTACCTTCCGCACCAGCCACCGCGGCTCCTGCAGGGCTCCTGGGGGATCAAAACATGGGCTTGCTTTTAAGGAGGGGATTTAATAAAGGGCCTGGAGCCTGGCCATCGCCTCGCCTCTGTGCCAAGCAGGGGCACCCGCCGTGCCAGCGCGGGTTCCAGCGGCCCTGCCCCGGGGCGGAGCGGGGTGACTCACCGGCCGCCGGCCCCCGGGGGCAGCGGGGCAGCCCTCCCTGAGCCCGGCTGGGGCTCGTCCACGTGTCGGGGGCATTTAAAAAGTTGGGAGAGAGAGCGAGGAGATGCCCAGAAGAGCGGCTGGCGGAGCGGCGGCGCAGGGCACTCCGCGGACATGGGACACCTCTGCCACCATCAGCCCCCCGCGGCCACCCCCCAGCGCAGCCTGAGGAAAGCAGGAGACGGCGCGGCGCTGACCGGGTCCCCGCTACTCCTCCTCTTGGTCCTCCTCGCCTCCTCGATGTGTGCTTGCAAAGGTGAGGAGCATCCCGCTGGCAGCCCCTTCCTGCGCATAGTTTGGGAGCAGGGTGCGCGCAGCCTGCCAGCCTTGGCAGCGGCGCGGCAGGAGAGGGGCAAGGATGCGCTGGAGGACGGTTTCGGGGATTGGTCTGGGGGACTTCTTCCCGGATCCCGGTAGGATTACTCTGTCCTGGCAAAACACTCCAGCAGCTTGGGGAGTAGGTTTTGTTAAAAGAGATTTAATTTTAAGTAGCATTTACTCTGATTTTAAAAAGGCAAGAAAAGAGATGAAACAACATGCACAAAACTGCAGGAAAAATTAGGACCTGGGACTCTCTGGCAGTCCTATATGTAGCAATATATAGCAGATGAGGAATCCTGAAAGTTGCTATTTTTGTGGCAATGAGCTCTTGTGAAACATCTAATAGGCTGTTTAACAAACCATACTCTCTCTATTTTCCCACCTCAGATAGATTAGCTGCTTACACCTTGCAAAGTAACGTTACAAAATGCTGTGCAAGGACTGTTTCCATTTTGTTTGTATTATATGTGTGAGATTTGCTTTAATTGTGAAGTTTTGTTCTGCTTTGTTGTATTTTTTTTTTCTTAACATCAATAATCAAATAATACTTAATATTATGTTAAAAATAAATTCTGAAGATGTGGAAGAGGGGAGGGAAGGAAGAGGAGCACAGTCAAGGGCAATGGCACACAGTATTTCATCACTGTTCTTACACAAATGATTGCCAGGAGCTTGTTAAGGGAGAGCAGTAGAGGGAAGACAAGATGTAAGAAGTCAGTCCCAAACTGTGCATCTGGCATTCTACTGCCTTGGAAGAAGTTCAGTTTCTTAAAGATGGCAGAATTGAAGGACATGAGAGCAAATAAGCTGTGGAAAATGTTGATTTTGCTTTGATTTTCTCCTCCATGTTCCCTTTGAATAGGACTTGTTTTCAATAGCACACAAGTCTTTCTCTGTCTCTCTCCTCTCTCCTCTCCTCTCCTCTCCTCTCCTCTCCTCTCCTCTCCTCTCCTCTCCTCTCCTCTCCTCTCCTCTCCTCTCCTCTC
>JACBWW010000020.1:17773738-17793569 GCA_020086605.1 Lanius collurio | reverse complement strand
TGGAGGAACACTGCTCGGTCCTCTGAGGAACACAGTCCTAGGTGCACAAAATTGATGGGATTGCATATGAAATAAAAATTTTTAAATATGTGGAGAAGGGTAAAGGAAAGTGAGGAGTGGGTGAAGGGTAAAGGAAAGTGAGGAGTGGGTGAAATAATTTAGCTTTTCTATCTAGAAGTTTATGCTACAGGCCAAAAAAAAAAAAAAAAGGAGAAAGTTTGGGTAGTCAGGCTTTCTTGCTTGGTGCCCCAAAGTTTATTAATTCATGCTAATGAATTTCTTTAGCTCTCTCTGAAAAGCCTTGGGAACCAGGCAATGGCAGAAACAGTATTCAGAGATAGGCAGGCAATGCTTTGATGGGGAAGGTGTGCTAATTTGAAGTGTTGCCCTGTTCTAGTCTTTGCAACTAGGATACTAGTCCCAGGTAATACTCCAGTTTGAATACACTAATTTAAGAGCAGAAGACAAAGTAAGACAACAGCAGCAGCTTTGATTTATTTGGCATTTTTCCTTGAAATGAAACAAATAATTGGAAATCAGTTTCCTTGCTACGTGAACAACTCAGAGATTTAAAAAAAAATCCAACTTCTATATAGTGGGAAATTAAGAGCCCCTCTAATTTTTGGGGGGGGGGCAAAGCAAGCATCCATAATAATTAGTCAGCTTAAGTCTGTGCCAGTACAAAATGCGGTTTTGAAATCCATCCATTAATGCCTGGAACTAACTACAGTTGTGATTATTATTATTATTAGGGGTAAATGCAAATAACAAATAACATGATGGCCATTCATACCATGCACACTGGACATTCTATCTAGGTCTACCTTCACCTCTTTTTTGTTTAATTTGATTAAATTCTTTTTAAAAATGTGTAATTTTTGACTGCCTAGGAGGTTATAAAATCACTGTAAAACTGAGGTCTTTAAGAACAGTGTATAAAATGGTTAAGTGTGACTCATGGGCAGCAACTTTGGGCAGAGAGATAAATTAGATGACTTTGAAGGATTTCCTGCAGTGCTAGGCATACACAGATAAAGCAGCACCCTCCCCAGCAGCAGTTTGCCTCCCATGGGAGTTACAGCACATCCCCTCCCTGATGCCATTGTGTGGTGTGCTAGTGTACTCACAATTTGGTGATGCTCATTTCTGTTATTTACAGAGACTCTAACAGTACACTGCCATCAGAAATACACTGCCAGGTAAAATAACAATGTGGTAAGAGGGGTATTCTGGACAGTGAGTTGGAAGGGACCCTGGAACAGTGACTTCCAGGTCTGCAGCCTGGGTGGGAAGACATAGAGAAAGGAGCGGCCCCAAGTTAAGCACAGCTTCACTCCATCATTATGCAATTAATTACACAATCTACTGAGGGACCAAACTTTTCCACATCACATATGCAAGACAGAGGAAACAAAGCCAATTACATGTGCACTGTCTATTAGCTTCTCAAAATACCATGTTCATCTCAAGAGCACTATTTATATGCAATTGAACATTACATAGTGTGTGTTCAATTCTGCAGTTATAGCATACACGAAGGCAAGAGGTAGAGTCCAGATCCTCAGCTCACAGTGCATGTGCTGGAGGTGAGCAGAGTTCTCAAAAATCTTGAGGTTGTAGGCACTGGAATGTGATTTTCTGAGCAGGTCTCAGTGAGACCCAAGTAACTTCCACACTGTTTCCTGCCAAGATATGTGAGTGTCCATATCTGCGGTGACCTTGTGAAGAAACATCCTGCTGTGTTGCTGAAACAGAGCAGGCAAACTGCAGAACACCCAGGGTCACAGACTTCCTTGGACCAAGCAGCTCTCAGCCTTTACAGTTAATAGTTGTGCCAGATATCTCTGACATGGGACACAACACAAATGACCTTTGCTGCACAGCATTGCTGAGCATGGTTTGTGTTTCCAGGTGCACCGATGCCATCCCAAGCACTCCAATCAGATGAGGATTTGCAGCTGTTGAAAGAGGTAAGCCTGATCTGCCGTGTGGTACCCTCCCACTTCTTTTGTGCCCATCCTTGTTACAGTCTCACCTTACCAGAGTTCACTTGCACAGAGTTCAGCTGTGTTTTCTTCCAGTATGTCATCCTGTATGTCTCCTATCCTGACATCAGCAAAGAGGTGAATTATCTAATTTTCCAGACATTCTGAACAGTTCCTTCAGGGTTGGGACTGAGTGTTGAGATGTCATTCTGAGATGAGATTGTCTTGTCTCAATTGAGAGCTGTGTTTGATAACAGTTGTCACTTAACTGTGAATGACCAGGCAGTCACTGTCCCTGGAAGCATCACAGTGTCTCATCTGGTAATTTTATAGTCTGTACATGATGCTCAGGAACTGTTTCAACTCATCCAGTCTTGCTTCTTGCATCATCTGCTCTGCACACAAGGCTGGGACGTTGTTCAATCCTACCCCAGCTTCTCAATTTACTAGGTAAAGGACAATGTACTGTGTCAATTAGCCCCTCTAACACTTGGCTATTGATTGGTATCATAACTTCCACTCTTGTCTCTGAAATGAAAGTTTGTTTTGATCCTGGGCTGTGACACAGGTGTTAATACAGGCTCTTCCCTGCCCTTTTGGAACAGATGGAGTGGCAGGGCATAACATGTGGGGAGGGTTTACCCTGCAACTTGCAAGCCCTGGTGTTGCTGCAACCTTCAACTATTGTGTTGACATTTAATTTAGTAGCTTTGATAACACTGGAAAGATAGTGACTCACCAGGGGGGACAGATGCAGAGAGTAAATTTCTTCTGATTGAGACCATTA
This sequence comes from Lanius collurio, assembly GCA_020086605.1. Lineage (NCBI taxonomy): Eukaryota > Metazoa > Chordata > Aves > Passeriformes > Laniidae > Lanius > Lanius collurio. The sequence goes on along the minus strand of JACBWW010000020.1, from coordinate 17,790,797 downwards.
CAGGAGACATTCTGCTTATTGTCATCTCCCCATAGTTCATATTGGAGATGGTGACTCAAAACCTAACCTATTTCCAGGCTGGCACTTGAACGAGCCCCAGTGACATTTATCTCCCAGGAAAAAAATGGTCTCTTGGGAAGTATGATCCTGATAATTGTAAGGAATTTTTGAAAATTAGTTATTTACATTCTGGATTAAAAAATTGTTTTGTACATTTCTGCATGATAAGATTCGCTAGCTGCAAGATTTGTCCCTGGGGTGACTGGAAACCAAGACAAAAATCCTGTTGATTTCAGTGAAGAAAATATTACGCATAAGATACTCAATTTTGTAAAATTTCATACTAGAAGCGATATAACAGTTAACATTATAACTAGAATTATGCTTAACTGGAAATGGTCTAAGGAAAGAGAATTAGATATATAGTTACATACCCTAAATCAACCTAATGACGCACTCATACTTGTTCACTGGAGTTTCTTAAAGTATAAATAATAATTCTTCCCTCTTTGCTACTTTACTAGTAGATAGTTCAGGAGAAACCCTGCCTCTAAATAAACCTTGTATGTTCCAGGAATGGCTCTGAGTTTATAAATATGAGAACTTCGTAAATAAGTATTTTGTTTCTTTACTTCTCTCTTACTTCTTTTTGTTTCTTTATGTTATTTAACCAGCACAAAGCAACTTGAAATCTTCTACTCTTAGGCCACACTTCTGAGACAGGAGAGAAAATTTGGCAGAAGATTCATAAAAGACAGAAACAATTAATTTTTTTAAAAGGAATTAATAGAAATTGTGTCTTTCCCTCGATCCTTGCTTTTTATGTGGAAGTTTTAGCTGAAAGCTATCATTGCACTGAACACAAAGCAGTCTCCGGCTTGTTCTGCTACTCAGTTATGGTAGTTCTCTGAGTTAAGTAAATAAACAAATAAAACCTAAACACAAACAAACCCCGAGAGGAAACAACACTCTTTTTAACATAAGCTTCCAAAATTACTTCAGCCTAATTTTATCTCATTCATTGCTGTCTTCTTCCTCTATGCTTTCTTAATCTGAAAGTAGTGAAGCTGAACTGATACACTCAAACACAAGCAAGAGGAAGGAAGAGGAGGAGAGAGGGCGTGTTACCAACAAAACCTATTTGAAAAGGGAATTCTGTGAGCTATTAGTTTTCCCAATATTTCTGCTAATGCTTTCTCATAGATTGTCTCTGGAGAAATGGATTATCTCCTGTCCTGAAGTGTTCAGATATGCATTATTTTTTTCTTTTTTCCTGTAATATTTTCATTGCTAATTTAGGGTTTTTATCTATAGTAAAATTGTAAGAACAATTGCATTACCTGCTCTGTTAAAAGAAAACCAAACCAAACCACTGTTTTTATGCAGCCTGTGAACAACATGAGTGGCAAAGATATTTTTTGATGGAGGTTATTATTGATATAACTTTAAAGTTATTTAATAAAATTTTACATTGATTTTTGTCATCATTATTACACTGTGCAACTTCAGTTGCAGTGTTGGAGACTTTTCCTTACAGAATACTCAGAACATTCAGCACTGGTAATATTATTTCTGTGAACTCAAATACCTTCTATTCCATTTCTTATCCCTTCTAAAATATAACTGCTCTAAAATTAGTCAGTATTACAGTATTCTCTTATCTTGGAAAAGAGACAACAGAAGGAAGATGTAGTTAATACAAGGTTATGAACCATAGGGAGAGGATGGGTAGGAACCACTTGTTCAGTACTTCTTCCAAGACAAGACTATGACAGCACTGAATGAAGACAACTTTGAAAAGACTGGTGAAGACAAAGAGTAGTGGTGTTTCACACAGTGTTTAGGAAAATGCTGGTGCAAATTGACTGGTGTGCATGAGATGTGCCAGCACATATCATAGTCACTCGAGGGATGCATGTGTCACACCTGCAGGGATGCTGTAATCCAATTGAAGGAGTTGTGTTTGAGGATTGATCCTTGAATCCCTTGCCTTAGTTTTGTCATTTTCTTCACAGTTTTGTACAATTCAAAGATATTACAGGAGAAATTCAAGTTCATAGTTCATGCCCCGGATGCTTACAACCATACTTAAAATATGACTTAGTCTGAGAAGTTTGCAGTTAAGAGGAGTATGTGGTCAGTAAGGGAATAAAGGTCACAGATATTTATATTTGTTCAGATCAAGCAAGTATAAGTTTGTTGCTGTTGTTTTCTTTTTTATGTGATTAAGTTCCTTCCACCTTTGAATGCAAAGTATTTAATGAATGGACCTATGAGGATGCCTTACAATGGGCAAGCTTGCCATGCCATTAGCTGCACTTACCTTTTTCTGAAAATATGCGTATTTCACTTGTTTTTATTACTCTGACTTCCTAAAAAAGTGTGTGAACTCTTACAGATAGACGATGCATGTTCTGCTTACCTGTCCACAGATTCTCAACCTCGGGTGAGTCAGACAGAGGTAACTCTATTATTCTGAAACTGTTATATGTAGTAGAATTGCAAGTGTGATAGCTGAGTTCCCGTTTTCTTTGCATTAGGTGTCCAGTACATTGGAAGAACTTTGTTTTTTGGTCATGGGATTTCTCCAGAAACCACAGGTAACACACATAAAAGACTGCTTAGCATTTTTGAAGCCTGATCTCTCACTGTGTCTACAATGAATTCTGAGGACTCAGTATGAAAAGTGTCATTCAGTGCTGGAAGTATTTCTGTCTGTTTTTACTCTGAAATGCTACGTGTCAGAATGTAACACCATGTAAAGACAGCAGGGGATACATCAATGTTCAGAAAATAACCTCCAGGCTGGGTGCAAGGTGTTGGGAATTTTTATTCCTCTAGATTAGAAAAACAATGAATTCTCAATAGACAAATATATTTACTTAGGAGAGTTTGGGGATGTACAAGGGAACATCTGCTAAACACATCTAACTCTTCTAGGGCAGACTAATCAATGCTCTCTGCAGAGTTTGAAATTATTAGTTACATCAATAAACAAAGACATATAATACATCTGCCAAGGAAGAGTATTTCAACCCAGTGCTTAAAAGATGATGTATGTAATCAAAATTATCCATTGTGCTTTTTATTTTAATGAATAAAAGCCTCTCTACCAACTATTATTCCCACAGGGTTTAGATGAGAAAGACAACACCAAAAGGGTAAGATGTCTACATATGTCCTACAATCACACCAAAAAAAGGCAAGAAAATCACAGCACTCTTGCCCTGTTTTGTAGTAAAACCCCCTTTTAATTTTTTCAAACAGTTCTTATTTCATTATTCTAAGACTCATGACTCGGGCAACTCAGACATCATGGTAAGTGGCTTAGCACCTCCTTGTGAGTGAGTACCTGTGTGCTTGTATATAAAACCAAGGCAATGTTCCTTTTTGCAGTCGTCTCTCCAACTGTATGGCAAGCTCAGGACTGGGAGTTACATGTTTAAAGTACATAATAATATGGGAGAGGATCATCAGTACTGTACTGGTGTGGAAAAAAAATCCAACAAACTCATCCAAACATTCATGGAATCCCAACTGAATCTTAATCTTGTAGTTTCAAATTTTAAGAGTGAGATCAAATACTTCTTTCAGGTTTTGGAACACAGCACAGGCAGTGAAACAATGTGGACTTACAGAAGTTGAAAACGCAACCATAGCTATTAGATACTCTTAAAGCATTTTTATTCATTATTAATTAAACTATATGAATTCATTTGCACATGTCATAAATATGTAGCAGGCAAAATAGTATTTAAGTCTCACTTGGATTTTAGATTATATTTTGAATGAAAAATATAGTTTTAACCATGGCAAAGAATTGTTGCTCTAAAAGCATTGTCAAAAACCAACAAGTCAAGTACATGTGATCCATTCTCGCTTTTGAAGTGCAAACATACTGTGTTATCTGTGTGCATCTAGGCACCATAGGATTTCAAGAAAGTTAAGCATATTCATATTTTCTTGTTTCTTGATAATCATTCTTATGTGCCAATGTCCATTTTTGCCTTGTTCTTTACATTTCTCCAGAAATATGTGGGGTATTTCCTAGAAAGTGGTATCGTTCATATTGGGGTCAATGTTTTCATGCTAGAGCTTCTTTGGAGGTTTTAATGGTAACTCAGGCACAGTGAAATGAGCTATTTCTGCTGCTGCCCCTGCTTAAAAGGTTACTGCATCCCACTTCATCACCATCCTGAATACATTTGCCACTGCCCTCAGAGATTACCACTTTCTCACTTCTTTTGGTTTAGCTGTTCAGATGATTGTTTTCTAGCCATTTTCAGAGATACTAATTTAGGTGAGATCCATCGTTCCTCAGCTTTGTAAACTCTCTCCACCGGCTGCAGGACAGAGCCCAAGTGGACAGCTCAGATATCCATTAACTCCTTCACTCACATCAGACTCCTACTTTTTTTACATATTATGCTTGCCTACCTTAGGCAAATAGCACAAAATTGACTACAAATAGGCAACTTCTTTTTACCTATTAAGTACAATAATACTCTGGTAACTCTGGTTACTCCATATATTACAATTCTCTTAATTGCATTACTTTTGTAAGAAGTATTGTATCAAAAATGCATTATTTTTTAAATTACATTTATATGAGTTGAAGGTTTAGATTGGTTAACGGAACACAGGTTTTTATTCTTTATTTCTCCCTGTGGACCTCTTTCCAAAATCCCACATGGTTATGTTTTTCCAGGGTGAGCACTTAGGCTGCACACAATGCCACTGCACTTAACTAGGCTATCTACAAGCTTAAAATCTTGTTGAACAAGGAATTTCATGATTGAAGATAGAGTGACCAGAGCCACGGCTACAAATGTCACTTGAGAATGGATTTCTACTGTACACTTTTCTCTAGCAAAAAACCCAATTTTTTTCATTGCCATTTATTTTGAAGTAAAATGAACTTTTCAGTACAGCAGAGGTTGAAGCTGCTAATTTCCATAGTAGAAAATTGTAGAAGTGTTAGTAGGAATACTGTATGGAAATATTCTCAGTACCACTCATAGAGACTCATCAAAGTCTGAGTAATTCCAGGAGTGTGTAAATGGTTCTGAACCTTCAATTAGTTAAGGTAGGATGCATAGTTTTCCCTCCACCACTCTGTGTAGTGTAAATATAAATGTTGATACCTGTTTGTTTACAAGTCAAAATGTTAAAAAACCCCAAGTTTCTCGATTAACATCTTCAGTCCTTTTTCAGTGCATGTTTGATCCATAAGCCAATATTGCAGAAAGAGACTTCTTTTGCATCATCAGGGCTAAATTTCACTGTTGCTCATGCGTGTGTGTTCGTGTCCTCTCAGTCGTCTGTCCTGCATCCTTTACTGCAACTCGTTCCTCAGCTTAATGAGAGAAGACTGAAGAGAAACAAACTGGACGTATGTAAACTTAAACTCTGCATGCTTGTGGTCTCACACTTGGTGGCTAAATAGCTTTTCTAAAAATGCCCTTGTAGACCTTTCTGCTTACATATTTTGGTTGGTGTCCCAGAATGTGCTTCAGGGAGGGCTATCTTGCTGCTGATCTTTTTTCTTCCTCATATTGGGATGAAAAACAGAACCTGCTGTGCATAAACACATCCACCTCTCTCCCTGACTAGATAAGGAATTGAAAAGGTGGATGAGTGAATGAGGAAAGATGCTGTATTAAATTCATTCTTTATTTCCAGTTTGGAACAACACCAGATTTTTTCACAGCTTTGACTTCTCTTGAGCTACAGCTTGCCTGGTAGGATATGGTATTTGAAAGACAACTAGAGCATTTTCTGGGCAGTCAATCTAAGAGACTGAGAAAAATACCTTCTAAGGGGCAGGCATTAAAATAAAACTCTAAGTAATCATACATCTTCATGAATACATATTCTTCTGTGTACATATATCCATGCAGGTTTGTGAATATACATGAGTATTTATTATGGCAGGTATTTATTTCTTTATAACATCTCCAAACCCTTGGAAGTTTAGAAGGTGGGTGTTACAAAAAAGACATTCTTAGCCTCAGCTGTTTTCTAGTATCAAACTTCTGACATGAACTCAAACAAGAACACTATTTAATCTTTAAGAAGTGTCTGGCTGTAAGAGGAAAATAGCATATTAACATAAATCACAATTTCTCACTAGTAATTGTACTCTTAATTCTTTTTATGTTCTACATGAATTTCTTAATCTTGCAACAGCTGCCTGTTTTGTTCCTGTTTTCACACATTGTTCACACATTGAATAGAAAAAGTAGAAAAAATGACATGAATACCATAATACACTTAAAAGACAACGTACAGGAAAATTTTTGTCCTTTTGAAATATAAAAATTATAGTAGTGACCAGGTTATTAATCTAAGATGGGTATTTCAAATCCAGGTAAAGCTAAAATTAGAAGAAAAATAGAAATAAAGATCATACATATGTTTCACACACAGCAAGAAACTGAATATAATGCTATATGTGGTGAACCTAAGTCAGAATTAAAATCAAGGCTCAAAAATTATGTATGGGTTAAACCCTACTTCCTTTCAAAGCTTCCCTGGATTGAATCTACTTCTGTAGTTTGGAAATGATGGGAGTCATTCTGTTTTACACACTTCTCACAGTGTAAGAACAGAACATGAAGTGATTCCTTTCGATGACACTTCACCTTATGATATTCACCCAAGAGATCGCAGCATCCCAGTTTTTAGTTGAGAAATACCCTTATTGCTAAATAAAAGACATCTACATTTTATGCTCTGGTAAGCACAACACTGAGACTGTTTTGTTTCTCAAATTGACTGTCTCTCCACCTGCAGGACAGATACATCACTCCCATCTCATACTAACAGAAGCAAATAAAATACTGTGATTGAGCTAATGTGTTCTCTAATCATGAAGGTCTCATTAAAGCAACTGGATGCTTCATGTTTTGTACTTGTTACACTTAAATGGAATTTCAATTTTCTTCATCATTTGTTACCCTCCTTGCTGTATGGACCACCAGACAGTTGTTTCACCCTATGTGCAGCACAGACAGGACAGACTATCATAAGCACTGCTCTTTGGGAGTTAATGTGAGAAGAGTGGTTATGGTACACCTTTGGGAACAGTCTGGGATCTCATTCCTGGGAGCAGCCCAAGTATTTCTGATATTTAAGCTTTGCATTGTTGGTGTCCTGCAAGATGCAAAAAGCAACTCTATCTGTAGAGACTCCACCACCACGAAGACCCTGGTTGTGCCAGGGTAATCAAACCTGGAAAATCAGAGGCAAAAGGCTGCTCATCATTTCTAGTACCATTCTAAAGTGATCTAACCTGAGCTAAAACTTCAGGTGGAATTCAGCTCCATTCATATGCTTTCTGCTATTTCTACATGATAACATAAACTTCTTGTCACTGACATAAGGAGAAATGCACATAAAGCATTTAAGGAATAAGACTGTATGTAGTTCTGAAGAATTACATTTTATGTGTACATAAACTATCTCTCTTGCATGTAGTAATTTAAAGCTGCAGATATAATTTAAAATACTTTTTTTTTCAGGAAGAACTTCAAGGACCTGGAGTGATTCAAAGTAGAGGCTACTTTTTTTACAGGGTATGGTTTGTTTTAATTTTTTATTTTTGTTTTCTGGTGAGAGTTAAAAAAAAAAAAAGAAAAGTAGAGAAACCACTGAATTACAGAAAGAATTACAGTGATTGAGGAAAACTTTTTTCAGTAAGCACATTCCACCCTACAGGGCTTCTCCAGGTCCGCTCCTGACATTTTCTTGAATTAAAATAAAGGCATAGTAGGAATTTTTTTTAATCATGTTCCTAGTTTTGTGTCTACATGATACCATGCTATGCCCTAAGACATCATTGATTATTTCATATCTAATTGTGAAAGAAAGTTCTAGAAAATATGGCATTTTGGAAAATCTTCATAAAGCATTGTTTAACAGGGTATGTTTGCACATGATATAAATATGATTCCATGCTTACGCACTGCTAGGTCTGACCTCGCAATTTTCCTTGTGTTTTGACCAGCAAGGTAAGAAACTAGATACAGAAATTCTCATGAGACTGAATCTACTGTGTCCATCTTTTATGCCATAGAGCCTTTTTACTTCACTTTAGCAAAATTGAGAAGATGGAAAGACAGATTTTTTAATAGTTCTCTTGATTTTGGTTAGTATTTCTACTTAAATAAGAAAGTGGCTAATGGCTTTAAATAAGAATGTGGCTAGGGTTCTATCGATGATCTTAAATGCCTTGTTCGCAGCCTAAGTTATTCTATAATTCTAATGAAAAGACCACAAGTTGGTATGGTTACATTTCTTATGTATCAGGCTTGGATCCTTAGGCTTGTTATGACAGGCCAAAGTTATGGGTAAAATTAACATTGGTGCATTCATGCTTCCAGAGTAAAAGGCAAATCCTTATAAGCCCAGGAACAAACTTTTTTCAACTTCAGTAGAAGTTGTATCAAGTCCCACACTAGTGCAAAATATTTCTGAAAAACACCACAGTGAAAAGGGAGAAAATATGCCCATATCAAAGAACACAGTCTAAAAAGACATGTATCTGTTTAATAGCAACAAACACTTATTATGCAATAATAACAACAATCAGCACATTTTAAGAAAATGCAAAAAGAATAAGCATTAATGATCTCTTGAAGTGACTGCTTGTGGCTTTCTCCCCCTTAAAAAATCATACAAGATAGACAATTCTTTCTTCAGTTTATACGGAGTAAATTGTAGTGTATAATTCTCCTCCAGAGGTAGATATAGATTAAAAAATAACTTATGTCAGGTCTATCTTTGATGATAATCACAATGACACTATTGAGAAATGTACCTACTTCTATACACATCCAGTTGTTTTGGGGCCTTGTTACTAAATTCTGTCAGTTTTACAGAGCACTTATTAAATATTTGTCTTTCAGCCACGTAATGGAAGGAGATCAGTGGATTTTCGCTAAGGAGGTATTTATTTAATACTTTTAAACATGATCTACATGTAATTAGTTCATTTTTATCCAAATAGACCACAATATTTTTGTTGAGAAGTTGTCTCAGAAAACCTTTTATTGTGTAATCAACTTAGATTTCTGCCCACAAACTTCTTTCAGATGTGTTAAACAACACTTATCTATAGATTAAGTGAACAGAAGCTGTAGGTACTCAGTTCCCAGAACAGAGAGCACAGAGGTGTTTCAGGCAGCAAGAAATGGAAAATATCCCACATTTGTAAACAATTTGGAAAGTGCTGATGCTGATAAGTATATCTAAGAAAGAACTGAGTCAACTACCTGTCAAATGAATGCTGAGAAGCAAACTGACATCCTGAAGGTAATTCCCTAATCTTATAAAGATAAAAATCTCTGAAAGTAAGTGCAAACTTCAGGATTCAATTTCGGTGCATTCAACAATTTGGAGAGATATAAAAATGCAGTCCAATATTATCATGGTCTCTTTTCTAATGTATTTTATACTGCCATCATATTTTAAGTGTTTTATCCAACTTAGTGTTATATCAACAGCTAATGCTCTATCTTATTTTTCAGGATTTTAGGTTCCCAATTTAGAACTAAAACTGCAGGAATGCTGAGTACATGGACATACTGTTTTCCTTACAATAATTATTCGTTATTAATGTACAATTACAAATCACTCAAACATAAATGTTCTTAAACCAGATTCTGTTAAGAAGTTCTTTACTTTCTTGATTATATTAAAAGCATATTAAAATTATTTGTTTCCTAGTGTTGTGATGTTTACAACCTCATGTAAAAGAGCGTTTGCATGCAACAGGCATTGCCTCCAACAACACTGTTAAGCAAACTTTCCCTTCAAAGTAAAGGCCCTCATCCAGAGAGTTGTTTTAATGAGAACATTTGCAGTATAAACTACCACATTTTTTCCAGAATCCATTGTGATTTGTGTGTTTCACTGGCTGAGAAAAAAAAAAAAAGAAAAAAAAAAGAGAATCCCTTTTCCCTTAATAAAAGGAACATGAACAAGAGTCAGAGGGTGTGGAATGCTACCCACGGGAGGGCCCTGGGTTTAATTGGCATTCAACAGTGGGCTGGGCCATAGCAACAATTTTGAAGAAATATCTTGACTTTAATTCAACTAAAATATAATGGCATCTATTTTTAGCTATTGAGAACACAGATGCACTATTAGTCTCATTCAGGGGAAGACTTAATTGCAACTGGGATTAAAATTTGCTTGAAAACTCAACTGCTTTTGATGGAGACTGAAAGAAGCTCTACTCAGAAGCACAAGCTAGCCTCATGATCTTCCCAGCTTCTCTGTCCAAGTTTATTTTCACACCAGAATTGTGTTGAATGATGTTGTTGAGGTTGTAATTATATTGAAAGTAACTAACCATTCAGAACTAGATGATCTTTAAGGTCCCTTCCAATCCAAACCATCTGGTGCTTCTATGGTTCAGTTTAGCAGTGGACTAAAGTTTTTAACATTGTATTGGCTAGTCATGGTTTGAATTGGCTTCAGCATTACTACTCCTGCTTCTGCAATTTTAGATGAGCAGTGAAACTTCAGAAGGTAGCTAGAAAAATTATGGCCTCAGAGGAAGCCAGATTGAGAAGACCTTTTCCTGCCCACTTGTTTTTGCTCTGCAGTTCACTGTGTCTGCAGTCAAACTGGCATGGTTATTTGGGAACAGAGGATCTATTTACATTTGACCCCTGCTCAGAACTAGTGCAGGGCCTGCTGCAAAATGCCTTTTATATTGTATCGTATTAAACTAGGTTATTTGTTTAAGCTTTTCCCAGAAGTGCCTTACACCACAGGGCTGACAGTTCCCACTCCAGCAGGCAGGGTGTGAGCAGCCCATGGCTGACGGGCAGGGCAGGGAGCAGGGTGGCTGCTTTGGTCACCCCAAATCACCACCACTCTTTGATATTTGGTTCATTTGGATTTTGTTAATCTTCTGTTTGTTGGTTTTTGGGTTTGTTTTTTTTTTCCCTTTTCTTCTGGAATAGTTTTTAGTGGGATCAGTTTTCTCAGCAGTAACCCATGAAGGATGGGCTGGGTGGCCGGGGCTGCCCTCACGCCCCCTTCAACCTGTGTGAGGGGGGGCAGTGCCCCAGGCAGCCATGCAGGCAGCACCCAGGGTGACCCCAGCCCCGAGCTGCCCAGGACAGGCAGCAGCGGAAGCTGAGTGCCATGAGGGACTTAAGTAAGGGGTACTGAATGGAATGACACATTGAGAGATTTTGGAATTCTTCCTCCAAAAGAAAAGCTGAAAGATCTGCATATGGGGTACATGCCACCTACATGGAGATGGCATGCCATTAAAGAAGAAAACTGTATTTTAGTGCTGGAATCAAAATGTTCAGAATTTTTAATTGATTACATAATTAATTTGACTGTTATGAGCAAAATACATTTCTGCTTCTAGTGTAGCACTCATTTCTGGTACAATATGGTTTCTAAATACATTACTGTAATAAAGAATCAATTTATTATGAATTACTATAGTAATTACTATAATTTCACTATGTCATACATTACAATTTCTGTGCTGTAATGGTGGTAGCTGCAGAACCACAGAATCACAGAATGGGTCAGGCTGGGAGGGACCACAGTGGGTCATCTTATCCAACCCCCTGCTGGAGCAGGGTCATCCTAGAGCACAGGGCACAGGATTGCATCCAGACAGTTACCGAGTACGTCCCGTGAGGGAGACTCCACAGCCTCTCTGGACAATCTGTTCCAGTGCTCGGTCACCCGCACAATAAAAAAGCTCTTCCGCATATTCAACTGGAACTTTCTGTGCGCCAGTTTCTGCCCATTGCCTCTTCTGCTATTGCTCAGCCCTCCTAAGAACCTGGCTCCATCCTCTGACATCCTCCCTGCAGATACTTAAAGACATTGATGAGGTCCCCCTTTCAGTTTTCTCCCCTTGAGGCTGAACAGGCCCATTCCCTCAGCCTTTCCTCATAAGAGATGCTCCAGTCAATAAACTTGTGTGGTTTTAAAAGCCAGCTGTAGATCTCTAATAAACAGCTACTGTGTTTGGTTTGCCTCTTATTCAAGGTAGATTTTGATGGCTTTTCTATTTCTTACTTCATGAAAATGTTCATTTGAAGTTTATATTGAAGGAAGGCTCAGGGGAGACTAAATCAATATTTATGAATACCTGAATGGAGGGTATAAAGCAAACAGAGTGAAGGTGTTTCTAGTGGTGCCTCGTGACAGGACCCGAGGCAGTGGGCACAAAATGAAACGCTGGAGGTTCTCTACGAATATTATGAAATCCTTTTTTACTATGAGGGTGACCAAGCACTGAAATGTTGCATAGTCTTCTTCCTTGTTGATGTTCAGAAGCTGTCTGGACATGGCTTTGGACTGCCTGCTCAAGGCTGATGCTATTTGAGCAGGACGGTTGAATCAGGTGACCTCTCTTCCAAGCCCAGCCATGCTGCAATTTTGGAACTCTGTGATATACAGCACACTGTTCTTAGGCATAACTGTGACACAACCCACCTCATTCAACTATTTAATAGGAGCACACCAATCATTTTACTTACAGTACTGTACAATGTGTTTATGAATTTGAGTTCAGAAAACTTTGGCACCTTGTACTAAGACTTTAGCAATTGTTGCTACACCAGACATTCACATATATATTTTTGTACATATTTTACAAGGTACTCTGCTGAGTTCTGCACAGCATTTTATTGTAACTAAGAAAAATGAAACTTGCAGTTTACACAAAATAGAAAAGCTAATGTGATTAAAACATTTCCTCTGTCTAGATTTTACCTGTACTTACTCCTGTTGCATTGTTACAATGACTAAAATAATTCTAGGACTAACACTATGTATCTAGTGCTGTACTCTCAGAGAAAGAAAACAATTCACAGAAGTATGTGGAAGTTGTGAATCAAAACTATCATGTATTGTTGCTAGAGTATAATAACATTGTACATATATTATTTAATTTTTTTGTGAAAAGCAATTCTACAGTGGCTTTCTGTTAGTGCAATTAATAGCTGCTTTTAGTTCAACAAATTTCAGTAAAGCGTTTTCCTTTTCTACCTTGCAAGCATTTTTACAGACAAAGACTGCCACCTACTGATTTTAGATTCCAGTTTTCATTATTTTAAAACTGTCTGGTAAATACTAGTAAAAGTACTGTAATTCCTCCTTAAACTAATCTCATTTTCAGAATCGTACAAATATTTAGTAGCTGCTCTAATGTTTTCTTGCATCATCTCAAATGATAAATGCTAAACAAACAATTTGTTTGTTACTCAAGTTTCCCAAATTTGGCACTGATTAAATAAGAAAATTTATTTTAATGTTATATTATTGAATAAAGATTGGCATAGAAGCATTTCTAGCTCTAAAATTATAAGACCTCAAGCTCAAGAGTTACTCAAATAATTTAAGTAATTGAGCTGCACTAGATATTATTTTAAAATGCAAGTAAAATGTTCCAAAGATGCTTATTATTATTTTTACTTTCTAATTAGGCAGCAACACTTGCAGGAGTGGAAATGTCTTCAGAGGAGGCAAAAGTATGGGAAGATAAGAGAAGTAAGCTTCTGCATACTGTGGAAAGCAGCATGAAAAAGAAGTTTACAAATGCTCCAGAGAATGTTTGGGTTATAATTAATCTTTATTGGCCAAGGTAATTACATTCTTGTGAAAGATGTAGAATACTTCAATACAAAGAATTGAACTGGCAATTAAAATACAATACCTAGAAAAATTAAATACAAGAGACTAATGAAATAGCAATTGTTTGGAGGCAATGGAATCACAGAGCATCTGAACAATCTCAATTTGTTAATTCACTTTGTGAGAGTTAATCGTTCACTTTTGTTCAAACACATGGAAGATTTATTTTGCTGTGCATGCTTATCACCATGTAGGTAACCTTACTGAGATCTCTGCATTTCACTGGGAAAGTGGTGTCCACTGTTTGTTTGCACATTTTTTTCTCATTGGGAGAAGTCTAACAGGATTATTCTACCTTTATTTCCCCTTTGACTTGAACAAATCAAAAGCCCATCAGGAAAAGTCTCAGTTATGCAAATTTGTATATAAATTGGTGAAATACAAGGCAGGTTCATTGGAATAGCTGAACACGGGGAAATATATCTGAAAGCAGAAAGTATGAGAAATATTTTTAAATAATTCACATTATGTAAAATTTTTATGGTTTTTGTCATCATTATATCTAAAGGCCACTCTTTAAAGGTTTAAAAGGTATTTGATTATTTTGGAAAGAAAAAAAAGGTCTGCAAAAAGAAAAGATTTTGTATAGAATTTATGTAATTCTGTGGTAGGAATATTGCCTAAGCACAGGTATTTTGCAATTTCATGGTTAGATATTTTACTGAGATAAAGTTGGGTTGGCTCTAATTTTTGTTGTTGCAAGATGCATCTCGGTCTTTATTAAAAGCCAGTTCCTTTTTCTCTTGGGATAATTTATTGCAATTATCAGAATAAATTGTGACTTGTTTTTACAGGAGAAGTTGGACAACACAAAAAACACTGATGTGATGAAACCTTGTCCTGCTCAAGAAAATTTTAATTAGGATAATTTGTTCTGACATAAATTAGTTCAAATATGTTTTTTTACTCCTTTGGTAAACCTACTGTTAGATACCTACTGGTAGATACCACTTCTGGAAGTTTTTGTTCTGCAGATTCAAAGAGGTAACTAGGAGATGCATTTCAGACACAATGGCTTATTAAGCTGTTATCTGCCACTTCAAACTAGAACGTTAGCTAGTAGTTTTAAATGTAAATAGGTCATCAGGGACTTTAGATACGATTGCACAGTCACTTCCAAGTATCAAGGCTGGCTGCTATAAAAGTAGCATTGCTTCCTCTTAGCAGCGAGCCTCCCTCCCACTGCTGTGGCTGCTGCAAGGGGCACAGGCAGCGTGTGACAGTGGAAGCAGATGCAACAGGAAAAGAGCCAAACCTCCCTTTTGGTGACCCTGTCTTTGTCCAAACAATGTGACCACATGGCTGTAACCACAGCCATCAGATATGACAAAGCAGCAGCAAAATCCAAGGTAATCTGCACCTTAAAACCAGATATTTCTGGTGTTGAGTCAGTTACAATGTTTGGAAGAAAAGACTCCAGGAATGTTAGCCAACCTTACTTTACAAGGATTATGTGGATTGTGACAGGCTTTCAAGACAACATCCACTCATTTTAGTATTCTGGAGTGATGTGAAATTTAGTTTCAAAATCAGTTTCCTCAAACAGATCCTCTTTTGAATAGGCCATTGTGGATCGAAAAGGAACACACTGAGCAGGTGGTTGTTCAGTGGCTCTGAAGTGTATCATATGCGGGATGGTGATGGCATTTCTGTAGGAAAAATGGCTGTAGTTAATGGAAGTGCACTGGAAAGTTCTGCATTTCCGGCCCAACCCCATCATTTACCAATTCACAAAAGATCTGCTGCTCTTAATTTGGCATTGTTTAAAAGTTATTGGTTGTCACACAGCCCGTGTGAGTGAAACAGAGCTATCATTACACAGCAAACTCACACTGATGACAAGCAGAGTAATAGTATTTCTAGAATAGCTTCACAAAACCACCACACCACCTCTAAGCTGTCCTGACCCTTCAGGATCCTATAAAATACTTCCCAAAGAGAAGTAGAATTTAAAAAATGACTTTGCTTGGGCCACAGCTTTGGCAGAAAATGCAAACGTGTGTCATCTCCACAGCTGTGTTGCCTCTTTTGATCTTGTCAGAGTAATTTGTTACTGTAACATTGCAGTAAGTAGGTGTTATGCTCCCATTCACACAAGGTGTGAAGAGATAGAGCAGCACCTCTACCTTTTCTGAAAAATTATCACTGGTTACTAAAGATATTCCGGCAAATTTGAGAAATACAGCCTGATGTTATTTTTAGCCTCCGGTTTCTTTGCCGTACTCTAGTTCTGATAATTATGCATTTGAAAATATTCCCGCATTTTCTCCTGGATATTCCATTCCTGCTGTATCCTATTATCTCTACTACACTTCATCATAAGAGTGTTATCCTTTGTACGAGTAATAATATTATTAGTTTTCCTTTTGTCACGTTTTCCTCAACTGAAAGCTAGAATTAGGGTATTAGAATCAGTAACAAAAATAAGTGCTTTTATTAACGCTTTTTAGAATTCTTCTGGTGGAAAAGTTCATGGTTAGCTTTTTGGGAGCACTAGCGGTGAAGAAGCTCCTGTCCCTATAGTATCTTTGTGTAAGACTTTGGTCACAATTGTGAATCAGATTGGGAAACTGAACGACCTGAAAAGTTTGACAGAAAGGAAATCCATGATAATTTGTAGTCAAGTTCTTTATTTCATTCTAGACATACACACGAATTAAACTTCTGTAGATACTTTTACATATATTGCTATTCAAGTATCAACTGCAAAATAAGATCCTTGAAACTGAGAGGAAAAAAATGGGATTACTTACACAATATTACCCCCAAGCATGTTATTTTACAGAAAACAGCTCGCCGCTATGTTCTGCTGCAGGCGTAACAGGTTTATGTTTAAATAGTCGCCGCGCATTTATCGAATGGTATGAAAAGCCTCGTACACACAAAAAGGCTGAGGCAGACACGTCTGTTCGCTGCCGTTCTGGGAAGTTTCACCAGTTCACGCACAGGAAGGAAGAAACGACGGACCACGGCTGGGACAGCTTCCTTGAACCCCTAAATAGCTCGGGGGGCACTTCCCGGAGAGCACGCGGGATGCCGCTTGTTCCGCTTTGGGAATGCGCGTGTGGCCGCGTTCCGTGCCGGGTTCGCCGTGGTGGAACGGGCGATGAAGGGCCGCGGTGCCCGCTGCCCGCCCGGGGGTCACCGCGGCTCCGCGCCGCCATTTCCTCCGGCCGCGGGGTGAGGCGAGGCGAGGTGAGCCGAGGTCAGGGAGGCGCGCGCCCACCGCGCCTGCGCAGCACACGCACGCCCATCACGCCCCTGCGCATGTGTGGCGCGGCGCGCGCGCAGAGCGGGGATCGCCTCCCCGGTGTCCCGTCCCTGCGCACGCGCGGCGGCGGCAGCGGCGGCCCCGGGGTGCCGCGGGTTGCAGTGC
>JACBWW010000020.1:17691464-17773397 GCA_020086605.1 Lanius collurio | reverse complement strand
CGTGGGGGCTCGGCGGCGCAGGCGCGGTGGTGTCGGGGGGACTCCCGGGCCCGGGTGCTGTTGGTGCCGCCGCCGGAGGAGCAGGAGGAGGAGGCTCAGTCAGTCAGTGCCGGCGGGCGCGGGGCTGCGCGCGGGGAACGGCGCTCGCCGGGGCAGCGCGGGCGGGCAGCGGCAGCGCGGGGCCAGGTGAGCAGCGAGCGCGGCGCGAAGCGGTGCGGGCGGACCCGCCGGGCCCCGGTGTGTGGTGGCGAGGGGAAGGTGGGGGCACGGCGCGGAGGAGAGCGGTGGAAGTTTGACAGTGCCGGCGTGTCTCCCGCCGCGAACCGGCGGGGCGGGAGTGCAGCGGCTGCCCTTGGGCGGGCACGGCCGCGGCCGGGGGCGGGGGGCGCTCGCGGGGCACCCGCTAGGCCCGGTGACCCACTTTGCTCCTGTCACAACTCCCGGGCGCGTCGGGAGCGCTGCCCGCCTGGCCCTGCGCCCGCGAACCGGGCAGGGCGGGCGCGGGACTCCCCGGCATCCACCGGGCCGGGCCGCGCCGGACCGAGCAGAGCTGCGGGCGGCACCTCCCCCCGCGGCTCGTCCCGCGGGCGCGGGGGAACCCGCCCGCCCCCGCCGTCCCACGCGCGGGGGAGGTTTGCGCGGCGGCCCTGCGGAGCGCAGGTGTTTACACGGCGGACGGGCGGCGGTCGGTGCCCGCTCGGCCGCGGGCCCTCCCCGCGGCGGGACAGCTCTGCGGGGCCTCGGGCTCCGGGCGGTGGCGGGAGCGTGCCCGGCGCTGTCCCTGCGGCAGGTGGGCTGGAGCTGCGGGGTTGCGTATGCACTTCGCAATTTAATTTTTCTTTTCCCTTTTTTTTTATTTGTTCCGATAACTTTATTGCGGTAACTGCAGCGTGTTTACGCTCCTGAAACCTGAGAGATCTTCAGTAGCCCCCAGCCCTTTTTTGAGTTACTGCGGTCTTAAAGTCAGTGTGTTAAATACTCCATGCATGCAGGTGTGAAATACGACCAGCGAGGGACTGGAAATCCGTGGTACTTCAATTTTGTGTTTGGTAAAGGTGGATCAGGATTTCTGATTGGTTTCACTTTCAAATTCCAGCTACTTTAGGCCTCGATATAAATTGGAAATGTTGGGGTTTTTTTCCATCAAGAGGAGTGCTTGTGAACTAGTGAACCGTATTTGCAGTGAGAATTTTGTAAGGCTGTTATTTTCATGTGCTGGTAAGCGTTAACCTACCAAGAAGCACAGGGAAAGTCTGGTACGGTTTTGGCTGGAATATGAAATGGCAGGTAGAGGCTGAGTGGCTGATCGTAGAACCTGATCTAAGTCCTTGAAGTATTTTTTCTTAAATGACTGGTTGACAAGCAGTGCTTTTGGTGGCAGTATTGACTTGACCTTGCCTGCCTCTTTCTTGCTTCAGCTGGACCAGCAGAACGGTTCTTGGAGTTGTGTCCCGTAACTAGCTTGAGGAAATAATCCAGGTTAAAATTAACTACTGGTTTTGTTTGGTTTTGTTTTTTTTTTTTTTTCTTTTTAATGTGGTTATATTTAACCTATATAATTTCTGTGGGTAACAGGTGTGTCAGGAGGCAAGAGTATTGTTTAAGCAAATACCTTAGTGAAAGAAGTACTTCAGAAATACACCTCAACTGTGGTAGTCCTGGCAAAGTTCAGTGTGAACAGTTACAGTTGTTTCACAATGTTCAGTTTTACAGAAATAGCATTGACTTTATTTATAAAAATCCATGGGATTTGGGCCTGTTATTTGAAATTGGACAGTGTTTGATTGTTGTAATACAGGGATTCTACGTGAAAGTAACTATGCTTTTAAATATTTTTTTAATTAAACTATTAATTTTCATATATTTCCACTTAGGATACTTCCTCAAACTTGTTACGGACACTGCTTTCAGATTACCAGACATAAGGTATTTGGTTTAGGTTCTTTTTGTAGAATATGGCAACTTGTCTGAGAATTTTGTTGGTAAGGCAAGGGTTACTGATTCTTAACAAACAATTCAAACAGGGAAAAAAACCCCAAACTTCCGGGTTGATATTTAATAGTTTAAGGTGCTATTCAGCCATGTCTTGTTTTTTTATTTCTTCCGCTTCATGTTCTTACATGGAAAAGTTTAACACATTTAGGCAAAATAAAAGAATGTGAGGAAAGAAGTGTTTTCATTACTAGTGCTCTTCTAAGGACCCCAAACCCTCTGCTGTAGGTAACTTTACTCTCTCTGTACTAAGCAATTTAAAAACTGAGTGGTAATTACTTTAAATTTAATTTGTAGTGTTGGTTAATTAGCTTCTTAGTATAGAATTTCACAGAAGTAATGAATCTTCATGGTTGGATTGGTATTGCAAAAGAAATTGCAGCTTTTAAAAGCTTTGAGCTTTTGCTTTTTTCTCCCCTGTATTTGAATTTCTGCAAAAAGTTGAAGATATAAACTAGTAGAGTTATTGCCCCCTACCTTCTCCACATGTTCTTTATATGAAATGTTTTTATCAACTTGGAAAGTAGTGAATTTTTTATTAAAAACAATAAGGTTTTGTTGAAAATAGTTGTGAATCAAAAACGCAATTTTCTTCACTAGGTAATTTCTTCATTTGAAAGCAGCTCATTTTTATCAGTGCTTTCCTTTAGGAGATACATATAATTTGTTGTCAGTGCCTCATGGTTTCAACTTAGTTTAATAGATGAAGACTATGGATAGCTCTCTTCTAAGAATAGAAAATTAGTATCCTAATAAAGTTTTAAATACAAAATATAATTCAGAAGAAGTGGAATTACAGCTGAAAAGTACCTTTTCCTCACAGTGTAATGAGTTAGTTTTTCTTGAGGCAAAGACTTTGGCAGATCTCTGAAGTAAAGAAAAGTTCATTTTAGTGTTTCAGCCTTTTTAAAGTGCTAGCTTCCCTGTGAACTGTGGATACTGTAAAGGGTGAATGAGAAAGCAGATGCAGAATTGTTTCTGAGGATTGGTGATATTATAGGCAGTGGCATAGCAAAGACAGTAGTGGTTGTTCCTGCCATTCTTACTTTCTGTTTATTTACTTTGCAAATTATTTTTAACCTTTCACTGTTAATGAGCTGCTTCACCACTGAAGGGGTGGCACAAAACCAGGAGGGTCACCGGGCTGTTGGGAGAACAGCAGCTGTTTTACAGTAGCTTTATCTCTAGAGGAGGGAAAAAAGTGTGAGACTACAGGTAGTGACCAAACCATTCAACTGTTTCTCTCATCTTAAGCTAATACTGAATTATTGTTAGTAGTATTGGTATTATTATTTTGGATTTAGCGGTCTTTCAGAATAAAAAGATGTGTTGGAAGCCCCAACTTCAGTCCCTTAGCAGAATCTGAAATGAAAGATTCCAGTGTCTCTCTGTAACTCTGGCTCAAGCAAGTTTGGCTATATCTGTTGGGAAGGTACCTCATTCACTTCTGTGGGTGGTCCATGTGGGGAAACGAACTTACTAGTATAGTTGGTTATTTTGTTAACTCAGTGGGAATCTGTAATAATTTGAAACTCTGTCAGACATTACACTGTTTATTTGTTGAAGGACTTAAAAGATGTGAAATGCAAAATCATGGAAGAGAAAGGAGACTCAGGATTCATGCAGCTGAGTGCTGCCCTGAAGGATTGAATTCTCTATCTCTAGTGCTGCCACAAAATTCCTTTGTCATGTAAAAGCCACTTTAATTTTGGCATACCTCATGCCTGAGTGTTTAAATTTATAGTCTTAATGTTCTCTTGCCATTCTTTTTGTGTATATTATAAATTCTTTTTTATAGCCACTTTTAGAATATATAATCATATACATAAAACATTTTGGTCCTCTGTGGTTGTCATATATTTAATATTATGTGGAAGCAACAAAGCTTCACGGATTCTTTCAGCAGTTTAAAGCTGCACACTTTGGACTGTTTCCAGCAGTTACATTTTGTCATTAAAATCAATGAATTAGTTTCCTTATTGTGTAGTGATGTTCTGAGAAACATTGCGGAGTATATTGCTGATAATATTATCATTAGTAGTATGAATATTTTATTAAATATAGATCCTTAAAAATTAGTTATATATATGAGATTTAAAACTGATAATGACTTATATTTAGAGTGTGATGCTTTTGAAGCTTAGTAGATACTATGGGCATTCCTCATATTCATGATAAAAACATAGCCAAATTAGGCATAAATGTGGCTACTTCAATGCTTTGTTCCTAAAACTGTGTATTTGATAATCTCAGGGTATGTGAGAAGGCTTCACTTTTGAAGCTAATGTCATTTTACTGATAATGACAGCCTGGTACTACAAGATAAGCGGCGTTAGACTATTATGCTTTTGTTAAAACAGAAGAAAACACTTATTGGAGTAAGACAGATCCAATTAAAGTGGAATTTTAAAATAAATGTATGCGATATCATTTTTCTAAAGAGGTCCTTCTAGAGCTCTATTAAAAAGGATATTTGCAGGTACCTCTGAGATGGTTTTTGCTGTATGTTATTTTGGTATATGGCCAGATCCATAAAATAATATAGAGGAGTCAAAATAGATTTAGGTGGATTTTGTGTGTCCAGCCCCAAATAAAATTTGTAGCCATGTTAGAGGTTTCTAGGTTTTCATTAGTGAAGCTTTCCAGAGTTGAACATTAAAGTTTTGTTCTCATTCACATCTTCCAGAATCTTATCATAACTGAGCATCTTGGCTTCTAAATCTATTTACTATTCATAAATTAGGCAATCTGTAAATTAGGCCTTCACTTGTTCAAAGGCATGTTCAAACCACACCTCAGGCACACCTATGGAATTGGACTTGGACCAAAACCCTGTGGCAACTCTCCCTTTTGCTCAGAAGCACAAAGGAGTGAGGAGGAAGAGGTTTTGTTCATGTCTCCTTTAAAAAATAAAAACGCCCAAAATAAACAACAAACCCACAAAACTCCAAAGCCTAGAACCTCACTTTTCCTTGCAGATAAGATGATTAAAATCTAATTGGGCTAAAGAGCTATAGTAGGCCAGTTGTTTTCTTGGAGGAAAAGGAGATGATGTGTGTGCCTGTATTCTGGCCTGTGTTCTGTTAAAAATTTTGAGTGGCATTATGAACTGGAAACCATAATTTGTGTCTCATTTGTTGCCCTTCTCCCTAGAGAGGCATGCATATTGCTGGTGCTGCTCTGTCCAGAAAAGCTTTACTTTTTATTTTTGCTTCCATATTCTGAAAATTGCCACTGAAGTGAGAAGTTAGGAGTCGATGCATCTTCCCAGTGCAGTGCAGAGCCTGCTGAGAGATTATGGTTTAAACACCTGTAATTTGGCTGGGTAGAGATTGGCTTTCCACTTTCTGTGTTCCAGGTTAGTGTGCTGTAACCCTGTGCTGCTGGACAAAATGAGAGCACATCTTTTCCCCTGCTGACATGTTAAAAGAATATATTACTCCTGGTTTGTTGGAAAAAGTTTAGCTGTGTGTACAAACAAGGACAAGGGACCAGGATTGTGACTACTAACCTTGCCTGTGCCCTAGGCTTTCAGAAACAGGTGAAGGTGAAGGCAAAATACTGTGTTCACTGATTACTTACATAGTTTGCATCTCTATTAACTTTTGTAAGAGTCTTGCTGAGTGATGCAACTCTCCCTGGCTTTGGGACTTAAGAACTGTAGATCCTTTTGTATGGAATCCCCTTTTTGTGCCCTGTTTTAGTGAAGACTGTACTGCTTTGGCAGTTGTGCTGCCTATTACAGCCAGAGCAGGCAGCAGAACTTAACTAAACACATTGCATGGTAGTGGTCTTGGTGTGGGACACGTATAAAAGGAGGAATACCTTGGAATGAGCTGATCATCCAGCATGATGTCAGAATTTTAAGTGCTTTATAGTAAGGAATAGTATTGCTAATGGTCTCATCTACAAGATGTTTTTAGATTGTAGCTCCACAAGTTTGTGAGTGTATCTCCATTTCTTGCAGAAGAATGATCCCAGATCCTGTAAGCTGTCATCATCTGCCAAAGTGGTAGATCTCCGGAAAGTTTCAGCACTTTCTTCATTGGGGCAAGTATTTGTGAACATAGAGGAGCCAGGCTGGCCTGTAAAAAGTGGCTCTTGTAGGAGGTTAATGTGTGAGTTTCCTAATGTACATTAGAAAAGCTGAGGAAATACATATTTTTACATCTTAAATTATAATCTTAATGAGAGTATGAGATACTAAGCTGCCTAAAAAAAATATATACTTCAAAATACATTAATACAGCTAATTTAATATTTCAAATATTTCAATATTACAGAATCCTGCTGGTGTTATAAATAAAACATAAGTCTCCGTTTTTACATTTGAATAAAGTTTTTAATGAAATATTAAATAAAGTAAATCTGGCATTTAAGGGCATTTGAAGTGTTTGGTGGCTATTGCATTGCATGTTAAATGCAATTTCAGCAACTGTCTGTTGAGGTTTGGCTATTACTGATGAGCACCCTGGCAGAATAATGTTCCAGGAGTTTAGTGTTTGCTGTTGAGAAGATGGTTGTGAATACAGAGAAGGTAAACTCCTGCTGGTGTGCTAAGGTAGAAGGTACGTAATTTTTCAGTTTACTCTTACTAGAGACATGTTAAAGGTTTGGATTTTCATCAGTCATCCAAAAGCCTCAAGATGTATTAGGAGAAAAAACCTGTCTTGTTTCATGTGGTAACTTTCCCGGTCCATAGTTTCCCAAAGCTTTGTTTGAAACCTATGTATGAAGTTGTAAATAGATAAATAAAAAAATATTTTGCCAAAATCTGCTGATTTCTCTTGGCTCAGAAAAAACCTAGGAATTTTTCCTCAATTAAAAGCTGTAGGGAGTTGCCTTTTTTTAAGCCTAATTTCCTAAGAAAATGTGATTTATGCTCTTTCCTTGTTTTCTCTCATTCTTTCCTTACATACTCACCAGTAGCTTTTGAAATCGTTGACCAGTTGTAGCCATGTTTGTAGGAGGGATGAAAATTGCAGACTGAGATGTTACCGCAGGTTTTGGGAAAATAGGCAAGGGGGGTAGAGAGAAATGTGTCACTGCCCTCTCTTGAGAGAGAGATAATGCAATGGGATTTGGTACTGAACTGTTTTTTCAGCACGCAGTGGGTCTGTGTTGGATGGCAGAATGGGAGTTGTGTGTGTCATCAGGGCTTGAGGAGACAAGAGGAACACAGGGCTGTTTTGGAAAGGGATAGGGACCAACAGTACTGTAGTGTGACATTATAGCAAAATAGTAATAAAAATAATATTTTCTTTCAGTATAAGAACAAAACACAGTATTTCCCAAGTCAGATTTCCAGTAAGCCTACTCCTCTGTCTTGTAACACGTTGAAAAGCAGGAGCTGAACCTATGTCTAGAATGGCATTTCTTGTCTTCTTTCCTGTCTGGCCTGTATTTGCATTACCTATTTATCATGATTAACAGCAGATTGAAACCTACCTTGTAATGTTCAATTTGAAGATTTTTATCAAGTCTCAATGCAGAAAGATCTCCTTCTGGTTGGTTTTTGAAAAACTTGAAAACTTAGTAATGGTAAAAGTGAAGAAAACTTTATTAGCTTGTGCTGCTTTCATTTCTAGAGAATTCTCTGCAGTATAATATGAAATATACTTGCCAAGCCTTCAGTAACCAGCATAACATTAACAAATTGTAATTTATTGATTTCAAGTGTTAAAACAGTTAATTTTTAAAATATCGTAGCAGACTGCAAAATAGGTGGTTTTGGCTTGTGCTTATTTTAAAGTAGTTTTCATAGTAACAACAAATACACTAAAGGAAACTGGATTTTCCTCTACTGTGAGTAGAAAAGCAAGTAGCAGCATGAATCACAGCTTCCAAGAACTGTCAGAATAGGAATGCAAATGCTCTCTTTCTCTCTCTCTCTCTCTCACACACACACACACACACACACTTTCCTGTCAGTTTTAATGTAGTAATGTGATTTAATAAAGTTTTACTGCCATCCACAGCAACAATGTCCATTATATGTAACCAAGCTGCTAATAGCAGTTGTGTGTTTAGAACTACAGTTCAGAGCTAGTATGGTAGTTCCACTGATAGTTCTCTAACATCTCAGCAATTTTACATATAATATATTTTTCTGGAAATGTTTTTGTTGTTAAAATGTTCTACTTCATTTTTTATATAGTGTTTTTTTTCCAGCTCAGAAGCTTTAGCTAGACATTTTGTGCTGCCCTAAAGCTTTTAATGATGTTTCATAGAAAATAAGATAGTTTCAGCCTTGAGAAGCTTGTGATCTGAATTTCACTGACATAGAAAATGAGGAGAATGACCTCAGAAATGGGGACAAGGATTCAAATTAATAAGTGAGCTATAGTGAGTGGATTAAAGTTTCATTTCTAAGAACGTAAGATACATCAGCAACAAGTAGTATGGAGACTATAAGAAGGAAAAGACAGCATAAAGCAAGTCCAAATACTATAAGCTTTTGGAGGAAAAGAAGCGCAATATTTTGGAAAAAAAATTTTGGAAATATTCCAGGATCTGGAAAGCATAATGAAATCAGAAAAGTAGTCTGAATGAAGAGGAAGAATAACTACAAGGTTTTATGAAATAGGGCAGGAAGAAGATCTATAGAAACTTAGAAATTATGTTGATGGGTTTAGCTCTTCTGAAGAAAAAAATGAGACAGGAAAAGGATTTGGGAATTGCTGTTTTTGTCAGTTTGGCAGGGAGGTTAGGACACAAATTCTAGTACTAGTATTTTTTCTTTTAACTCTTCAAGAAATTTACCTGTCACTTGAACTTGCTTTTAAAGAGAGTGGCAAAACAACAGGCAGCTGTGCCTGAAAATTTTATCTCAGGCATTCCTGTTGCTCTGTTGCTACCTTCTGTTACTCACAGTTTTTCTACAAGATGGAGGACTTCATATGAATTTCAGTACAATCGAGGGTGGGACTACAGAAGTTTTTAACATCAGTGGTGATTGACATAGTACCATTTTATCTAAGTCAAAAAGATCACAACCTTTTTTCACTAAAATGACTGAAATTGCTTTTCCAAATTATTTTAGGTAAATTTGTACTGCCTTTACATAGACAATTAGATTTATGGTTGATTCAGATTGATACACGTTAAACTTTGTGTTGCTGGCATAAGAAATGAAAAATAATCTTTCATAAACTGAGATAGATTTTTTTTTTTTAATGCACCTAGACTTCCTGCCCTGTGGAATATAGTTTGCTGCTTTCTATCTATCTACTGGTATTCGATTCAAAACATTGATTTCTAACATTAGAATATTTCATTTGGCTACATAGAAAAATAGATACGTAGGTGATAACGGTCAGCATTTCTTATCCCATTAGACTTGGCAGTAGATGTTCCTCAAACATTGGCATTCTTCTTCCTCAGTTTGACAGCTTCTTCTTTCTGTTACATGTACTGGGGGACAAGGTGGTAGAGAATGGGTTTAGAAGTTACTTTGTTTTGGTTATTTTGTGTCAAGGGAAATCCACTTATCCTTGCATATAATGGAAGGGAATAGATTTATGTATGCCTTAAAGTATGTGTTTTGCCACGTGGGAGTGCTAAATAGAAAATATTAGCAGTGGGTAACTAGCAGTAGATTTTCCAGCAGGATTGTCATCAGTTAAGTGATATTACCAAGTTAGTGCATGTGTATTTAAAACACAGTACGATGTGTAGGAATACAGAATTTCTTATCTGTAGCGGGTGGGGAGCTATTTCTTCGTTGAATAAGTAGAGTATTTGTGTGTAGAAATCTCTGTTGTATAGTTCGCTTTTGCTCATCACATCTTACTGTAATTAGTTTTTTGTTAGTGAGGGGAGTTTAATAGTGAGTGGAAGGAGTCTTGTGCTGTTGCATGTCATGTTCTCTGAAAGTTTCAGGTTTTGTTCTGAGGTACTTCACCTATCTTGTTTGAACCATGGTACACACAGTTAAGATTTTTTTAATGCATTTTCTTTCCAGAAGTTTGCATAGTGTATTATTGATGATCTGCAAGGTCATAATACAATCCAAAGCAATTGTAATACAATAATTGTAATATTAATGCTTTGTACACATTGTTGCGTCTGTAAATTTTGTGTTACCATTGGGATATTGCATTTGTCTCACATTTATTTGGATTTCAGACAGTGCCAGAGCTACATAAAAGGTGGTATCTGATGTTAAAGTTCTCCTTCATTAGTATTTACTTCACTATATTGAATAGAAAATAAAATTGTGGGCAATTTAAGGATGAATATAAAATGACTGAAATGGCAAGAGAGAAAACAGAAATAATCAAGGGCTCATCCCCGAAAGTTGTTTTGAACAGAATAATTTTTATTAAACTGTGGGTTTTTCTGTTGTTTTTCAGAAGACTGTGCCAAAGAAGACTTTTACTCAGATGACATCACATTTGGACTACTAATGCTACCCACCCACTCTACAAGGCACAATGTATTTCTAGGTAATTTAAGTAAGTATGTAGATTTTATTACTACTAGAACAGTAATGCTTTAAGCAGAAACATCTATTTTTTCAACCTCAGGCAAGGTAGACATTCCACTTCAATTTGAGATTCAAATTAATGGGGTGTGTGGGCAAGAATAAACTTCAAATAAGCTTTTTATAAGCATTTATCCTGTACACTGGAGCATGGAATGAAACAACTGAACTGTACCTGAGCTGCCTGGGAAACCAGAAGGAAGAAAAAACCCAGCCCTTATGAAGGCACTGTCCCCAGCAATGCAGTGTGCTAATGTGGTCCTGTGGTTTCTGGAGACTAAACTAATATCTCCCAGGGTTGTGTTGCAGTGAATGAGCATATGTACTGCCATGCTCACTGCTTTTCTTAGGTGCTTGTTTGTTTGTTTAGGATTTTTTTTTTTGCAAATGTTTTTGTTAAAGCTGAGATGACTTAATACCCCATTCATGTAAGGATATAGAAGAATGCATCTTACTGGGTTCAAGTACCAATATCTCTGTTCGCATGTCACCTTATTTATGAAAGGGTTGCTTCTCCCCACTTCCTTGACTGGGCACTGTGTAGTGTCTGGCAGAGGATGGGCTAGGAGGTGCAGGTCTTCATCTTTGCAAGATTTGTCCATGTTTTATCTTGCAGTAAAGTTACTGATTGCTTTGTGCATCACACGGAGGGAAGCACAGAACAGCAAGGTAGTTTGCTTATGATTCATCTTTTGAGCAACTAAAGGGTTTTGAGTCAATGTATCATAAGGATCGTGGCCATGGCCTCTGTATATTTAATTTATGTGGTTTTATGTTTTATCTTTCTAAGTAGGTGTTATTTTTCAGATGTTCTGTTGTTTTTTGACTGAGTCAAAACATACTCTTTTATACTGGGTCAAAAAAAAAAAAAAAACCCAACAACCCCAGAAATTGATCTATTTATGTAGACCAGACGTTGTTCCAGTCTTGCTGAAACAGGATTATTTTTTCTTGCTGGCAGAAAGCCTGCCTGTATTCCTAATAGCTTATAATGCATTGGAGATGCTTGCTCATGCATGAAGTTTGTCATGAATGGAATTACAGGTAGCAGTGGTTGTAGTTAATGATGCTTGACACTTTCTGTTCTAGAACCCTGGTTTTAGTTGCTTATAATTTAGTAAGACTTAAATCTTTGTGTTATATGTCTCCTTCACATAAAATTCAGCCAAGCATCAGCTTGTGTCTGAGAGTGAGTTGAGAGGGAAGAACATACTGTTTTCTTGATGCAAAATGCAATGACAGTCTTGTCACTGGAAAAATGAAGAACCTGCATATGCTGGAACCAACACTCAAGTTTTTAGGAGAAACAAATTGTTATGCTGCAGTATCAGCCCACTTTTTTTCTGCTATCCTACTTACATTAGGCAGCATGATAGATTTCTGAAAATATATTCTGTACCAGTTGAATGAATTTCCTAAATCCATTTCTTCTGTCCAAATCAAATGAGGTAGATATATTCCAAATCCTTTTAGTCATAAGCAGACAGAGCTACTGAGCATGTTGGAGCTGGACAGTGAGAAGTAAACAGGTCTAATCTCCTCCGCTCCCTTGTAGTGTCAGGTACAAACAGTGAGTAAGAAGATTTTCTTCTCTATTCTTTGTGCTTTTCCTTAACCCTATCACCCATGTACTGTTGATTTGGTCTTTCAGATTCTGCTTCAGCAGTATATTTCCTTAACTGTTGTCCATTTTTTTCATTCAGCTTTTGTCTATTCTTTGCTTTTTCTCTTTATTGCTACTCTTATGTTCACAACAGATTGTAATAAAATTGATCATTTTGAACAATGCAGGCTGTGTGTGGCTAAAAGTAATGAAATACTTTGAGCTTCCTGAAAACCTCTGTGTTGTGCATCTATGGTGTTGCTTTTCAAGTAACATTTTTATAACATGAAGATCATATTTCTTCTGAAATGGAAAGGCAGTATACTTCAAATTTTCAAATTATGTACATGTATAGTGTTTTTCTTAAAAGATATTTTTTTCTTTAGAAATTGTTCTAAAGAGATCTGATTTTTTTTGTTTTCATCTAAATTTAGCAAATATAGAGAGAAGCCCATTCTTTCATTTGCAAAATCTTCTGGAAATTTATTTGGATGTTGTATACTGAACGTCAGTGAAACTAGGTGAGTCTAAAGATTTTGGAAATTCTAAGCAACTAAGGAATCGATTGTATGGGGAAAAAAAAAAAAAGATTTGAAAAGTCCTGTTTGTAACTTACAGTTCTAGGAGAAACTCTGGCATATAACCTAAAATCTAGAGGACTAAATTATTAAATAAATTACATAGCCCAGGAAAAAAAAAAGGCAGAGATTAGGCAATGTATTCCTGGCTTTACATCTAAGGTAAAAATCTGTGTATACACCAAATATATTTTATCTAGTGTTACTTTAATGAAGTTCTTGCATTCCATAAATTGCTTGATTAGCTTCCTGTAGTATTTCTGTGTTCTTGTGGCTGTTTTCCGAGATGTTTAGAACCGGGCTAATTTCAGTCTTACAGTAGAGTAATATTCCTGTGTCATTAATCTGATTTTTCTCAGTTCCCTCAGTTGGTTACCACTGGATTTAGAAATCATTTGGGGTCATTGCAGTAAACCCATGGTCATCTTTACCCCCTTTTAAGTTTTGTTTGCGTTAGGGCAAGTTAAATCACAGTAGTAGTGCTTACAAATGTGTCTCAGACTGTAGTATCTGAATTTCCAGGGAAAAAATAGTACTGACACCTGTGTCTGAAAATTCAGAGATGCAAGAATATTTTGTTTTCCTTTACTGTATTTAATTGCACAGATAGTAGGAGGAAATGAATGAAGGAATAAATGAGAGGCTGAAAGAAATAAGGTAGAAATAGGAAGAGAAATAAAATATTTGAAGTGAGAAAACAGGACATAAAAGATGAAGTAAATAAGCAAAGAGAAATGAAGCTTAAGGAATAGAGATATTTAGATTTATGTTTTCTGATGAATTCTGGCACAGGGGAAATAAATTTTTTGTAGAAGCCAGTAAATGGTCTTTTTTTTTTTTTTTTTTTTTAAATGTGAGGCGTTTTGAAGAATGCTTACAGAATTTTTCTAAAGCCTTTCAGTGCCGTCAGGTATTCTCTTTTGTGACATGACATCTCTGTTTGAAAAAGTAGGGTGTTGTATGCATGACAGTTGTGATTTGGATGATTAAAACTGCTTTGGAGAAAATTTCACTGTTGTTTCCCATTACCACTTACTTGCTCAATGTGTTTGAACTACATGCCATTCTCAGAAGACTAGTCTGTGAGTTCTGCTGCAGGTGCAAAGTGCTCTTCTGTCTCTACTGGGGACACAGAGTTCTGCATCAATCATGAAATTCCTGGAAAAATTTGAATGGTCCATGTGATAGTGATGTTTGCTTGTGGAGACCAGATGAAATCTAATCTAAAATAAACCCTCTTGAACAGCCAGCATAGGAGTGTCAGCACCAGCTGCTTTGGTCTACTGATCCATTTCTACGGTTTCAGATTACTTTCTAATGGGGACGCAGTCATAATTGTTCACATTGGTTATAGGTCAGTAGATGAGGGCAGTGAATCTCTGAGATATGTGTATCTATGCTACAAATCCAGCTGTAAGTTTAAGTGCTGATTTTGAAAAATTTTGAAGTGCCAAGAATATTTTTTTTCAATTTTGTTGTGTAAACTGTCAATGAAACAAATAGTATAAATGACAGTGGTTCAAATGACTAAATCATAACTGCCATTTGTAATCCTGATTGATTAGTTTGGGTTTTTGCCATGTTTATATTTTTAAATTGTTAAACAGAAGAGTCTTCTGGTTTCTTTCATTTTATAAGTTTGGTATAGAACTCTAAAATATGTGTGCTTCCCACCCCAAATGTACTTGAGCTGCTCATCTGCATTGAAGAAAACCCCAAGG
This sequence comes from Lanius collurio, assembly GCA_020086605.1. Taxonomy (NCBI): domain Eukaryota; kingdom Metazoa; phylum Chordata; class Aves; order Passeriformes; family Laniidae; genus Lanius; species Lanius collurio. The sequence continues at coordinate 17,759,018 of JACBWW010000020.1, read as the reverse complement.
CCAGTGTTTCATGGCCACCATTAAGTAAGAACAAGACAAAAAATGTGAAAGTGATGGTCTTCGCAGGTGCTTGCTGTTATTACCCTTTCTCCTGCCTTAGTGGTCATGAATCATGACAGACTTTTGGTTTTTTGCCTGGAATTAATTCCTCAGTTGTTAAGGTTTTGAAAATCTATGTAATATTTAGGTGCTGGTGATAAATCATTTTATTTCTAAATAGTAGTTGAAAGTCTTCTCCATCTGCCCTGTTTAATTTTAAGTTCAGAGTTTCCCAAGAATTTTGCATACTTAACGGTAGCATAATATCCCACATATCTATGCCAGTGATTAGGACTAAATTCAATTATGTTTCTTGTTTATTAGATCTTTGTAGAATCTAGACCTTGGCTTTCAGCATTTTTTCCAGAAAATTTCTGAGATTCAATTAAGATTTCTGTTGATAAGGACATTTAAACCTACAGCCTTTTAACATAATCATTAAAATCCACCCAAAACTATTAAAGTTGTAACAGCACAAGTAGAAGCAGCATTTTGAAATGGTTTGTAAAAAAATCACTGGCTTTAATAAAAATAATAAAGTTATTTGCAGTATTATTTAACTTGTTCAAAATTGAGATATAGGCCGCAATTTAAAATGAAGAAAAATGTTGAGAGTGAAAATGTGAGTTGTAAGCCAGTAAGTTATGAAGATTCGTCATTATTCTAAGTAATCTTGCCTTAAGACTATTTCATTGTTAAGTTGAAGTGCTCTGTTTGTTTATTTTTGTAATGTATCTGGTATAAGTAAATTGTTTCAAGCTCTAATGTGTGGTTAAATATCATACAGCTGTTTTCATTACCCTGTCAGCATATGGCCTGAATGTAAAATTCCTGTTAGTTTCAGGATTTCCTGTGAATATTGATGACTTCTGGTATCCCATTCCTCAGTACTTAAAAGGCCACTAACAAGATCCTAGGTCTTTGAAACCATTCTCACAATATGGTGAGCACAATGGAATTAAATAAAACCTGACTGTAATTTTCTTTTTTGATAGCTGATACATTAATTGTAAATTGAAATAGCTATAATGCTTTTATAAATATTTCTATTTCTTAGTGTTGCTTTTAGGGACTAAAGTGCTGGATGATCTAAGTCAGATTTTGTTAATTAAGTGGGAAAAGAGCCTATGAGGGATAGAACCATCCACTGTGAAGGGGCCTTGGCCACAGCAGTGAAAATCTCTGATGGTGGGAGTGTCTGCCAGAGCAGCTCCTGGATGGTCAGACAGGGAACTTTGCTTAACATTGGGATCTCAAGAGTGCAAAGACTTTGAGGAGCATGAAATAAGCACTCAGAAACATGTATCTCAGTACATAGAAACAATGTGGTCTGATTGTTCTGTGAAAGAAAAACTTGAGAATTGTGAAAGATAAAAATTAAAAAACTGGGGAAGAGAGTGTAAAGTCAAACAAATATAGCAAGTGTGGTGCTAAGTAGTTGATAGGATTTTTTGTTGAGTATTCTAGATGGTAAAAAGGATGAATAGTTCTCACAGAAATAACTTTGAGTATTCATTTGAAACTTTGTAGGGTTTATATAGGGTGTCAGGATGGAATCTGAATTTCCAGAAATACAAAAAGGAGCTGAATTTGTGGCCTGCTGCCCCCAATGTAATGTTGAAAATTCTTATCATAAATGTTGTAGCTGCAAATTTTATGAGAGCTTGGTGTAGAATTTCCTGATATATTTTGTCTTTCAGTCAGTATCATGATCTTAAAATGTTTTTGAAAGAATGGGAGATACATGAACTTTGCTATGAGCATTCAATTAGTCTGCAAGGTATTGAAAGCCTTCATTATAAAAATTCCCAGTGCCTGAAGAGTAATATTCTTATCGTAATTAATCAGCCTAATTTGCAATCAAATTTACTGTACCCAACATTTTGAAGATGATACTCATATATGAGAAGGAATTTGTTGTTTGTCTTTTGCTGTTTCTCTGGTGACCCTTAGAAGGTGATTTCAGTTGGTTTTCTGGACTTAGCTTAGCACAAGCTCTGAAAATTTCAGAGTGCATGCTTCTACTGCTCAGGAGAATAAAGAAAAAGTGAGAAAATTTGTTATCTACATAAATAGATAATGTTTTAGAAACACAGAATGTTAAAAAATGTTAAATGTTAGTGTTACTTCAAACTGTAATTTTTCTTTGAGCTTTTTCTTCCTGAACATTCAGAAGTTCAGTTGTGTTCAATGCTCTAATGTTTGAATTAAGTAAAGATATTATTTTATATTAAGATATTACTATCCTTTATTTCCATTTAAGTATATATGCAGAATGATCACAGTAAAATTAAATTAAATTTGGAGTTGATTTTACATACTGTTTTCCTATCGCTGCATGGCTGTTTCTGTTTAGTTCATGCAGCTTTATCTCTTTTGTTACATTAGTGTATCATCTTTCCCACCTGAACAAGTCCAATGACTGACTAAATGCTGGCTGATTCCATTTCCTTTGGATTCTTGCTTGTAGCAGGGTGGCAAAGGGATACTTAGCATCTATATCCAAGGTGGTTACAGAGTGTTTTGCCAAAAGTTTCTAGGGACAAGAAAAATAAACTTGTTTTGTCTTAGTTTTAGTCATTCTTTAGCTAAATTATTTCTTCTCTATATCAATTGCAAAACTCTTCTGGTTTGTTAGTTTTTTGGGGGCTGTGTTTTTATTTTGTTTTTGTTTTGTTTGTTTGGGGTTTTTTGGGTTTTTTTTTTGGAGGGGGGGATGGGTGTGCCCGTTCCCTGTTAAGGCAGTTCTTGCCTTTGTAATAGGAAGGGCTTGTTCTTTATCTCAGGTCTTGCAATCACTGTAATTCCAGTTGAACCCACATTCTTCTGTTGAAAGTTCTGACAAAAGAGTAACTCTAGTATTTTCTTTAGTCGAATTAAAATTTGGAATTCTGTAAGTATAGTGTTGGGATTTTATTTACAGTATAAGCTTGTTTTTTTCAATAACAGGTAGTTGTATTAAGGGATAAACTGTAGGATCTGACAGACACTAGAATTCTAGAAAATTAAGTTCTTCTATTAAAGCTTGTTAACCGTAGGAATATAATGGTAAGCATGCTAATACAAAAGTGTATTTTGCCACATGTTTTTTGGATAGACTCATAGGAAGCCTTGGTTTAGAAGAGACCTTAAAGATCATCTAGTTCCAGTCCCCCTCCCCCATAAGCAGGGAATGCTGTTCACTAGATTGGGTTGCTCAGGGTCACATCCAGCTTGGCTTTGAACACTTCCAGGGATGGGCATCCACAACTTCTCTGGGAGACCTGTTCTAAACCTTTACTGGTTTAGATCTGATCTAAACCTTTACTCTTTTAGTTTCAAACTGTTCCTCCTTCTTCTGTAATTATATTCTTGTGTAAAAAGTTACTCTCCCTCTTTTGTAAAAGCTCACTTCAAGTGGAAGGCTGCAATGACGTTTCTGTGGGGTCTTTTCTGTGTCAGGCTGAAGAACCCCAGCTCTCTCAGCCTGTCTTCATAGGAAAGGTGCTCCAGTCTTCTGATCATCTTCATAGCCTCCTCTGGGCCTGCTCTAACTGGTCCATGTCTTTCTTGTGTTGATGATCTGAGAGCTGGATGCAGTCACCCCTTGTCACTGGCCATCATCTGGACATAGGGTCATTGACCACAACTCTCTGGCTGTGTCCATCCATCTGATTCATTTTCCCTCCAATAGTCTGCCATTCAAACCTATGTCTCTCCAAAAAGGGTGTTGTGTGGGCCATGTCAGAAGCCTTACAGAAAGTCTAGTTAGATGGCATTGGTTGGTCTTACCCTTGTCAGCTGTTGCTCCATCATAGAAGGCCTCCACATTGGTCAGGCATGATTTGCCCTTCGTAAAGCTGTGCTGACTGTCTCTAATCACCTCCTTGTGTTGTATGTGCTTTAAAATTGCTTCCATGATCTTCCCAGATGCAGAGGTGAGGTTCCTTGTTCTGTGGTTCCCCGGATCTTCCTTTCTTCCTTTTTTTAAAAATAGGACGGATATTTCTGTTTTTCCAGTCAACAGGGTTTTTGTCTCACTGCCATGGCTTTTCAGATATGATAGAGTGGCATGGCAACATCATCTCATCAGGTCCCATATGCTTGTGGCTATTCAGTTTCATCAAGTGGTCCCAAACCTGCTCTTCTCTTACAGTGGAAATACACTGAAATGACCATCCCCTAGTGCTTCCCATGTTCTGTTTTGTTCTTTTTTCAGCTACCTCATTCGTTTTCTTTTTGTTACCACTTTGTGGTCTCCAAAATGATGTGCAGGACTTCTGGGAAAAGTGGTGGCTAGAGGTAGGGAGGAGGAGAAGCTGCTTGTTTGGTAATTTTTGACTTGGACTACACTTCAGTGTTGAAGCTTAAAATTTTCCAATTCTCTCATTTTATGGAAATGTGAAGTCTCACTTCTTTCTTTTTGAAGCTGCTTTCCAGTGAAGTGCACTGCCTACTCCATTTTTCAGGCAGGCAAACAGTCCACTCTTCACAAAAGCTTTATAGAATAATTTAGCTGTGCATGAGTCACCCATGCTGGGAAATTTAGGCATCAGAAGCACTTCCACAGCTGCACAAATCATGGATTGTGCAATCAACTTGTAAAAAATAAAGTGATGACTAGCACTAAATATTTTTAGAAGTGTTTTACTTACATGCATGCATTTCTACATGATATAGAATTAAGTTTCAGATAAAATACTAGCTTTCTGAATCACCTGTCACATGTTCTTGGGTGTTGCTGCTAGCAACTGTCATAGTTTTTAAAAAATTATGTCCATTTGGTATACCTGTACAGTTCTAAGTGTTACAAATAGCTGCTGGTGGTATAAATCATTCATCAAATTGTCTTAGTTTCAGATTATTAATTTAGAGGAATATCCTTGTGTAAGTATATGTACTGAGGATCATCCTAAAACCATCCAGGTTGATGCTAATTAACATGCTCTTTGGTAGACAGTTTGACAACTAAGCAACACATCAGGTGTATATGTTTGCATTTTGCTTGAGATTCCCATTGACTCTAAGGCTGAGTTCTGGGTTTGTTTTCATATCCAGAAGCTGATCCATGAGTCTGGATCAGTGTATAAAAATAAGCTGCATTCTGCCCAGAAGCTTTTTGTCATTGATTGCCATATGAGATGAAACAGCACAGGGGAGAGTAAAGATGTTTCATTTAAATGTGAAGCAGGCTTCTCAAGTAGTAGCCACAATGCTCATTTCTTTGAGCACAAATATGAATCTTGTTTTTCCTAATTTTGTTCTCTGGTTGTAATTTAATGCATGGTGCAGGTCAGCATGAAATGGCGCTGTTGCCAAAAGATGTCTAACCTATGATTTGGTGCTTCCCCTTCCCTGTGCCAACACTGCTTTTGAGCAGTCAGATGGTGAAAAAATGTAGTTGATTTAGCTGAATGAAACAACATTTGGGTTAGTTTTGGGCTGGACCAGTTTTAGACCCTTTTGACTGATCACATATTAATGCTAGCTGAAAAGAGGGAATTTAATATGGCCATGGAAATGAGTGGTCAGAGTAACAAAGGCTAACATTATGAAAACTTCTGGCTTGATCAAGGAGATTGGTAAAAGTGCTTGCTATCATAAGTAGCTGCTAGGGCATGAAGTGCCTGGTCTCTGTAGCCATGTAGTTACCTGTGTGGTCTGTGTGTGTATTGCTCTTGCTATCTTTCATGTGGTAATTGCTCATCTGTGGGCAGATTCAGAGGAAGTATTTAGTCTTACTTCTCCCACATTCTAGGTAAATACCCTGACCACTTAGGAGTTAGTCTTTGTCTCCTATTTAAAGAAAATCAAGCAACCAAAAAAAAAAACCAACCCGCAAAACAAGCAAAAAACTTCCAACAAAACAAGAACACCTACAAAAATCCCTTTAGTTCATTTTATTTAGTTGTCTGGCATGGTGTACCACTTCCTCTCTGACCCCTCCCTCACTTTTTCATGTGGGCATAACTGAGAAGTGGTAAGATGTTTCTGGATGTGCTAGATAATTGTATCCTTAAAGGAATAAGTTGATGATATAAAATAATATGATGTCCCTTAAAACTGATCTAAGACTCATAAGCTATATCCTTTGTGGACTGTAAGGGGCAGGGCAGCAAGTAAGATTACAGCTGTGGACTTCAGGAGAGCTAACTTTTGCCTCTTCAGGGATCTTCTTGAAGGAATCCCATGGGAGCAGGAGTCCAGGAGAGCTGGTTGAAATTCAGGCTTGACTTCCTCAAGGCTCAAGAGCAATGAGCAAGAAATTGGACAAAGGGGGCAGGAGACCTTCATGAATGAATAAAAAACTCCTGTCATTTTTCAAGTGTAATCAGGAAATACACAAGAGATGGAAACAAGGTCAGACCACTTGGAATCAATACAGAGAGCTTGTCAAAGTAGAAATAAGACAGGAAGGGCCAAGACTGATCTGGAATTAAATCAAGGATGTCAAGGACAGCAGGAAGGGCTTCTTCAAACACATAACAAAAGAAAAGCCTAGCATAATGAAGGCCTGTTGTTAAATGGAAGGGGACCCTGCTGACCGAGGACACAGAGAAGGTGGAGACACTGAATACATTCTTTGCATTGGTCTTCACTGACAAGACCAGCTCTCTGGAATATCTGATTCAGAAGATCAGGGTAAAGGAATATTGGAAGGAAGACTTTCCCTTGGTCAAGGAGGGTTGGGTTAGAGAACACCCACATAAACTAGACATCCACAAGTCCATAGGCCTTGATGGGGCCTTGCATCAACAAGTGCTGAGGGAGCTGGTGGACACCATAATGAGGCTGCTTATGAGAGGTTGGGGCAATTAGGAGAAGTACCTGAGAACTGAGAGAAAGCAAATGTCACCCTGGTCTTCAGAAATGGCTAAAAGGAGAACTCGGAGAACTACTGCCCAGTCAACCTCATCTCAATCCCTGGAAAGGTGATGGAGTGTCATATTCTTGAGGCCATCTCTATCCATGTGAGTGACAAGAAGGTGATCAGGAGCATGGATTCACTAAGGGAAAATCATCCTTGACCAACTTGATTGCCTTTTATGCTGAAACAACTACCTGGAGAGATGAGGGGAGAGCAGTGGATATTGTTCAACTTCAGCAAGGCTTTCAACACTGTGTTTTACAACATCCTTGTACTCAGGAAGCGTGGTCTGGTTGAGTGGATGATGAGATGGATTGAGAACTGGCTGATCCCAGAGAGTCGCTATCAGTGACACAGGGTCTGGTTGAAGGCCTGATGCTAGTGGTGTCCCCCAAGGTTCAGTATTGGGAATTGTTTAACTTATTCATTAATGACTTGGGTGAAGGGGCAGATGCCTCCTCAGCAGGTTCACTGATGACACAAAGCTGGGAGGAGCAGTCCATACCCTGAGCCTGTGCAGCCCTTCAGAAGGGCCTCGACAGGCTGGAGAGTTGGGCAGAGAGGAAATTCAGTGAAGGCAAGTGCAAGGTCCTGCACCTGGGGAGGAGTAACCCCAGGCAGCAGCACAGGCTGGGGATTGACCTGCTGGAAAGCAGCTCTGTGGAGAAGGACCTGGGGGTCCTGGTGGACAACAAGCTGTCCATAATCCAGCAATGTGCCCCTGGGGATGAGAAGGCCAAAGGTATCCTAGGCTGCATTAGGAAGGACACTGCCAGCAGGTCAGGGGAGGTGATCCTGTCCCTCTGCTCAGCCCTGGTGAGGCCACATCTGGAGTGTTGTGTCCAGCTCTGGGCTCCTCAGGACAAGAGAGACATGGAGCTCCTGGAGCAGGTCCAGTGGAGGGCAACAAAGATGATTAAGGGATTGAAGCATCTCTCTTATGAGGAAAGGCTGAGGGAGGCTGGGCCTGTTCAGCCTTTAGAAAAGACAGCTGAGAAGGGACTTCATCAATGTCTATAAGTATCTGCAGGGAGGATGTCAGAGGATGGATTCAGGTTCTTCTCAGTGGTGCCAAGCAATAGCAGAAGAGGCAATGGGCCTTTCTACTGATGCACAGGAAGTTCCGCCTGAAGAGGAAGAACTTCTCTACTGTGCAGATGACTGAGCACTGGAACAGTTTTCCCAGAGAGGCTGTGGAGTCTCCCTCACAGGACATACTCAGGAACTGTCTGAACACAATTCTATGCTCTAGGATGACCCTGCTTCAGCGGGGTGGTTGGATAGGATGACTCACTGTGGTCCCTCCCAGCCTGACCCGTTCCATGATTCTGTGATAAAGGCACTGGCTGCAGAAATAACTTATATAATTTCTTACAGACCCTCTTGGCCAACTGTTGACTTTCTTCATTTCTGAAAGTTTTTGACTGGCATAATGAGAACAGAGCAGGGAATTTTGACTTAAGTTTTCTCTTGATTAGTCAGAATTTTTTATGTAAAAAGTGTAATTTGAATGTAAAAGCTAATAAATCTTCATTGGATTTTTTTTTCTGGTCTAGGATAGAATTTTAGAAAGATTCATTAGTGTGAATTTCATCATCTCTTTTTAGCTTTCTTACCTGCCTTTTAAGACACATCTACATGTAAAAGTCTGGCGGTTGAAGTGCTCACGTAATGTGTAAGTTTATGTATTTCAGGAAGATTAATTGAGGTGGATAGCTGAGTCTTGTTGCAGTAATAATAACGATAAAGTCTCATTTTCTAAACTTAGGCGTGCATTTATATCAACACCAAACAGAATTTTGCGTGGAATGGAAGAAGAATTTCCTTGGTGTTATCTTGCTTTGAATGTGTAATAACTGTGTCTGTTGAAATGGATAATTAATTTTCTCCAGGACAATTTTCAAAAAATTACTTTCTGTATCTAGTCATTCTTCTGTTTCATTATTGGGGTAGAGGAAAACCAATGCTTGGCTCTATAATCTGTCTCATTTCTTGGTGAATTATCATGTTTATTTTCCAGTATAGGAGGAAAACATTTAATAAATTTTTCTTCTTTGGTTTGATTTGTTAGCATTCTTTGTAGTATTTATGCTTTGATGAAAATGTGACAAACCATTTTAGAAAAATTGGTTGTTTAACATTTCTGTCTGATACAAAGCATCTAAAATTCATAATGCTTAGTTTCATAAATATGCACATTTTTAATTGGATTAATTATTTCAAAGTGTTTTTAATGCTTGAAATAAATATCTTGGTAGTTTAAAGTTTTTTATTTACGTTTCTGTTAATATTGAGAAATCATCAAGTGAAGTTTTTGGGTTTTTTTACTGTCTGGTATTTTTATTCTGTAGAAAAAAACGGATTTGTGTGTAGTAAATAATTTTATGGGATAGTTATAATATTTGGTGGTAATTTAAATTTAAGAACATGTGTGTGGAATTTTTTCACCTTTTGAATTCCTGAAAAAACCTTCTCAGTTCCATCTAAGAGGCTGCAAGAAGGATGCTTGGTTTTATTTGTTCGTTATAAAATGTACCAAGTTTAGATGATTCTTGTGAGAGAATACCAGACTGCAGATTTTACACCATCTATAGCACTTTTTTCTTCAGCACAGTGAGCTTTAATTTAGGATCTGTTCTTGAGCTGGCTAGCTGACTGCAGGTCGTATCTTCCCAGAATTCCATTAAAGGAAATGGAGGTTTACACAGGGATACGAAAGTTTTCAATTTTGAATTGTAACAGTAACTGGGTAGTGATTAGCTTCTCTTGACCTAAACTCTTGTCATGAAGTCCTGTTTTTGTGTTAAACACCATTTAAAGAAGCAGTAGGTGTACTTTTAAGCCAGTCTTGATTATGCAATATATATTATATTTTAGATGTGCAAACACAACACATACTCAAGTCTAATCCAGGGTACCCTGTTATAGATCCAGGAGTGGCAGATATAGCTAAGAGGTTCCTACTCTTCTTTGTAGAGGGCTACTGTTTCTTCGTTGTGCCAATTTTCAAAGGTACATGGAGCCACACTTTTTAAATAGTCTTTATTATTTCATTCTTATTAAAACTGTGTGATATGTGCATTCTTTTAAACACATGATTTCACAAATCTGCTTCAGTGGCCAGAGCTAAAGGGATGCGTACAGCCTGTGGGAGCCAAGGAAGGATGGAGACTTATAAAAATGGGAGCAAGTGGGATCATAGTAAGTGGCCACTGTCTTTTTTTGTACAGGCTAGTTGCACAGGATTTGCAAATATTATTTCTGCCACACTTACAGCTTTTTTATTGAAGGAAGGGAATCTCCCATAGGGAACTGTGTGTACATTTGACTAAGAAAATATTTTAAATGAGTCTACAGAAAAATAGCAGCTGTTTCTGATGGCTAGGTTATTAAATGCTGCCTTTCAAATTTATTTTATGAACTTGGGTTTGTACTATTTTTGTTTGTCCTTTTTGTTTTTCTGATTTGAGGAGTTTGTTTACTGGTGGCTGAAAATTTGTATTGTATCACTTTCTTTTGGTATCTTTGTTAGTAATTTTATAGAGACGCCTAAACAACACCTCAGGTATTTATAAGTGTAGTTATTTGGGATCCTGAAAGACAAAGTACAGACAGCCTGGAAAGGGATGGAGGGGAAAAAAGCCTGTTAAAAAAACAACTTCAGCACCCTATGGCCAAGGATCAATTGTTAGACACCTGGCAACCTGCTGAGTGCTTTCCTGGTCACCCCCAAGGAGCTGGAGGAAATCCAGGCTCAGGCAAAAAGCCCAGATTGCTAGCAAATTCCTGGTGAGGTGGAAGGTCTGAGGATGTTCTGAGAAATCAGTTGGGTGAGTCAGAGACCACATCAGTGGGGTACTTGGACAAGTGTGGGCTACATTCGAACGCATCATGTGATTTAGGTTGGAAGGCATCATAAAGATCATCTAGGTACAATGTTTCCCTTTTTCCAGTCACCTGGAACTTGGCTTGATTGCCCTGAGTTTTCAAATATTGCAGAGAATGGGTGTGTAAATACATCAACCAATTTCCTCAGGACTCTGAAATGCATCTTATCGGGTGTCGTGGACTTACATACAATCAGGTTCCTCAGGTGATCGTGAATTGTATCTTCCCTTACAGCAGAAGGGACTTTGTTCCTCTAGTTTCTGTCTCGTAGTCCATCCATAAGAGACATTGCAAGCCAAGACTGAGGCAAAAAAGTTGAGTACCTTAGCCTTCTCCTCATCTCTTGTCACCAGTTTACCAGCCTTGTGTAGTGGGTGTGTACACCTTCTCTGACCTTCCTTTTTTCCTTAGTATACCTATAGATGTTCTTCATGTTGTTCTTTGCATCACTTGCCAAGTTCAGCTGCAGCTTCGCCATGGCCTTCCTCTTCCCATTCCTTCACAACTGGGCTGCGTCTCTGTAGTCTTCCTGGGATGCCTGTCCTTGCTTCTGGCTGTGCATTTACATCTTGCCCTTTAGTTTCACCAGCAATCCCTTCTCATCCTTGCTGGATTCTTGCCTTCCTTGCCCGATTTCTTGTGCCTGCCTATTGTTAGCTCTTGTGCGCTGTGGAGGACATCTGTACAGATTGCTAGCTCTGTTGCTCTCCCTAGTCCCTGAGGGCAGTTTCCCTGAGGTTCATATTGGCCAGCTCCAGAGGCCTAACTTCACTGCTCACCAGACTCATAGCCCTCAGGACTGCAAACTCCACCAGTGTGTAATCACTGTAGTGCAGGTAAAGGTCTCAGGCTTATTAGAGCTTTCTTGCCTGCATCTTCAGTGCAGTGTGGACCAAGATTATAGAGCTGCACTGTATCAGGGAGGGAACAATGGGGCCACTTCTGTGTTGAGTAAGGGGAAGAAGATACAGACTACAGAGAAGGGTAGAAGAGTGGCAGCAGAGCAGCCCAAATGATCTGGAGCAGTGGAGTGGTGGGCAGGGGTGTTTTCATTATCTATGAGCTAGAGAGATGGAAATTGCAAACTGTGGTCAGTCCCAAGTTGTAGTGAAATCTCTCTCCTGATGGTGAGACAGTCTTAATACATGAAGCATACAGGAGAGAATTGCTTTTTCCTATAATCCTTATAATTCATGCTTCTGTGAAGATATTATTTGCTGTGACTTTTGACCAGATTTGTTTGAGCAGCTTGCTTAGGTCCATTACCTTGTCAGGGAGTAGACCAGGACGTATCTGTGTGACAAACCATTTCTAAGAACTTAACCTCTCTTTACTTCTGTTACTATGTTTTCTGCTACCCAAAGTGATCTGTAACCTCTTCTAGCTTCTGTGAACTGTGAATGATGGTGTGTGAATAGTATGCACTCTTTCAAATGTCATTATAACTCAACCAAATCTGTGATATCACTGCCAATACCATAACAGACCTCCTAACAGAGGTATCATCTTTCCTGTAGACTGCTTGGACTTATTCTCTTCCCAAAAGTCCTTCAGAAGCAGACATGAGACTGCCATTCAGGTAATGGCAACCCACACCACCAGTCTTCTGTTCTACTGCTCTTCCTCCATTATATGTTCTTTTGTACTCCCTGAAAAGGTGATGGACCTAAGGAAGCTGCTCATCCACAGCAGACTACTTATGGCCACTCACAAATTTTCCTATTAAAAGCTATCTGGGATCCGTCTGTGCTAGAAGCAGCCTTCTCCTCGGTTGTCCTGTGAAGCACTGGAAAGTGAACACCTGCTGCTATAGCGTGTTTTATCTCAGAAAATGACATTTCTAGGATGTGTCATCTCTTCTCTGCAAATACATACCAAAAACTGGTTTGTTGATGTGGTAGAGGAGAGGTTGCAGTGTGTGACTATTCCCAGCTGCTGGAATAACCTGTTCAGCTGCAAAGTTTGAACAATGTTCCTTGAAGTTCCTTTTAGCCCTATCTTTGGTATTTTTTTTCAATTGCCCCTTTTTTTTTTTTTTTAGGTAAAAAAGGGGACATGGCAGTTTTAAAAACACAGTATTTTCACAGACAGCCTTTACTTAGAAAGAAAAGGTTAATCAGTCATTACCCTAATATGCTTTCTGTTGGTGTATATACCATTGCAAGCAGAGGAGCAGCTACCTCAAGACCTGCTTGCTTGTTTTATAGTTCAACCGAACTATGTATGATTGGAGGTGGTTATGAAGTTGGTTTATCTGTCTAAAAATCTCTTGCTCTCTGCGAAAGTCTGTGGTTCCTGGAGAGAAACTAAACCAGAGCAAATGCTTCCTTTTCTCCTCCCCTCTACCCCACCTCCAAAAAAGAGAAAAATAAAGAGAAGAATGGTTGGGCTGTGGAGGTAAACCAATGAAGCAAAGAGCAAAATGGAAAATATTAGTGATAGCAATGTGCTATTCTGGGCTGGATCACTGCTTGCCGTAATTATGGTGTAATGTCCTAGTAGAGTAAGACCCCAGAAGTTCATAATCAAAATGATCAGAAGCTCATGGAAAGGAATATCAAGAAGGTTTATAATTATCCTCAGAATCTCTAGAACGGTCAGGGCTACTGATACTGTGCTTATATTGAGAGTCAGGCTTTGCCCAGCTGTTTGTTCAGTATGATGTTTCTGCTTTTGGTCTTTCTTACCCCGGTGGGTGACTAGTGTTAGAGCTCTGCTGGGCATTGGATGCTGTGACTTTGATTCTTTAAACAAGATCTTCTCTACAGCTAATCCTCAATGATTATAAAAACTAGTTTGCTCCTGTGGCAAAATTGGATTATAGCAAAGAGATCAAGTTGTATTAAAGAAGTTGATCCATTTCTGTACACTATTTGTGTACACTGTACACAGAAGAAGCTGTAGTGTTGAAAAACTGTATTGCTTCATACGTTTTTCCTGTGATGTTCCCTGTGTGAAATTATTTGTCTTAATAATACAAGCCACCTCACATTATTTCTGAGAATTGTTATCTGCAAAATCATGTATTACTTGTATGCCTTGACATAAATTTTACATAAATCAAGATTTTTCTATAAAATATATATTTTACAGTATAAGGACAGTACTTATTCTTCCTCAGAAATATTTTTCAGTGTTACCAATAGGGTGAAGTGCTGGAGTCATATGGATTTCAGTTACTGGCTCTATACAAAATGAAGTACAGGCAATGTGTTCACCATTGTCCCATTCATTTTTCAGTCCAGTCCTGCAGAACATCTGTCATGAGCAAGACTGTGCTGTAATTTCATACTTTTTTCAATCTTTGAATTTGTTTCCAATATTTAATATTACCAATCTGCATGCTAATACTGATAATAAAATTGGACTGAAGGTACTGAAATTCTTTCAGTCTAAAAAAATGGAATTTTTTATCAGCTGTTGTGAACTTTATTACTTTAGTTTGGATTATGGCTTTTTACCCTGTAACTTATTCAGAACCTTTTTTATTTGGCCAAGCAATGACTTGGAACCCAATAACTTACTGCCTCTCCATGAATGTTAAGTCAGCATAGTGCAGAAGTTGCAGTATTGCTAGTTTTTGTAATTTTTCTACAGATTGAGCAATTTGGTGTAGTAATGGTTTGCACATCCATGGCAGCAGATAAGATTTTTGGTTGAGGACCTCAGCTTCCTTTAAGATAGTAACTTTCTAGCTGCCTTGGTTACAGAAAAGTTGGAAAACATGCCTGAATGTGTTCAAAACACATACTATCAAGTAACAGACAGACATAATTTATTTTTTTAAAAAAACTAATGAGTTGTGGAGACAGAACAATGACCTTTGAACACTTGTGGCTGCCATTGCTGGCATGTAAGCGTTTTAACCTTTCTGCTGGCTTTCACACGCATGCCATTTCTACTGAGTTAGAGATCTATGTGGTTTTGGCAATAAAAGCTTTTCCACTGTGATTAGCTTCTCTTTTGGTTTGATTTAAGCTTGCATGTGTTCATTTATGATATAAACATATTCCTCTCCTGCTCTTCTAAAAATCCCTTTTTGAAATATGTGTAAAAGCTTCCTTTTTTGACATTGTAGAAAATGTTTCTGTGATTAAGACCTGTGATGTTTATCTTAAGCGTGTAATTGTGATTTAAAAGAAGTGCACCTCTACATACAGCAGAGAGGAGGTCTAAAATTTTCATCATTAGAATTTTCATCTGTTAGGCACTGGGTGAGGGTTGGCAGAGTTGTTCCACTCCAAGCAGTTTAAAAACACATGGTTTCATGTTGCAGACTTCCATGGGACTTTTTGTCACTATTAATGTTTGCACTTGTCAAATGGAACAAAACAGAATAGGAGAGGAGGCTGTAAGCACCTAAAAAAGTAGGTCAATCGGCCAGCAGGTTATTTGGCCAGACAAGAACAAGTGACTTCATTGAATCATTCTGTAATTGTTTTTCTCCTTTGGGCAGATTGTTCTGCTATGCTTTAGCTTCCTATGTTAATATTTGCATCTGTATTTTAACCACTTGAGAACTTCTGCTAGGTGCTGGAGAAGGCACTTGACTTTTAAAGTCAAATAAGTGATAATTCTGGTGTTTTCCATAAAAATTGTCAATGAGTTTAAGAGTAGCATAACCTTAGTTTATAGATCCCAGCTTCCTTTTTAGAATTTATTATACTTAAAACTTTTCAGAAATGGAAGAAGTACATATTATAGTGAATTTGTTTTATTTTAGGACCAGTAAGCAAGGCAGATGGAAACAGGATAAAGAGGAGGGGAAAAAAACTGATTTCATGTAGCTTAAAAATGTAGGAAGTGGCATGGTTCGAGAGAAGTAATATAAATGAAATGTAATGGTATTTAGAGACTGGAAGTTGGCAATAACTTATGTCAGTGCAGGGTCTTTGTATGGAAGAAGTGCAGTTGTGGAGGAAGTTTGGGTTATGTTCCAGGAACTGATTTTCAAGTGAGTTTTGATAGAAAGAGTTAATAGCTGTGTTTGAGGGAGAGGCAGTAATGCAGCTGGGCAGCTTTGCTAGTTGTCAGCAGCAGCAGCATTCTACACATTCTGGAGTCCTGAGAATAACAATTTTGGATACATAGAGAGGAGAAGATGTAACAGAGAAAGCAGAAGAGACCCTAATAAGAACTTAAATGAAAAGGTGTTTAAATAATGGTGTATAAATATACTTTGAAGGTAGCAAGTGGAAGTGAAGATGTAGATGGTACGAGTGATAACAAATTCAGAAGTGTAAAGGACATCAAGACTAAAGATAGGCATAAAGTGATAGCTTAAAGCCAAGATGAAACAGTGTCAGAATATCCTGCTTATCAAGAAGAACTTTAAAGCAAGGTCAATTCAGATAGTGAAATACTTGAGATATTTTTGATAAGCTGAATATTGCAGTTAGAGATTTCTTTTGTTAAAAGAATTGTTTGTCTTTTTTAAAAATTAGGAAGTAGATAGCTTTTAAACTCATTAATTTTAAAGCTTTTCTTTGTTATTTTTTGACAGTTCAGAATTTATTTTCTGTAGAAGAGGATACATCTAACTCCACATTGTGCTTCACAGGAACCAGGTGTCGTCCATAAACCTCATACTTTAACAAGTCCCAAAGTGTAAAAGGTAAAACTGTGTTCTTATAATTGATAAGGTTCCCATGGCTTTCAGTTATCAACACAGATGGGCTGAGTAGCAGTGTTAAGTGTCTTTTGTTCTCCAGAATGTGACTGAATCTGAATCTTAGAAATAGGCATAGTCCTTTATTTATCTAGTGTTTACTTTCAGCTTGGCTGGTTTTGGTGGAATTATCTCTGCAGTCTTATCCTTGGCATGTGTAAGTACCGAGAGTGTTCAGTGTCTTGCAAATTGGGGTGCAAAGACAGAAGAGTCAGACATTGAAAGATGAGGAACAAGCGTGCTACAGGTGCATTTCATGTGCTTTTCAGTACTTTAAACTATTTGTCTTGGATACCAGATCTAGACTGCCAGTTCTGACATAGGATCTCTATATTGTAATGAATGATTTTATTGAATTCTGGGAATTGAATGCTTTGTTAAAGTGAAAATACTGACTTCTAAATTCTGATTCTGCATAATGAACGTGTCAGTTATGGCACAAATGAAAGTTTTCAGTATTTAGCTGGTATTTTTCTTTTGCAGATTAAGGAAAGTGTATAATTTGTCCCACAGAATTTCATATTGCTCTTGATCCCTATAATTCTAGGTACCATTTTTGTATAAAAATTAACACAAGGCTAGAAGTGCAATTAGTGCATAAATGTATTAGTGCTTACCATGTAAGCTAAATGAAAACAAGTTTATAGCTTTTGTCTTGATTTTAAACTTAGTTCTATGCCAGTCATGTGAGTTAGCTTTTACTGCTGAGCAACATATCTGTTGTTGCACGCTTTTGACTAAAATTCAGACACTTCTTCATGATTTACTTTTCTCATGCCGTTTATGGCTGGTTTTCAACTGTTGCAACTCTGTTAGTTGGCCAAATAATTTGGGAAATTTAATTCGTCAGTATGGCTGCTGCAATTGTTATTTTGAAGAATTGGAGGGAAGAAGTGGTTTGCTGCCAGTGTGTCTTTGTAGCACTAGATTTTGGAGAGTGAAGGCAAGACAAAAGTTGTCCATACTAATTGAAGAAGTGGGCTGTGTGAAGAGAAACACCAGCATGCCTTGTGATGTGCCTTGAAAGAGATTGTGCTGCAGCACAACTTTCCTGTATACTTTCCTGCTGCACTCAAGTTATGAGACTTTGTGGTGAAATATGCTATTCTTGTGAGGGAAATCCATGCAGTATGTGGCTGTTATAGATTCAGAGGCAATTTGGTTGAATCACAAGCTTTCTTCCTCAGCTCCCTCATCATGCATTTGCTGCCATATTTGTTGGGGTATTGACACTGCGTGTTCCACTGGATTTAGTACTCTCAGAAACAAACAAATCCTTCTCAGAAAATATTGAGTCACTAAATGGACTAAGATCATCTTCTTGGAAATAAATGTAGTGCCTTTTTACTATTAAGTTTGTAGCCTACTAAAAATTCTTGAAGATCTGCGAGTTCAGCTCATATAAAACTTGCTGCATGCTGTTGTCTCCTAATCACTGCCAGTGTTACAATCTTGCTGCTCTATTTTAGCAGCCTCTGACAACTGACTTTTTCATATAAAAGGAAAAGGTTTAATTCTCCTGTTTTATGTTTGACTTCAGTATTTTCATAACCTGTGTTATATTCCTTTTCTCACTAATAATATTTCATTCACATTCTTAATTCAAAGTCAAATGCACATCTGGAAAACCAAAAAATTTGTGTCTTCACTAAGTGACTGCTTTAAGAAATGGTCAGATTAACTTTTTCACAGTACAGAGATCACATTCTAATTGGTATCTTACTGTTATCTTTTCATGTGTCTATGATAACAATGTGCTCAAAAAAAAAAGCAGTAAGAATAAATTATGATTGTAAAGAACTATATCCCAAATGCTTTTTGTTTGCACTGTTTCTAAATAAAGTGTACTCCTAAGTGTATTTCACATCTGTTGAGCCTTCAAACTTACGAGGGTTCTGTAGGAAAAAGTTAAAATAAAAATGAAAAGCTATATCTGAATTCAAAGTCATAAAAAGGTTTCTATTTGTTTAGTACAGACTTATTTACTGTAGCCTTTAATAATGTTCTCTTGAACCCTGTCATGTAAAATGAGCTATTAAGGCCCAGGTTATGATGGTAATGGAGACTACTTTAGAGAAGGCAGGAGGGCAGAGCAGAAGGTTGGAAGAGAGGAGGAGATTAGGAACAGCTTATAGAGCAAATGAAAACATCAGTATGCTCTAATGAAGAACACATTTTTTTTTCCTTCAGTCACAGTTTGATATTTTTTCTTCTCTTATAGGCAAGCGTACAAATGTCTACCACAAGACTAAAGTGTGACATGTTATGTTTTTTACCATAAGCACCCATAAAATGAGCTCCATTGCAGACAGGTATGTTAATAGATGTGGAGAGTTTTGGGAGAATTACTGTTCATTTCTTTCTTTAATAGTCTTTTTTTGTATGTTTAATACATTTAGATGTTAATTATTAAATGAAATAAGCAAATATTAAAGAGTGAGGTTTTGGCTATTTTTGACAAAGTAAGTTTGGTAGTTGTTAGATGTGTCATTTTGTAGTCACTGGAAATAGTGATTTCAATTGCTTGAGGCTAATCTTAAAATGAACTACTTGTTTTCAGCCTTGGGACAACATCTGTGCAAGTTGAGCTGATTTTTAATGTTTACTTGAACTTTCAATTTTTTTAGTACTTCAGTTTTTTGATTAAGAAAAGCAAATACATTTAAATGATTAGTGTTGCTGTAGATGATAGTAAAGTGACCTGCTAACCTATTTCAAGAGAAAAGTAATAGCTGAGGCATGTTTTTACTTGATCCCTTGTGCTGCACTCTCTTAGGAGCTTAGGTGAACATCTGTACTTTATGTCCTGTGTATATTACCATTTTTGAGACTTTGGGAAATGAAACTTGCATCTAATTTACCTCAATGGAAAAAAGTAAGAATAAAAGCAGTGGGTAATACTTCTATAATGCTTGTCTAACTTGTCACTTCTAGTGAAGTTTTTTAGCATCTCACTGAAACTTCGGCCTTTTGAATATATTAATTGCTTCTAAAAGCTTGATGTTTATGTAGTAGCATACAAAATAGTAACTTCCTAACATCACTGCTTGTCATAATGTACAGTACAATTGCCTGATGGTTTATGAATCAGGGAGATGAGGTAAGCTTGTTAGAAAGGTTACTTTGCTTAAGGGAAGGAAACATTAGGGTAAGAAGTTCCTAAGGATAGACACACAGAGGTTGATGTGGACAGCACTAAATAGACTGAAAGCAGGGAGAAGTTAGAGAAATAACATGTGAAAGTCCATTATACAGCAGTTTTGGAAAACAGAAGAACAGTTTTGACTTGACTTTCAAAGTGAAAGGAATTGTATGAAGGATACTGAGGCATCTTCAAAGGAAAACACATTCTTATTTTGGTATTTTAACACCTCTTTAGTAGTAGATCAGCAATTGTCAAGCTAAGAAATTTATGTGATAATTACCGAGGAAGCAAATATAATGAATAGTTAAACATTGATATTAATAGTATATTAATGAAATTACATATGTGGATGAAGTATAGCATATTCCGTAACACTCTTCCACTAATAATACCAAAATTTAAGAAAAATAGATTTTCAGTAATTAAAGTAGAAATTGCCAATAAGTAAAAATGGATTAAATATGTCCTCTCCCATGTTTTCAAAAGGGTAAAGTAATGCAAATAACCAAGAAGATAAAAAACCAAAATGAAGCATTGTTCAATTAAATATTTGCATAGGGCTGTAAGTTCTTATGAAAAACAGTCTGAGAATCCCTTGAGTTGTGTCAGAAATGTAAGGTTTTTGGCTTTTTCTGTAGTAAATGCAAGCAGAACATAGAGGACTTAGCTTCAGGTTACTGATAATGGTCCTTGTGAGACATCACAGAAAACAGTTCCTTGTTTTCTTATGTAATGGAGATGATGATGAATAGTCAGCTCTTTCCCCTTCCCCTTTCTTTGTGATTGAACTTCAAAGGAGAGGAGTTTTCACTCTGACATTTATTTCTCTTTGATTCTTTCAGAAATGATGGAAGCATTTTTGATGGGCTGGTGGAAGAAGATGACAAAGATAAAGCAAAAAGGTAAGTTCCAAAGTTATTTAAAGCTAAGAAATGTCCTATACTTGTGTGCTTTACCTTACCAGTGTGATTTCTAAACAATAAAAATGTTGCTCTTATATAAATAAGCATATTACTCAACAGCATTTCTTCTACTGTTATTTTTCAGATATATTGTATATTTATAATCGTGGTTGTTTGTGTATTGTAAAAGGATGCTTTATCCCAAAGGCTTTGCTGCACTATTCCTTAAGGAGGAAGCCAGTCTTCAAAAATGGTGTCTGAGATATGGAGTAGGTGTTTTTATGACAGTTACCGCAGCAGAAATTCTTAAGGAGCTGTTTGCATCAGGAACCTGGCAGTAGTATACAGTGTATAAGAAAGTATCATAGTTGTTATAAAGCATTTTCTGGTTTCCTTTTCAGAGTGTCTAGAAACAAGTCTGAAAAGAAACGTCGAGATCAGTTTAATGTACTTATCAAAGAGTTGGGTTCCATGCTTCCAGGTAATGCTCGGAAGATGGATAAGTCCACTGTGCTGCAGAAGAGCATTGACTTTTTACGGAAGCACAAAGGTAATTGTTTGTAACAATAAACATTATTTATAAATTCTTAATTTTTAAAGTGATACGCAACTATTACATAAAATATTAAAAATTTTGCAGCTCCTTTAAGGAATTTGTCAAAAAAATGTGAAGCACTTCTAGAGAAAGATATTCTTAAGATCACCTAGGTAGCAGAGATGTAACTGTGTTTCTGCTAATATTTAGCAAAAGCCAGTACTATTATTTTGTCCCATAGTTCTCTTTGTGAAACACGATATCTGTTTCACAAAGAAGTTTTATTTTTGAAATAACCTCAAAGTTTTTTATTCTGGACAGACATTGGTGCAAATGGCTAAAGTTTTGCTTCACAGGAAAACTGCTGATCCATTTTAATGGAAGTACTTGCTGGAAATACTCAGATATTTAGATAAGCCTGGTTTGAAGAGCTGATTTGTCTCTCTAGGTTCTACATGAAGCAAGATAAATCACTGAAAAGCTAGTCCAAGAGCAGTTAATGCTCCTTCTCTTTGTGTCAGGTGCCTACACAACTGGCTGCTTAAACAAAGATGATAAAGCTATAGGGCATTGTGGTTTCCAGCAGTGTAACTGGGGTGGTTGCTTGACGAGAGAAAGTGAAATATGAGGGGCACAGGGACCAGGAGTTATGAGCATTTTGGCTTTTTTTCTTTTTTTTTTTTTTTTCCTCCTTTCAGGTGGGGAAAAAATTGCCAGAATAAATACTTTTAGCTAAACTTTTAAAGTTTTAAGATATATGCATGGATGTATAAGCCACTGTGTGTGTTGTTCTTTAAAGGTCATGTGAAATGTCAAAATAATCAATATCCTTGAACTTCTTTGCTATGCTTTGTTCCTCTGGCTGTTTGCATCAACTGACTGTGGGATATTCCCATATATGTTGTACTGAAGTTTGTTACAGGTTATTTCTGTCATGAAAAAAATTCTTCCACCAAGTGTACACTGATTTATGGCTTAGATATTATATATATAAAATAATCTCTGTTCCTGCTCCTACACTTGTTCTTAATATGGTACCTTGTGGTTCACACTGCAAAAACAAGATTAGAAACTGAAGAAAATTGACTCTTTTGCTATTTAACCCATTTCCTTGGGTAATTTCTGAGAATGCATGCTAACTAAAAAGCAGTAGGGTCAAAAAAAGTAACAATGAGGTTATAAAATAAGTTGAAGCATTTAAGTGGATGAATACTTACGTATTTATCAACAGTATGTGTGTCAATTTAAGGTATGAGAAATGTTTTTCCATACCCTAGCACATCTCTTCCATTAGTGAACATTGCCATTAAAATTGTAAACATAATTTAAATTAGAAAGGAGGATGGTATAATTTATATGAGAATTCATAGGTTTGGGGTTTTTTTTTTCCAATTAAATATTGATTATGCTGTTTTAATTTTCTGAGATACATTTGTCTCATAACAAAAGAAAAGCAGTATGAAGGCTTCTCTTCTGTAAAAGCCAGTTCTCCAGGTTATAAGGCCTTTGTGAAAATCTGCTCTGTTTCAAAATTACTTGATGTTGTATTGGTAATGCCTGACATAGAATCATAGAATACAGAATGCACAACAAATATGTCAGCCAGGCAGCAGTCATATTTTTTTCTTCAGAGTGCTGAGATTTTCTTTTTTTTTTTTTTTTTTTTTAGAATAAAGGGGCAAAAAGCAGCTTTGGAGGTGGATGCCTTTTAGGGCATGGCACTTTTATCCTTCTCTTGGTGTGACAGAATGCAGCTCTGTGTGACTGCACATATCATATTAAGGTCCCTAAAGCTTTGGCTGCCAGTGCTTACTAGCATTGCTGTACAGCGTTTTACATTAAAATGTTTTTGGACAAAATGTTGATGAAGTTCAGAAGAATATTTTATCTCCTGAAATGCTTGGATATGTTGCAATAAAGCTGAATGACCTAGAATAAATGGGTTGTTCAGCACTGAGTAGCTGCTTTATGGTTGAAATCCTACTATGTTCAGCCACCAGGATTTAACTTCATTGCTTCTGGTTCTTCCTGGACTATTTCCACATTATCCAAGCTTGGTACTTTGGCAGCAGCTCCACATGAACTGTCTGAATTGGTTATTGGCCAGTATGGATTCTGTTTCTCACTGGGAAAATACGGGAGGCTAAACACACTGACATTGTATCACTGGGAGCTTCTCTTTGACTAGTACTGCCTGTCATCTTTCACTGAATTTGTGAACAAATTTTTTAAAATTGGTAAATACTGAAGAATTTAGCTGCCTATAATTGCAAGTAGTAGACTGATACTCCTACAACCCACAGATAAATGGTACAGATCTTGGCTTGGCTTGTAATTTGTTTTGAGAATTCTCTGTGCTGGTGTAGAGTTGCTTCAGATACAGAACTTGAAGACTGAAGTTTAATGTGCAAGTTTGGTTATGCTCCTCTTTCTGGTGTCTAGCTCCGGAATGTGGCCTTACTGCCATTTATCTTTGAGAGCAACCTTCTGCAAGAAATTCTAGGCATTTCTCTGAAGTTACCAAGAGAAACAGGTTCTTTCTGTTACTTTGGTTTCGTTTGCCAGTATCATACTTGCTCTAATTGTGGAAAATGTAAAAAAACACCTGTACTTGTTATAAGATATTTCAGAATGGTTTGTTAAAAGCATGAACTTCATCTTTTACTTAGCATAAAATCTGTTCTAATGCAAAAGACAGTTTTTGTAATTCTGAAGTAAGGTGGTTATAAGGGCCAGAATGAGCCAATGAATCAGACTTTTTCAGTTTAAAGTGAAGATTATCTATGTTCTGTGGAATGAATGCACTAAGTTCCTGGAATTTTGCCTCCACTTTGGTGGCAGAGCTTTTAATTTTGGTGTCCTTTGACTTGCCCTTCAGTGTTCAGTATCTTTGTTCTGAGTGATAAAGCTACATTTGGGGTTATACATAGGTTTTGTTTATTCTCCAGCCCACTCTTCCTGGTTTGAGATAACATTTCAAAACAGATTGCAAAAGCCTGATGAATTTATATGGTTTGTGCGATCTGATCATTGGAAGGTCTTATTTATTAATATTTTTTTCACCTCTTCTTGCAGCTTTCCACATTTGGCCAATTTCTTGCATGACGTTGCTGTTGTTTGCTGTTCTTTTAGTTAAGTCTAAAGCTCTTCTGTAAAGTTTTCCCCCTTCAGTGTGGTAAACAAAACTGCAAACTGCTCCAGCTCTTTGCATATTTAATTCAATTCCAGGTTTTCTGGCTCTTTGAGCCATCTGAACTAAGTCTCTAGCTTACGATCTTTGTACAGACTTGTCCTTTAAAAATCGAGAACCTTAAGGAATTGATTTGCTTCTTTTGATTTATCTAAATACTTGATTACTTGTCCAAGGTTGTTCTTACAACCAGTACTTCTGTGATGCTCTTGTTATTCATCAAAATTGAAGTGCTATGAGGTCCTGCTTCTTCTTGTTTCAGTTATCAGTTGATAAGGAAGCATCACTTTGAGAACCTTGGATCAGGCTTTTCTTAGCAGCTGTTGTTTCTCTCTTCTCTGTATGGAAGTAATCTGTGTATTTCTCAACTTCTGCTGGAACCTTTACTCAAAATTCATCTATGTCAAAATTCATTTATGTGTCTGTAACATACAGGAATTCTAGAGTGGAGTCTGTCATACAGCTTTTAAGAATCTTTGTTGAAAAACTACCCTTTCTAAATATAACCAGAAAAGAGCAGGAAAAAGAAAAAGGACAATGACAATTTTTAGTTCAAGGGTTAAAATGGCAAGGATTGGCCAAGATACTTGAGGATTAGCTATTTTAATGACATAAACTGATCAGGAATTTTGGCTTTCCAAATCTTTGTAAACAACACTCTTAATGAAATATTTTATTATAGTCTCAGGGGAAAGCGTATTTTTTCCTCATCAAAATCTTTTACTGACTGTCATTAACGTCAGTATTACCTTGAAGTCTGGCAGGACTGTAGCACAAACTGGTTGAAGGAAAGAGAAGACAAATGTAATTATGACATGGAGGAAGACATTTATTTTCTTTTTGTGGAACATCTATATGTAATGAATGAACAACAGAGGAGACTGGAGAACTTTCTGCTGTTTCTTAACTATGAATATGTAGCTTAGAAAAATAATGGCTTCTGGAAGTATGACTCCTCATACTGTGTATGTGTTTGATTGTAGAAATTACTGCACAATCAGATGCCAGTGAAATTCGACAGGACTGGAAACCGACATTCCTTAGTAATGAAGAGTTCACACAGTTAATGTTGGAGGTACATTATTTTTGTTTTTCTGGGAGTAGAATAATTCCTTGCTGGAAGTCATTCCATTATGAAATTTTTCAGTTTGATGACGTGTTGTTTTCTCATATTTGAGTTGAAACTGTATGTTTTCATGAAGATAAGCTGTCAAAATTCCTACGTATGCAGAGTTTCATAATTTTGTTTCAGAAAAGCAGCTTCGCTTTGAACTACATTTTCAATTAAATAAGCATAATTAAAGAGCAAGTCTGTAAATGAACATGTTTACTGTCAAAGTGGATATTTTAAATTATCATCATAAGGAAGGTGCTTGAAAAAGAATTATTATGCATAAATTAGAATTCTAGTTATGAAAAAGGCTCAACATCTCCATGTAACTTGGGTGCAGTAAATGTTTAATTTCTTTACATGCTATGCTTTCCAAAACTGGTTGAGAGCATTACGTTACTGCAGATTACATGAATAGTTGCAAAACTACTAGAAAGAAACTTTAATTATAAGCTATTATTTAATTGAAAAAAAGCGTAAGTTATTTATATCTTATTAGTGAAGCTTTTTTCAATTATAGTTAAATGAAAAATACTACAAATTAACAATCACTTTTTTATTTTTTTTCCATAGTTAAACCTTTGCTTCGATGCAGAGATATAAAGAGTTGAAAGTTGTGGGGTTTGGTATTTAAAAAATTTTCAAAAAAGTCCTCTGATATCAGAGTTTTTTTCAAAGATGTGAGCTTTGAAATTTCCTGTTTAGAAATAGTTATGTTGTGCTTTTGTTGGTAGCTTTCAATTGAAACGTTGTGTTGTATTCAAAGGAAAGAAGTTTGAGTTCAGTAGAAGATTAGGCAATCAGAACTATATCTCAAGTCTCAGTAAAATCTCACTGCAATCTTTTTTCATTGAGATTGGGAATGCTGAGATTTTTAAATATGAAAATTCATTGATTTTGTTGACTCTTTTACTTGTTCTTCATATAGTTTTCCCACATCTTGGTTTTGTCTCTAGCTCATTTTTATGAGTTTTCTGCAGTCTAAAATGGTGATGGAATTAAAAATAACAGACAGGCAGAGTGGGAGTTGGAGAAAACAGTGGCTGTCTATATATGTACTTGCTTCTGGAACCACAGATTATTTAACAACAGCACAGTATGGGAATTGTAGTGGTTTTAGAGTAAAAACAAGATTAAGGATTTTCAGTAGGGAAAGACATTCCCATTTGTGTAATAAACAAAGCTACAATTGGTCTGCATTATTTTCTGTATTGAATATAGCTTAACATTTTTAGTATGTTGTTTCTTTTTTATTTAACTGCCCGTTATGTTTAATTTCAGGCTCTTGATGGTTTTTTTTTAGCAATTATGACAGATGGAAATATAATATATGTGTCTGAAAGTATAACTCCCTTACTTGAACATTTACCAGTAAGTAACTAATTGCTTTCAGTAACATAACAGTTTGTCTGTGGTTGGTTGGTGTTCTGATGCGAGTATTGATTAATTGTTGGCATTTTTGGCATTATATGACAGATGTATGTTGTGGTTTAGTGTTTCTGTTTTTCCTTCAGCACAACTCCTTCCTACTGGTCTGTCTTCTATATTAAACATTTCTTTTGGAAATGCAGAATGCACGTTGTCACTCTGTTAGAAGGAATTATGATGTGCCTAGCTTCAGTTTCAGTGTAACTGAAGTAACACATTTGATTGCAGGGGACCCTTTAGAGTTCACAACCTCTACATGAGTCAGAAGAGTATTACTAAAGGTCTAAATAATTGAAATTTTTTAACTTCTTTTTTACTTCTTTCTTGACAACACACTGATAAATACATTGCTGCTGGTTCTGCTTTTTAAGTTCAGGATATACTTTTGGGTTTATCACATTTGCTCATCTTTAATCTGGGTGAGATTGCTCACTGGTATGTGTAACATTCATTTAAGTTTTTAAAGTTACCTTTGAATAA
This sequence comes from Lanius collurio, assembly GCA_020086605.1. Classification (NCBI taxonomy): domain Eukaryota; kingdom Metazoa; phylum Chordata; class Aves; order Passeriformes; family Laniidae; genus Lanius; species Lanius collurio. Next base: position 17,731,785 of record JACBWW010000020.1, on the reverse strand, counting down.
TGTTATTCTGAAGTGAAGCTAATTAATAAGTGCAAACAATTGATGAGTTTAAATTGAGTGCTTTTCTAGAAGAGAAGGACAAGTTCTTGTTAAATGTTAGTTGTCTTGCTGTGGTAAGAGACAAAATAAATTCTCTTTAAGTATGCATAACAGTCTGAGAATTTTTTAAATGGGCAGGTAATAGTGGTTTTTACTTTTTTTTTTAGTAGAACTTGACTGGTTCTCAGAGGCAGATTTGTTCTTGGCTTTTAGGTGTGATTTATGAATTCTAAACATACATTTTATGATTCCTCGTTTTTGAATACTTAACCAAATGCATTTATGCATATAATCAGTTGTTCAGTTTTGCTGCATTCATCTCTGTTGTTTGCAGTTTTGTGTTCATAGCTGTGGAACTGATTATAAAATGTGGTAACTGGCAACTCATCCTCACCCAGCAGCTCACTCATCACCCATCAGTGGGATGGGGGAGGCAAATAGAAGGGTGAAAGCGAGAAAACTCGTGGGTTGAGATAAAGACAGTTTAATAGGTAAAGCAAAAGCCATGCATGCAAGGAAATCAAAGCAAGGAATTCATTTACCACTTCCCATGGGGCAGGCATATCAGAGCGAGATTTTTTTCATGCAAAATACTAGTATGTATTCCAGCAGGTGACTCTGTTGAGTCAATAATGAACTGTGGAATTGTTTTGCATTAAAATAGTAGACTTTGTGACATTGTACATCTTGAATTAACGCTTATTAAATCTTTTTCTTTCAGTCTGATCTTGTGGATCAGAGTGTATTTAATTTTATCCCAGAGGGGGAACATTCAGAAATTTATAAAATATTGTCTTCTCATCTGCTGGAAAGTGATTCATTGACACCGGAATACTTAAAATGTAAGTAGTTATTTTGGGCTAACCCTTGTAGGCAGCTCAGCCCCACACAGCTCCTCGACCACTCCTCCCAGTTGAATGGGCAAAGAATCAGAAGAGTAAAAGTGAGCAAACTTGTGGGTTGTGATAAAGGCAGATTAACAGATGAAGTCAAAAGCTGTGTGCACAAGCAAAGCAAAATAAGGAATTAGTTTTTTCCTTCTGGTTGATAGGCAGTTGTTCAGCCATCTCTAGGAAAGCAGGCCTATGTCATGTGTGATGGTTACTTGGGAAAACAAATGCCATAAACCCAGATGTCTCCCCCTTCTTCCTTTCCCCAGCTTTTATTGCTGAGCACAGTGCTATACAGTATGGGATATCCCTTAGTTCAGCCCTCCCAGCTGCTGGTGCACCCCCAGCCTCCTCACCAGTGGAGCAGAGTGAGATAAAGCCTGTGCACTGTGTAATAATGGGCGCATCCCTGTTAGCAACACTGTTCTAGTCAAAATCCAAAACAGCACCATGTGAACTGCTATGGAGAAAATGAACCCTATCCCAGATAAAACCAGTACAGTAGTTGTGTTAAAAATTATTTACTTGGAATTGTATGTAATCAGTTTTTCCAGTGTTATTTGAGCAGATACATACTTCAGAACCCTGAAGAACAGAAGTGTTAATGTCCCTCCTGCTCTAGAGTAGAATTTTCAAAGTTGCATTACCTTTTAATCTATAACTTTCTCATGTGTTAGAAATGTTCATATTATTTATAGAGCTTCCATTCAGACAGTTTGAGCAGTTCGCAAGGATAAATACATAGCAGCCTAATGGAGTTTGAGAGCATGTGCTTTACTGAACTTAAGTTCAGGGCATCTTCTTTAATACAGCTCTAGTGCTCGGAGATTTTCATGTCACTAATATTCAAGCCATTCGTGCATAAAATCTAAAGGAGTTCTTTAAGTTAGTTACTGTCATGCTGGTTTAAAGCAGAGTCTGTAGCCAGCTGTAATCACTACACTTAAGGTATCTCAATATGTATTCAGCTTAATTATTCCTGCTTTCCATTTTATGTTGCCTGTGTGCTTCATCAAGCGTATAGCCTATTGCTTTGTTTTATTTTTTTTTCTAGCAAAAAATCAGCTAGAATTCTGCTGCCATATGCTGCGAGGAACAATAGATCCAAAAGAGCAACCTACATATGAATATGTAAAATTTATAGGAAATTTCAAGTGTTTGAATCATGGTAAGTAATTTCAGCAATGTTTGAGTGGAATACTTAGGCAGCTCCACAGCTAAACTGGCTTGGGACCATGGTGCAAAATGTAGGTAAACTAAAATCCAGCTTTCAAAAGATGATCTTGAAGCAGAATTTTATCGCTTCTGTATCGGTGTAATGGAAAAGAAGAAAAACTGCCTATCAGGTATTACAAGCCTGTGTATTTGAATGCAAAATGTAGTAATTATGCTTAATGCTTTCAATTAAAGGAAAGTAGTATTTTGTAAAACATTTTTTAAAAGATTGTTAGAGAAATGTAAGCAAATGCTTTAAAATAAAGAGTCTGAGTTTAGTTCAGTGTACGCCATATTTAAGCAGGTGTCCAACCTGAAGATTAGTAGTACTGAGTACCTGCAGCTCTCATTACACAGGCAACTGGGAAGGAAAATGTAGGTTTTCCCCCCATTTCAGTTCTGTGCTTTCACTTGACAGGAGTTACCACTCAGATGAGTAGGTGGGCCAGTACCATTTTCTGCACTGAGTTCCTACTCCCTTCCATTGAAATTATTTTTATTAGCTATGTGTAATATTCTTCCTCTGTAGTGCATCTCTAATCTGTGTGGCCAGGCTGTGCTGACTATTTACTTGAGAAGCCTGTTTGTGTCCAAGTGGGATCTGCAGTGTGATCAGTAGCAGATTCTTAGAAAGATCACCCAAAAGTATTGTGAAAACCAGTATGTTGTTAATAAATCTGTGGAGTTTTTTATCTGATACCAGTATTTTTCTCACGAAATCAGAAGAGGTTGAGTCTTAATGCAAATACAGTTATGTAATATTATAGGAAAGACAAGAAACAGTCCTGAAAAGGCCAGATCTAGTGCTAGTCTTGGAATGAGGAGTTTGGAAACTGCAGACCTATTGGTTGAAATTCGATACTTGGAAATACTCTGGAACAAATAATTAAAATACGTATGAGTTTCAGGAAGCTGCAGGGAATCAATGGCACCCATTGTGGATTTTTTAGGTAAAAATAGCATCAAATCAGTTCAGCTTCCTCTACCAAAGAGTAATATACTGTATGGATAAGAGGATAAAGCACAAATAAATGATGGACTTTTAAAATATGTTTTTGTTACCATATTCTGTTCTCACATATGTGTAAGGGAAGCACATGTTAATTGAAATTGCTTGAGAGTAGCTGCAGAAACTGTTTGAAAAGGTTACCAGAGTTCAACATCAAAGTGCAGTTTTAATGGACAACTTCTGGATTTGATTGGTATTTTCATTAATGTTATGAACAATGGAACATAGTTTGAAATCATCAAATAGTCCACTAAAAACAAAAGAAGAATTCATCCCCAAATTTGGAAAATAAATTATTTTGGTCTAAAAACCCAGAAAAATTGACTAAGAAAAAATGCAAGTTACTATGTTTAGGAATATAAAATTATATGAACAGGGACAGCTACAGCCAGCTACATAGCAGTCCTTTAGGAAAAGGAATTACTGTGGAATGTAAACTGAATGTGACCAAATCACCTTGACCAGCCAGCAATCTGAAAATGCAAAAGCCTTTCTAAAATATAGTCTAAACCACCTGAAATAATGCCACTGCACTTCTTAGCACTTGCACGTCCTTATCCAGTTTTTGATACTTATTTGTCAGAAGTAAAGAAGTTGGAGAGAGCTCAGAGTAGAGCAACAAAAGCAAGAAGTATTTTATAAACTTAACTCACAAGGCAAGATAAACTCTGAAGAACAGAGGACAAGGGCTAAGATAAAGAGGAAAGAAAGTGCTTATTTCCTTTCTGATGGAAAGAGCAATGAGTTGTAAGCTGAAGTTGCATGAAGAAACTTCAGTAGGAGTTCTAATCTAGAGCTGAATTAAAACCAGTCAGTCTTCGAAAAACCTCACAGTGTTTTGAAGTCACCATCTCTAGACCTTAGTAAAGATAAACTAAATTGATAAGTGATGGAAATTAAAGATAAGGTTACTCTGTTTTGAGGTCTAGTCCATCCTTTGCCTCCTTTTGGTTCCACCTCTGTGATTCAATAAGTGGAATATGTTCTCATCTCAGTATCCTGATTCTTTCACATTGTGCCCTTGACTGTTCTGATACTTGGCATGTCTTCAGCATGTGTTGCTTAAATGTGATAGAAGTCTACAAAGTAAATACCTACCTCAGAGTTCTAAACAAAAAGTTAGCAAAACCTGATACAAAAGATAAATTTTAAAGATATTTTTGAAGAAAGTGTAATCCAGTCATTTTTTACCAGTTAGCAAGGATTAGAACTGTTATTAGTTTCTTAAAAATGCTTTGTAAGTAATAGTATCATATTAACTGTAATTTTAGTTCTTTGAGAAATTTACTTGATGGTGGCGTTCCCATTACTACTCTGTAACTACTCCCATTACTACTCTGTAACTACTCCTATTACTGTGTTACTATTCCTGGGCATATAAATGTAGATACATAGCATTTTTCGTAATGCATGTTAAGTTACAAACAAACCACAGATAAATATTGGGTCACTTGTCTTGTGATATGACTGCCATTTTCCTCCATACTTATATTGTCATCTGTGTTGTCATGTCCTCTGTCTGCCCTCAGTTCCCAACTCAGCGCACAATGGTTTTGAAGGAACTATTCAGAGATCACACCGGCCTTCATATGAAGAGAAGGTTTGCTTTGTAGCAACAGTTAGGTTAGCTACACCTCAATTTATCAAGGTATGTACAAATGAAATCACTTTTATATCATTCTTAAATGGACCCTGAGTGGGAAAACTTCAGAGAGAATGCACACAACATTTAAAATATTATTGGAAAACCATAAGGAATATTATGATATGAAACAAAAAGTGTCTGTTTCTTACTTCAAATAGATTAAGTTTAATGCAAAGTATCAAACGAGTTATGGTGAACATTAATTCTAAATGGTAATATAAAAGAGAAATATGCAAGAAATAAATTTCAAAGAAGTCCACAGGAATATAATTTAGCAAGATGAACTTAAACAATGCGAAAGATTACATCAAGGTTCCACTTTCACTGGAGAACTGATTGATTTAGTGGAAACTTGGACGTGAATTTTTTGTTGCTGGTGGTCTTTCTGCAGTTTGTCACAGAAGTAAGTCTCAGAGGGCTTAAAGAAAGCTTACATTACTTGTCAGTAATGAAGAGTTGGGTTTGAGGTAATAGAAATCTTCTGTTTCTATGCAGTTATTCTGTAACTCAGTGGTTTAAACCTAACATTTTGCTTAACTACTAATGTACAATGTGAGGGTACCTTTCCAAGTTTAGAATTGGATGCATATGATGCTTGTAGTTCAGTAAGTATAATCCTGTTTCTCACCAAAACCAGTCAAAATAAAAGCTCAGGATATAGTACAGTATGGTCTGTGATTGTGATTCCATCATATGTTTCATACAAATATATGAATCAAGGTTCAGGATAGTCTGCTATCTAACATTTGATTTTGCAATTCATTTGCAAAGTAATGCCATGAAATGTATGTGGCCCAATATTAAGCTGTTGTCTGTAATACAAGAACTCTGAACATTTAAACAAGTTTAAAGCACTGATGTCTTAAGCTGAAGACTGTTGGTGGTAGCTTCTGAAGACATGGTTTATCTACTTTGCACCTCAAAAGCATAGTAGAGAGCATGTGGAGAAATCACATAAACTTCTTCAGTTCTGTCAGGCTGAATAGGAATTTTGTCTCTCCAGACTCCAAGACAGAGAAAGTTTGTTTATTTTTTCTAAAACTATGGAAATTTTTCATCTGAAACTTTACTTCTCATGCAGGTCTAAAAAATATTTTTCCTATTACGCCTACAGTTGGTAGAGATGTTTGTTATATGTGGGATTTTTGCTTCATGAAATAATGTAGAAAAAAGACATTTGCAAATGCTTTTGTCTTTTAAAGTCTGACACTTCATAGTAAAAATTCTATGTTTCCTCCTTCTGGAAGCTGAGGAACATCCATTTATGATCTTTGAGTATCTCAGTCTCCTGCAGGCTAAAGCCTTACAGATTATACTCTGGCCAGAGTTTCATTCCTGTACCTGAACCTCTGAGCCCTTAGTGTCCAAGGAAGCTTCCATGTTACAAAAGTTTTAAGATCTTTCGAGACTCTCAACTGGTGCTGTTCATTTGGGAAATCTTTTGAAGAAGACTAACATAAGAGTGAAGACGTAATCTGTAAATACCTTTTTATACTTGTGATGCCTTCTGTTATTATTGAGGCTAGCACTGACTAGTCTTTAGCAAATGAGTGTATGTCAGGAATTTTACCATCCCAGTAACTTCACTAACAAATGCATGATGCAGCCAGTAATGAGATGTGTGTTCTAGTATTGCATTAGTTAAGGTAGAACCTTCCTGCTCATCTGTCACTTATTCTCTTTCAGTTGGTATATGATTCTGGATTCTTTATTTTTTTTTCCTCAAGTGTAATTTCTCAGGATATGCAATGCTTTTTGCACCTTTAAAGTTCACATTTTTATTTTATGCATATGACCCTACCACTTTTGTAACAAAACATGTCACAAATTTGCTCTCTAGTGAAGGCATTTGGTTCTACACATTCTTTAAAACATTTGTCTTGTATTTTGGCTAGTTGATGATTGCATCCTATCAAGAAGGCAGGATTAATCCAGCTGAAAAGATTCTACCAAAATACTTTTTGTTACAAATGAAAGTCCTTTCTTTTCTAGATGCCTTGTTGACAACTTCAACAAGATACCTTGTTGAACAAGCTGGCTTCTGCCCAGGGGTATTTTACAGTGGAATATCTGCAAATCATTAATATAAATGCATTGAGTAATTGGATACTAACCTGCTGCCATTTCCTCTCTAACCATGATGTTTTTACTGTGGTTTTACTGCCTGCACTTCAGTGATTTTTACTTTGTTTTGACTTGCGCCAAAATAATTAGATCAAAAGAAACAACAAATCAAAAGTATATCTCAAAGATATACTCTTGCTCTGTCATTTCTCTTACTTTAGTATGAGTGGTGCTTTATTAAATGCTGTAATTTTAGAAAAGTAGATGAGCTTTGAGTTTTAGGGGTAGTTTCAGGTTTGAAGCTTAAGTCTTGCTAACTGGAATTCACATCAAGAGTTGTAAATTTGTGCCCAGAGTTGTTTAGTTCATTGCCTCCATCTAATTCATCTATCATTCCATAATTTTCTCAGTCATTGTCTTTAGATTTTACAGAGATGAAGGTGAGGAAGAAACTTTGCCTAGGTATGGTTACTTTTTCCTTTCATAGAATGAAAATTTAAATCTATTAAAAAACCTGTGAATTATCCAGTTAAACTCTTTGGATTATAACCTGAAAGAATTAAAAGAAAGATAGTCACTCTGTTAGTCTTCTACTGTATTTTTCTGCAGGACTGCTTTAGTTACAAATGTTTGCAGGGCAGCAATGTGGTCATCTGTCCATACTTGTGAGTATTCTATCAGTGTAGCAGCAGCTTCCACATTGCAGTCTTGAGGAAACTCCTATAACTGATCATCAGTAGATCCCAGGGTGTTCCTGGCACTGAGAATATCGTTGCAAGCTCCTACAAATGACAAATGTGTGCAGGTGTCCAAAAAAGAAAAATTTACTTATCTCTAGTTTTAGTGTAATTCTTTGAGGGATACATTTGTATGCATGTATTCCATCATCCATCTTCCTTCTAGGAAGGCAGTACTAGAGGAGTTTGCAAAAGAATTGACCAGCTTGGGGTGCGTGGTGGTGTGATTGTCTCTGCATGAGGCACAGTGTTTGGTTGGGCATCTTTACCTTTCTCAAAGGGGACAGTAGAAGTTGACTGACGTGCTCTGAATATGTTTGAGTGGAATACATTTAGAGTGATGTGCAGAATACCTTGAGGATTTGTTGTAGTGGAAATACATTTTTCTTACTTACTTAGTAAGTAAGTTCTTACTTTTCTTACTTACTTTTCATGAGTTCTGAACATAAGAATAGTGTGTTATTTGTAGTACATGTCTGTGCACTCAAAGAGATTTAGAGTACTTTGTGTTCACTAAAGGGAAGAATGATATTCCTAAATTCAGAGTAATGTGACCGTATTACTAATGTTGGGTTTTCCCATTATAAACATGGACTATGATCAGACTGTCTGGTGGGAATGTTTCATCTCTTTTGCGTGTTCCACCTTAAAAGCATAACTGCCAGAACTGTTGATTGCTGCTAGTACTATCTGTTTGTAGATGTTGAGTTAATCTCATGACATGGTTAGTCCATTTAAATCAACTGAGTGTCAGCTTGGCACAACTGAGATTAGATTCTACCTCAGTATTATTTGTCTAAACAAGCAAAACCAATGAAGCTGTCTAAAAATAACATTATAACTATTGTGGAGTTATGTACTAACTTTAGGTAAGTCTGAATTTTGACAGAGTTTGTGTACTAGAATAGAGCAGTTCTAAGACATTTTTGGTTTTCTCTTTTGTAGGAAATGTGCACTGTTGAAGAACCCAACGAAGAGTTCACATCTAGACACAGCTTAGAATGGAAGTTCCTATTCTTGGATCACAGGTGCAGTTCCTTCTGTGTAGTAGCAATAGCAGCTGAATCACAGTGCTGACTGAAGTATTTGGTATTCACTAATCTTCATTAACTACTCATAGCTTGTGTTTGGTTTAATTTTTTTTAGTTTTTTTCGGGGACATACTGTAAACAAGACAGCTTATATAATTAATTCTGGTTTCTTTGATATTCTTTTGTGTGTGTGAAAATAAAATGACACTGGTATTTTCTATTAATTAGGGCACCTCCGATAATAGGTTATCTTCCGTTTGAAGTTTTGGGAACGTCAGGCTATGATTATTATCACGTAGATGATCTTGATAATCTGGCAAAATGTCATGAGCATTGTAAGTACAACTAAGTCACTAAAATGAGCAAGTTTGTTAAATTGTACAACTGTTCTGGTGAAATTTTGTGGTATTTTGAGTGAAGTTTGACATCATTCATTTGACATTATTATACTGCTGTTCCTTATCTTTTTTTTCTTTTGAAACAGAACTACAAAGCAGATTTAATTTTATCTTATAATTCTGGGGTTTCATTGTGGTAAATTGGAGTGCACAGCTCTATGACTAATACTTTTCCAGTTCTTCCAATAGCATTTAAAAGGCTTTATACTGTTTAATAAGTGCAAAAATTGGTGGAAAATTTTCAAACCTGTTCTCGATTGTTGTCGTAATACTTGATTTGGGTTTGGACTATATCAACCTGGGAAATAATGTTCTTTTTATGTAACTGGAGTATTTACAGCCTGGCAAGACAGTAAACTTTATTCTTCATCTTTATAGTAATGCAATATGGGAAAGGGAAGTCCTGTTACTACAGATTCCTTACAAAGGGACAACAATGGATTTGGCTGCAAACACATTACTATATCACGTATCACCAGTGGAATTCCAGGCCAGAGTTTATTGTCTGTACGCACACTGTTGTAAGGTAGGTTACTTTTTAAAGTAATCCTACTGGCATGGGAGCTACCTTGATGGTATTTTTGGAAGTAGAGAAATTATAGCAGTGTAAAGAATCACTGGAAAACTTCCTGGGATACTTTATAAGCAAGGTGGCTTTGAAGACTTTGGTCTTTGAGGTGTATTTTTTAAATCATCCTGCAATATAGTAGTCATACTTGCTTTGTTCTTCTAGTTATGCAGAAGTTAGAGCAGAAAGACGACGAGAACTCGGTATTGAGGAATCTCTCCCAGAAATAACAGCAGATAAAGTGAGTGTTTTATACAATTTTATTTTATGTCTTCACATACTAAAAATTATACGCAAGCAAGTATACAGCAGCAAAAAGTGGTTTGTCCCATTTGTCCTCAAATAAAGTAATTATTTGGTCTCTAAATAATGTGACTATTTCAAATGATCAAAGAAGTCTAGAAAGAATGTTTAACTGTACTCTGCCTATAATGCCCTTCTCTTTTCAGGAATAAATGTCCATGTAATTATAGTATAACATGGTAACACCCGTAAGTTTTTATTAAGATCTGATTTCTGCAGCATTAGATTCCTAAATAAATGTTCCCCTTACTGGAAGTACCCATAATCTGAAAAACCAAGGTCAACATACAAAGTTCACTTAAAGGAATTCACAGTAGGAAAGTAGGCACTGTTTAATTCTATTACTCTGTCCCACTTCTTAAAAGTATACAAAATTATTTTTGAGTTAATGTCCTTGGAAGCTCAGTGAGTGTATAAGCTCACTGTCATGTTTTAGTCTGACAGTTCAGAAGTGTTTTCCTTTGGCAGTTTCACAGGTTTCATCTGTCGGTGCTCCTTCTAGTGGAACGAACTCATCCTTTCCAAAAGAATAAGCAGTTCACTCGTTACACTGTTGTTCAGAGTGAATTGAGTGGCTAGAGAAGGTCAGCTTAGTAGTCAGTTTGTGGCCTGAGTCTACATGCATTTTGATTTCTAGGCTTATATAGCTTTGGTTTCCAAGGATAAAAGCCTCAAATGGAAACAGAGCTTACAGCCGTCAAACAGGCCAATACTTCTGCACGGTCACCTGTGTAAGGGAGTTGATTAGAAACAGCAAGGTCTGAGATATTTTCTAGCAGAAATAAACATTGTGTGCTAAGTTTGATAAGTAATTGTTATTTATGTGTGTCTCTTCAGAGTCAGGACTCTGGGTCTGACAATCACATAAACACAGTGAGTCTCAAAGAAGCACTGGAAAGGTTTGATACTAGCCCTACACCTTCTGCTTCCTCCAGGAGTTCAAGAAAATCTTCACATACTGCAGTATCGGATCATTCATGTAAGCACCAACTGTTGAAAATAAAATTGCCTTCTATTGAAAGTGAAAGCTTTCTCTACTTAATTTAATTAAATGCGTTAGTAATCATTTTATGAGAAGGGTGCAAGAGAAAACATCCTTTTTGATGGTTCAGAGATCTGCAGACTACTCTGAAAAAGACTTACTTCTAAGAGTCCAATATCAGACGCTAGAATGCCCTATTTCAATCCATCAGGTTGCACTATTGGTGGATAGTCAGGGGAAGAAAAAGGAGCCCAAGCCTTTTTATTCATTAAGAGCTTCCTGTGATTTGATTATTGCGTTACAGAATTGAGATAACTATTAACATGTTTCTTTCTGTTCTAACTCTCAACATTGTCAGCAACACCAACCAAAATGACAGTGGACACTAGCACTCCTCCAAGGCAAAGCTTATCTGGTCATGAAAAGACTGCGCAAAGAAGATCATCTCTGAGCAGTCAGGTAACTTTAGAGAAAAATATTGTACTTAAACAGTGCAGTTCACCTTTAAAAGCTGTTATTAAATCCACACAGGCTTTGTTTTATTTCTTCTAAAAGCACAATTTCAACTGTAAGAGTTTTGCTTGGAATACATCTCTTAGAATTGCCTCATCAATATGCAACTTTGGTACACTAGATTTTAAAGGAATATAATAACTAAGCATATATGTATTTAGGTTTTGTCATTAGGATTTGCAAGAATGTGAATGAATCTCTGCTTTCACTCACATGGAGCTTCTTTCTGTGATTCTGGATTTTTTAATACACACACACCCACACACACATATATATATATATATATGTATCTAAAATTGCCAATGTAATGCTGTGTGTGTCCCTATAGAGAATTCATACAAATTGATGACTAAGAATATTAGTGAATACTTCTATATCCTTTCTGAAATCTTGGTAGTATGAGAAAGTGCCATGCTTCATGTGCTTGGTGCTCATTTTCCCATTGAACGAATACATTCACTTCAAAAACAGAATGGTTATTAAAAGATGTATTTCTAAAAAATGTTAGTTTAAGAATAAATCAAAGGTGTCAACTTCCAAACTTGTTGAAAAAGTTTTTCCCTTAATACAATTAAGACTTCTAAAATAATTGTAGTTGTAATTTCTGTTTTATACCTACTGCTTATATGTATTTTTAGCAGTGGAAAAATAATGTATATATTACATAGATAATAAGTTGCTTTTGTTTTCTTAATTCTCTAATAATTAAGGTTAGATATTTCAAGAAACAATTTACTAGTTTCTATTATATTTTCAAATGATACTGTTTTGTATTTGACACTTTAAAGAAATTCTTCAGGTCAAGTATGAAGTTCATTCTCTTATGATTATGGAACAATTTTTTTAATCCTAGTCTTTAAGCTCACAGTCTCTTGGACAGCCGGTAACACAGCCAGCAATATCTCAGCCTGCAACTTTACAGCTCCAGTCTGGAATGACTCAGGTATGGATTAACTGATTTTATTATTATTTTTTAAACAGTCTTGTTCTCCTAGAGAACAGCATTCTCCTGGAGTAATGGGCTGCCTGTGGCTTGGGTGGAGGTACTGTTCACTGAGTGAAAAATAGTTTGGTTTGCCAGGCCTAGAGAGTGGTGGTGAATGGAGTTACATCCAGCTGGCAACCGGTCACGAGTGGGATTCCACAGGGGTCAGAACTGGGGCCAGTCCTGTTCAATATATTTTTTGATGATCTGGACAAAGGGATTGAGGTTACCATCAGTGAGTTTGCAGATGACACCGAGTTGGGTGAGAATGTTGATCTGCTGGAAGGCAGGAAGGCTCTGCAGAGGCATCTGGACAGGCTGGATCGATGCGCTGAGGCTGACTGTATGAGGTTCAACAAGGCCAAGCATCGTGTCCAGCACTTGGGTCACACCACCCCAGGCAGTGCCACAGCCTGGGTCAGAGTGGCTGGAAAACTGCCCAGCAGAAAAGGACCTGGGAGTGCTGGATGACAGCAGCTGAACATGAGCCCGTGTGTGGCCAGGTGGCCAAGAAGGCCAGTGGCATCCTGGCCTGTATCAGCAATAGTGTGGCCAGCAGGACCAGGGCAGTGATCATGGCCCTGTGCTTGGCACTGGTGAGGCCACATCTCGAGTGCTGTGTTGACTTTTAAGCCCTTCACTGCAAGAAAGACATTGAGGTGCTGGGGTGAGTCCAGAGAAGGGCAGCAGAACTGGTGAAGGGGCTGGAACATGAATCAGACAAGGAGTGGCTGAGGGAGCTGGGGTTGTTCAGCCTGGAGAAAAGAAGGCTGCGGGGAGACCTCATTACTCCCTCTCTACAACTACCTGGAAGGAGGTTGTATTAAGGCAAGTGTTGGTCTCTCAGGCTGCAAGGGATAGGATAAGAGGAAATGGTCTTGAGTTGCACCAGGGAAGGCTTAGATTACGTATTAGGAAAAATTTCTTTTCAGAAAGAGTGGCCAGTCATTGGAGCAGGCTGCAAGTCATGGGCACCGGCTGCCAAGGGAATTGGTGTAGTCACCATCCCTGATGGTATTGAAAAGCCATGTAGATGTGGCACTTAGACACATGGTTTAATGTTGGACTTGGCAGTGCTGGGTTAGTGATAATCCTTGATGATGTTAAAGGTCTTTTCCATCTTAAACAATCCTTTGCTTCTATATTCTGAATATAATGTTAATTTCTCTTTCAAATTAAAGGTTTTAATAGTTTTAAAGGTGCCAAATTCACCTTTAAAACTATTCTCTTAAAATGAGCAAATTCCCTAATTTGACACTTTCACTTTATTTTTTTCTTCCTGTTATTTATGGGGATATAATTTTCAGCCATGTGCATTAGCAACATAGACATAAACATAGTTAAAGCTAAAATATGAATTTAAAAATCCATCAACTCTGCTGGTAACTTTCAGGCATATGCTTGTAACACAAGGCTGCTTGGTCTGTGAAATGCTTCTGTGTAACAGGAACAGGATACAGGTATCAAAAGGCTGTACTTACTTGGGGCCTGCAGCAGATCTCTGAAGAGGAATAGAAGGGGCAAATAGTTTCTCTGTGGGCTCAGCTGTCAGCATTTTGTGATTGAGGGTATTCCCAAGTTATTTTTATGTTTTAGCTCTGGGTGAATTTTTTTTCTTAACTGGCAGAGTTCTAATTTTTAACATGAGAGAGCTTTAACATCCACAGCACCATGTAAGTTACTAAGGCAACATATATATATGTGTGTGTGATTTGGACACGCCATCAATTTCTCATGCTATGGATTTTCTTAGTTCACAAATTCCAATGCATCAATTAAATGTTAATTCTGTGACATTTTCATACTAATAAACCATAATCTGAGGAATTGGTCCTCAAATTATGGTTTATTAGTAGTGTAAAGAGCAGTGCTTCATTTCTTTGCTGCTGTGGAGGACTGTATTTACCTCTAGTAAATAAAATGTCATTTTTGCTCAGCTTTTAATTTATTCATTGCACTACAGCCTGTGTTTCAGTTTTCAGCTCAGTTAGGAGCTATGCAGCATCTAAAGGACCAGCTAGAGCAAAGAACACGCATGATAGAGGCAAATATTCATCGGCAGCAGGAAGAGTTGCGTAAGATTCAAGAGCAGCTTCAAATTGTTCATGGTCAAGGACTCCAGGTGAGTTAATATATCACAGGTTTCATCTGTAGAGAATTTAGGCATCTGAAATGTGTCTTGGGCACCTAATTCCACAACGTGATCCTCCATATTCTCTGTTAGCTGCCATCTGGGCCTAATATGTCTAAAATCCATAGTATCTGAAGCTGCTGTTCCAGAGGTACCTGATGTTTTGCTTCTGAATGTATCTGGAAATGCCCCAGTGTTAAGCAGGTCAAGCTTAGCTTATGAATTAACCTAAATAAATGTAAAATGATGGAGTGGTTGTTAATTCTTGCAAAGTTTTTCAGCCATTAGAATATTAATCCAAAATCTTCAAGATGAGCATCTGTTTTTCTCTATTAGTTCTGAGGGTGTCAAATCCATGCTTCTTTGTTTCTTAAACTGTCCTATCAGGCTGAGTGGCTCTACTGTGCATTGTAAACTTGAAGGAGTTGAGCCAGAAAGACAAGAAGTCTAGAGGATGCATTACTCAGTCTAGCAGCTGACTACCCGATTTCTGATTTTTTTTTAACCAGTATATATTTTTCTATTTTTGTCATTGTCTTTTTAGCTATATTTGGGAAAAAATAATTACCCGATTGGATTTTTCTAGTTAAAAGATGCAAATCAAAAAAACCTGATCCCCTCAAACTAAGATACATTTTAAAGAAATAATTTAATATTTTCAGTCTGGATTGTGACTAAAGAGTAAAAAAAATACTTCCTGGAAATATTGAGTATGTTGCTTAAATTCTGTTGAAGGAGTAGGAGTTTCTGGAATGTGCCATTTTCAGTGTTGTGTGATGTCTAGTGTAAACATGCCAGCAGTAGACTGTGTTATCTGTGTCTCAAAGGGAGAGATTCACAGCTCTCTTCCTGTGCAGTGAGGAGGGACCTTGTTCAGGAATGTGAAAACTAGAGAGAATACTTCAGTGCTGCACATTCTGCCTTATTATAGGCTTGGGCCTAACTTTTTGTAAAGAACCAAATATTTTTGTGCTGAATTCTGTTTATTACAATGTTGGAAAGTTCAGTATAATCATGATTTCCTGATTGTCAAGGAAGATTATGTTCTTGGTGCTGTGCCTAGATCTACTGATTCAGAGATTTCCTTCATCTGATTTAGTGTTACTGCTGAAGGGCCTACAAATAGAAGTGTGATCTCAAATATGATTTGTCTTTAGATAGTTGTGGACTACACTACTAATTGGTCTCTAAATGGTACTTTTTCTGAAGGAACAAATACTGAATGTTAATGTTTAGAACTCTAGAAAGGAAGATTCTTACCAGTTAGTGTCAAGTCTCTGAATACTGACCCTATAACTTGTGGATTTTTTTAAGATGTTCTTGCAGCAGTCAGCTTCTGGACTCAACTTTGGTTCTGTGCAGCTTCCTTCTGGAAATTCTTCAACCGTTCAGCAGCTTACACCAATAAACATGCAAGGTCAAGTTGTTCAGACTAATCAGACTCAAAGTGGGATGAACACAGGCCATATAAGTACTCCACACATGATACAGCAGCAGCCTTTGCAGAGTACTGCAACACAGGTAAAATTCTATTACTGATTTTGCTAGATAGAATATGTGCTCAAAACCACAGCTGAAACACAGCAGCTTCCCTAACATTCCCCTGTTACGAACGAGTGTTTGAGATTGCTTAAAAAATCATCAGCAAGGGTATCAACAAAAGCCAGATTTAATATTAAGTGACAGCATGACAAAGTTCCTTGGCAAGATTCACAAAGCACAAGGATAAAACAAGCAGCAACAAAGCCAAACAGAATCCAGGCAATCAAAATGGAAATGAACAGAGAACTATCTAGGGGAGTGTATGTGTGTGCATGTTTTGGTGCACGTGACAAAAGGACAGTGAGGGCATAGATAAAAAAGGAACACGGCCTAAAAGCTTAACAGCACTCAAACTTAACAGTACTTAACTGCTTAGTAGTACTTAACCACTACACTTCAACCTTGTAATTTTACAAAGGAGCAACATGTAACTCACACCTAACTTAACTTGTACCTTAAACTTAATTTATAACTTAACCTTAATAATTTACAGAGGAATAACACTCAAACAGCATTTAACCTAACTTACAACTTCAAAGTTATAATTAGCAACTTAGCAAAAGAGCAACACTTAGCAAGACTTAGGTTATAACTCATGTTGAACTTAAGAGCTTGGCAAAAGAACAACTCTTAGAGGCATTTAAGTAAGCTTTTGTCATTAAGTCACAGGCTTATTTACAGGCCTAAGTTACTTTGATATCCAGGGTACTTAAACATCTAAGAAAGCAGCATTTCTCTCAGATTTGCTGTAGCATATGCACATGTGCATGCGCACAGACATAAAGAGTCAGTACAGGCAAGGTACCTGTGAAAAATTCCCCTTGGATGTCAGTGACACACTCACTGATGCCTTTGCATCTCCCAGAGGGCGAAGGGTCGGGCCTTGAGGAGTCAGGGCATCAGCCCAGGACTGGTCGTTATTCAGCCATTCTCCAGGTATAGCAAACCCGAGGGTTTGCTGGCTCTGAGAGGCATCCCAGAGGGAGATTGCTGGTTGCAGGCCCACTGCAGCCCAGGAGGGCTCCAGGGGTCTCATTCTGGACTGCTGTTTATAGAGTCACACGAGACTGGGCTTTAGTCATAACAATATTTCATCCTGGCCACGGTTTGGGTCAACACTCTCTTTGAAAGTATGAGAACAGGAACGTTATGCCATTCAGGCAAGAAAAACAATGTCCAAGACTGTTCATAAGGAAGATGATGCTTGTTGGGCAGCACAAGTTCCTGGAAGCAAACCATGTTTCTGATAAGCTCGGGGGGAGCTAAGCCCAAGTTCTTCAAGGCTGAGGCCTAACAAGCATTTCTCAGATCACAGTGCAGCCTGGAAAGGAGGAGGGGGGAATGCACCACTACATCCCCTCCCAAATTTCTTTTGAACAATGTCTGTTGAGTCATTAATTTCTTTATGTTTGAAGCTTTACAATTAAAATGCATTTAGGTTCTTGATATACTTATGTTCTTGATTTCAGATCTTGTTTTCATCTTAAGACTTAGGCATGTAAACAGTTATTAACAAGTAGGTTTTTTGAAAGACCAGTCTCAAGAAAACTTTTAGCCTGCTTTTTTTTTGAATGTTTGATTTTTTTTTTTTTGGGACAGAACACACAACACATTCCCTCAGGTGCAATAGGTGTAGGACATCTATGTTGTAATAGCCTTTTTCTTCTATGACTTTATTCAATTTCTTTCAATTTCATGTATTCTTCTGAAGTTGCAATATTTTGTAGTGAATTCTACAGCTTTACTTTCTATGAAATGTGATTATGTTGACTTTTTTCAAGATGTCATCTGCCTCATATACTGGGAAATAACACTGAGCAGCTCTCCACTTTTCATCTTCTGACTCATGATTTTCAAGTCTTATGTAGATGTATCCCCATAGAAGCTGGTTCTTCATACCGAACACTTCTAATGGGTTTCACCATTATGTGTATGGACACTCCTTACACATCTGGTCTTTGTGGTCAGCCTCCTCTTGTACCCTCTTCCACATTCAATGCTTTCTTTTTGAGATCTATGAAGAGACAGACTAGTGGTGCATGTTACCATCTCAGCAGTAGGCTAGTTCCAAACTTTCAAGAAATTCTTGACATTATGTGCACATTTTAGTTTAAGTTGGGCATGGAGACACTAAAGGAGTAAAACGAATTTTGAACAAACAGTATGCAAGTAGCTGAAAAATTCGGGGAAAAAATAACCTGAACAGGAGATGTTAACGTAGAAATGCCTATGTACTTTAAATTAAGAATTCATTTGAATAGAGGAAAACCACTGGTAGTTTTGAAGTGTGGGCAGTGACAGTGAGGAGGACAGCAGTAGTACCTGACTATTTTCAACTTACTATCTCAAAATTTCTTTTCAGCATAATCAACAAAATGTACTTAGTGGACACAATCAACAGTCTTCTCTTGCCAGTCAGTCCCAGAACACAGTCTCAGCACCTTTGTACAACACTATGGTGATTTCTCAGCCAACAGCAGGAAATGTGGTGCAGGTTCCCTCTAGTTTACCACAGAACAACAACCAGAATGCTGCTGCAGTAACCACTTTTACACAGGACAGACAAATCAGGTAAATCTTCAAGATTACTTTCTATAATGGTATGCTTATGCAGTGGCACCATATACAAAAGGAACTAAAGTAGCATTAAAAAGATTGGGTGATTTGTGTTTCAGCTGTATGGATACAACTCCCAAAACTAAACTTTGCACAAAGTAACATGTTTGCAGGCTTATCAAAACCCATGTTGTTGTAGAAAAGTATGACTTTGAGAAATCTGCCTTTCTCAAGTGTATGTGATGCTTCATGGCTCTTTTTTTTTTCCTGAAGGGACTCCAAATGTCTTTTTCTATTAACAGATTCTCTCAAGGTCAGCAGCTTGTAACAAAACTTGTCACAGCCCCAGTAGCATGTGGAGCGGTAATGGTACCAAGTACTATGTTTATGGGACAGGTGGTGACAGCTTACCCCACTTTTGCTGCCCAGCAGCAGCAGACACAGACTTTATCAATAACACAGCAGCAGCAGCAGCAGCAGCAAAGTCAGCAGGACCATCAGCAGCAACTCACCACAGCTCAACAACCAGCTCAGTCGCAGCTGACCCAGCACCCTCAGCAGTTCCTACAGGTAATGAATGTAGAGTTGTCTACAAATTTTTCCACGTCCTGGCACTTTCAGCATGTTTAGGTTATCATGGGGTGCTTAACTTGAAAACAGAGTACTTAAAATAGTAACCTGTGAATAAGCCTGATGCGTGAGGTAAGTTTGTTCTGTAGCTGTACTCTAAAGTCCTATTACTTAATGGAGAGATGGTCTTTCCTGCAGTTTCACTCCATGCATTGTCCTATCTTACATCTTTTTCCCTTTGAATTGCTCTTAATTGACTATGGGATGAAAAAACAGGTATTTCCTTTAAAACAGTTTACATTTTCTTTGCATTGACGTATTAATGTAATAAGGTTTGAGAGATGATGGTTGGTCTGAAAAGCAGCACACAGCCCAAAGCAAGACATGTCCCAATAACATGAGGCATGAAATTCTGTCTAGGCTACAGGGGAGGCTGAGCAGCAAGCAACTTTGTAAGCAGAGAGTAGGGAAGAACCTTGTTTTAGTGGAGAAGGAAAAGAGATTGGGTCAAAAGAGAAGGAAGACAAAACCCAAGAAGTTTAGAAACAGGAAATCTCAAAAAGAAATAGAAGGTAGAAGGAATTGATGGCGAAATCTGTTGGCATTTGTTGATTTATTACTGGCACATGGGTCACCCAGCAGCTGGAGTTGGTGAAGGAGATGTAGTGGCTGGAACACTAGAGAGGCAGTACCTCCAAGAAGACATGGGTTCAAAAAGTCTTAATTTGGCCTCTGATGTTGCCTTCTTCAAAAAAAGATAAAGTCTTTTAAAGTGCAAATGTAGTTTGTGCACATTCTTAACATTGTTTTGACTACTCTGGGAAAGTCAGTTTATTTTGTCTTTTTTATTCTTTAAGAGTATACATAATTAAAAAAATCTTACTTTGCAAGTGTTCCTTACTGTGTATGCCATTTCTACTAAATCTGGGATCCTCTGCATGGGTGGAGTGTATAAAAATGCAAATAAGTATTTGGAGGCTTAACCTACATTTATAAGCACAGGGAATGGATGCAGTTCTGATTAGGGCTGAACAAAATTTTCTTTCACTAACATTTCAGCACTCATTTATGTAGTGAGAGATTTCAACTGAATCAAATCAGAGTGCAGATTTGAATGTGTTCTCTGGCATAGTGAGATAGTGCTGTTTAGCAGGTTGGTATTGTCTCTATCTCTGTTTCTAAATTTAAAAGTTTGTACAGTTTTGACTTAATCCTGATCAAACAGATATGTGAAATATGAAGATCTCAAGAGGTCTGTACCTACTCTAGAATTTCTTTCTAGGCAAAAGTCTAGTTTTTTTAATGCAAACTGTTTAAAGTGCTAGAATTTGAAGAGAAGCAAATACTCCTTAAAAAAGGACAGAAGTGCCTTTTCTTCTGTTCACTGGAGCATCTTAGAGTCTGATTCTGTAGGTGGAGCAGTTGATGTACTTTACTTTCTGCTGCAGAACATTTCAGGATTGAGACATCCTAGTGCATTTGTACCCATCTTTCATTGCTTTTCTTCAGTAATGATTTTTTTCTCCTATGAAGAATAATATTAATACTAAGTACCATTTCCAGTAGCAATAAATTTCCTTCAAAGGGAATATTTGGTTCTGCAAAAGCAACATTTTCTTTGACTATGCATTTAGCCTGTGGGGAATAAATGTGATCTGTGCCAAATCATGCACTGTTTTTTCATTTGACTGCAATGACAGCTACCTGCACTTGCTCAAATAGATTCCTTACACCCTGCTAGGCTTTTGTGGTTTGAAATGAAGACAAATTTCTGTGTGTTCCTACCTATCACCACAGAAGTTACAAAGACCAATTACAGCTGCATTATTAATTGGTCAGATGCACCGCTTAAATGTATTAGTATGAACAAATCTTGGCATTGTTTGCTCAGCTTAAGTGGCCAAATCCGAAGTTTATTTTGATTGGACCTTTATGAAAAGTTGAAAAGCAGCTAGGCCTGTGTTTCTCAGTGCAGCAGGAAAAATAATTTTTTTCTGTTTTCGTGTTTTAGACATCCAGGTTACTTCATGGAAATCAGTCAGCTCAGCTTATTCTTTCTGCTGCTTTCCCACTACAACAAAGCACTTTCACTCAGTCCCACCACCAGCAGCATCAGTCTCAGCAGCAGCAGCAGCTGTCACGACACAGAACTGACAAGATGACTGATCCTTCCAAAGTTCAGCCACAGTAGTGTGGGCGCTGCCTCTTTTTGAAACAAACTGCCAAGAGGGGCTGCCCCACTAAGTTGCACTGAAGGTACAGAGGTAACAGTATGAAGGCTTTCTAACACCATGGTGTTGAGATCTACTTTTAACTTCTGGAATCTGCTAAGAAAAGCCACAAGATGATGATGAGGACATGGCCAACTTTGAGAGTTGCCCCAGTTTCTGTGTTCTGAAGGATTTGCTGCCATGTTGTAATTTGTCCAGGTGAAATCTCCAAATGTGACTGAAATGAGAGTGATGCTGAAAATATTGGTATTTTTATCAATCCTGTACATTTTTAAAGTATTAAAAAGGACATGAAGCAATTGTTTTGAATTAGCAGGAAAAAATGCCAGAAATATAGTCCAAAAACCATCTAATTTTTTTTCAGATGATTACAGGACAGTAAATATTTTGAAAATGTTGTGTGAAATCCAGTTCTCTGTTGTACAGATGCTGTAAAATATTGTGTATATGTCTGCGTAAAAGGAGAAAGAGCAAAATATTTTATATGATGCATGAAAGTGTAATCTGTTATTTGTAGGTTTGAATATGTTTCCCTAAATTCTCACACCATACTCAGACTAATGTTTTCCTTTGTTCTACCCTTTTGTTTACAACATGATGCATCATTATTTTCACCCTCAATGTGGGCACAAGTCTCTTGTTTGTGCTTTGTCTGTGATGTCAGGGTTTGTTCGGTGAGGTACAGTGTGTTGGTTAGTTGACTGCTTGAAGTTAAATTATTGATGAAGCTGTTTGAACTGGTGATCATGCATCAGGGTTCAGGACATTCAGATTCATGAATATCATCCATATTTCATAATGAATTCATCGTTTTATTTGAAAAATAGGAATTTGCACTGCTTTCTTGCGGATGGTTTGGAATTTTATTCCCCAAAGCTATCTTTTGATATAGTTCATAGTTGGAAATATTTATGTAAAAGGTTTAAAAAAAATGACAGTAATTTTCAAGAATGTTTCAGTTATAGGAGTAATTTGCACAAAAATATATTTACATTTAATAACCTTTTGGGCACTTTTTAACCACTTTCTCTGTGGTGAGAATTGTAACTTGTTAAACCATGTTGGAATCTTTTTATTCTCCTTCAAAAATTAGTCAGAACTAATTCAGGGTCATTTTAACAACAACAACAAAACCCATAGTGCCTTGATTTTAATTCAGGTGATAATGTTGAACATCTTGAATTACAATGTCTTGAATCTGTAACCATTTTCAATTTTGAAGTCTTAGCACATTGTCAACCAAACTTGTGTATCTACTTCATAGATATTTCTGTATTGCGTTAATTTTAACAGTGGTCTGAGTTGAGACCATGAATATTTTTGACTGGTACTCCCCCTCAGACAGTAGCTAGAAATAGAAGAGTCTCAAAAATCTAAGATCTTTAAGGTAATACTCTTAAAAAAAAAAAAAGAAAAAAAGAAAAAGCAAACCTTAAAAGAGAGAACTCTTTTTGTGGAAGGAAGAATAATAAGCTCATTTTTTTAAAAAAATCATTTTTGGAAGCATTTAAGAGTGTGTTTTGGGGGAGATCATGATTGTGTTTAACACTACCAGGTATTGATTTAAGAGACATCACTGAACTAAGACTTCAGACGGCAACTTCACTTTATAAAGAAAATAAAAAGTTCCAACAGATATGTGCTATTTAAGTAAATGTTGGTAGGCTTTTATGGTACTAGTTTGTGGAAACCAGAACTTCAGAGGAAAATTAATAAATGCTGATAGATCTGATTATTAATTAAAAACAAAAATTAGTAAAAGCAGTTAAAACTAGTGCTAGGGAGAGAAAGCTGGATTAATCTTGAATACTGAGGAGGAGTTGAATGAATGTAACCAAATGGTGATGGTCTATTTTGTACTGTGGAGCAGTTTGATTGTATTACTGGATGAACCAAACCCGTGGGAGGTAATACCAGTTTAGCTAAGCCTTTGATGCCGTTGGTTACGTTTTGGGGTAGCCTTTGCCTCTGCACGTGTCCCAGCATTAGACCTTTGTTATTCCCCAGTCATAAAGCAAATGTTTGGTATCAAAAAGCCAAGCAGTGAACAAGGAAGGAGAGTGTGAGAAACAGTACCAAAGAGAATGAGATTGCTCTCTGCTCCAAGAAGCCTATTGCAACCTGGAGCAAGGAACAGATGCCAATACCAAACATAGCAAGGAACACTTTCCCTTCTTTAAAGGGATTTCTGGCATTCTTCAGACTGGGATAATTGTCAGAGACCTGTTTCTGTAAAGTTCTATATAAAGAAATCCTGCCTTCCTCTGCTATCCCCACCACTCCATTCCACCTGTTTCAATATGAAGCTGCGTTGACTAGGGGTCTGTGCTATCACTTCTTTGCCTAATGGAAAATAGGTTAGATACAAATTTCTTTAACCAATTGCAATGAAAATATAGCACTAAAAAAGAAAACAGGGAGAGCTTTATTAGTGCTGTTAGAACTACTGAATAGTGGTAAAATAGGTGTATTAAGCTATTGTACAGAGAATTACAGAAATTAGAGATACCAGCCAGACAGTTAATGATGCAGCTTTTTATATAAAGCTTCATTTCAACTTCTCTTCCCATTCCCCCCCTTCCCAAATACTCTGGTGTGCTGCTATAGGTCTGTCAGTAAAAAGGCTAAACTACGAGAGAGAAATTAGATTATGGGATAGCATGGCTGCTGAAAGAAAACTACAGAAATGTATGCTTTGATCAAGAAGCTGTTTGTAGCCTCAGAGAGAGGTAATTCAATTACAGAACTACCAGCTAGTAGAGAAAGGATAGAAGATGGGGAAATTCTAAGGAACTGGAAAAATACAGCACACATTTGAAGAATTCCTGATGTGAATCAGGCAAACTTTACTAAAGCAAGTGTGTAGAATTGGTCCGGATTGTGTGCAAGTATGCAGATGCTTAGTTCACAAGCAGTGACTAAGAACTGTATGTTTAACAGGTCTGCAGCTTCCCCAGTTGCTGAATCCATTGCTCAACTGTCCTTGAGTTTTAGTGAGAAGAGGATCAGGCCGTTGCCTCTTTCTTAATCAGCCTTTTGCTTCTGCCCAGCTCATTTACTACAGACTTATTTGCAACATCCTGATAAATAGCATGACATTGAATGCTATGAGGCTGCAGGTTCTGGAGCAGAAATGTTACAGAACGACTCTGACAGAAGGCAAGGAGTCTGTTAGGGGGAGTATTGTATTTGTGAAGAAAGGGGCTGGTGATACATAATGGAGTGAAAAGGGCAGCATTTGCACGGAGTTTAGGAGACAGACATTGTCTGCAATGGGTGAGGCTTTGAAGAAAAGTGTCTGGGATAACTTCAGAGAGAAAAAAGAATATAGCTATTTTTATATTATATTTAATATATATTATATTTGTATATAAATATGAAAGGATTCTAGTAGGAGCTCTCCATATGCCTTCCACTTCATCTAGAAGGTTTACCTTCTGCACTATGGTTCCAGTGTGTCACCACCTTCTGTGGGCATCTTGCCTATTGCCAAACACCAAAATTAGTAACCCAGTATCCTTACAAGAAATAGGTTTCATTTCAGCTTTATGTAAAAATGAATAAAATAAAGATATATCAGGCAGTTTTTCACGGGAAAAAGAAATTCTCTTAAGACTTAAATAGCACTTTCTCTTTTTTTGTTGTTGTTTTTTTTTGAGTAATAACAAGCACTTTACTGAAAAGACTATTTGAAAAACAGTTTATTTCTTTAGTCAGTGAAACTGTTAAAAAGGGGGGGCATTGAGGAATAACACATAAAACTGTCAAAAGAGACATTTCTGGAAAATGTTTCTTTATGATGATCCTTTGAGGCTCAAAGTGCAGGATTAAAAAGGCTTCTAAAACCGGTTGCCTTTGTGTTTTATATGGCCAGGGGAAGGGATTAGTGATGATAGCTTCCTTGGAAGGAGGCTTTTTAAGTTGCACAGTTGCCTATGAGAGAGAATCATCTGGAGGCTCATTTCCCTGCTCAGTAATTCTAAGTGTCCCTTAGGATTATAAATTGTGTGAAAATGTTCTGAAGGTTTAAAGATGTGGCCTTTTTCAAATGTTAAAGTTGATTCAAGAATCATTTATATTTTCAGAGATTTAACCCAGGTATTGTTATGAGTGTTTTAAATGTCACGGCATCAGGAGATGTCAAACATGTCAGATTCATAAGCTTCTCTATTTGAAATAATTATTAAAATTAGATGTAGAGTCAGAGGGCTGGAAAATGGTTATTTTAATTAAAAGGGAAAAGAGACTAGTTTTAATAATTAACCTTTTATTTTTTTACTTATCCCTGGTGGAAAAAATTGAAAAGAATGAAATTAATTTGGATTTAAAAAGTCATATTGAAACAAATCATAGTAGATGAGACAACTGTGAGAGAACATTTGAAATTGTCGTGGTTGTCCATGAGACTGGATAGTTGCTTTTTCACTATCATGATTTTTAACACTACATTCCTTGTCTTTTTCTTTTTTAAACAGGTGATTTTAAGCTCTGTGATACTTCATGCTATGCCATCTGCATGAATTTTGCCAGCATGATATGCTATATTCAAAGATATAAATAAAAAGGAAGGGGGGGGAACAAAACACTGTGTCTGAAAAAAATACTTTATGGCCTAATACAGAGACCCCAGCTATGACTGAGAGATGCTGCATTAATAGACAATCAATCAATGGGTAATTATTTATGAAACACTTTTGGGAATGGTCTTAAAGATGTAACTGCTTTGAAAGCAGTTGGCAAGTTGTCTTTTTCTAACAAGAAAGGTAAAAAAATATTTATTTTCAAATATATCAGATTGAAATTTGAGTTTTTAAGCAGTGTTGATTTCACAGTGTCTTGGGTTTCAGTTTTGTTTTGTATTTTTTTAACTGGCATTAGATTTATATACGTAAAAGAAAACAAACAGAAAAACCCTAGTGCCGTTCATATTGACGTCAGGAAATGTAGATACAGTTCCCTGGTGTTCATGTGACCATTACTAACTGTCAATTTTTTAACTGAATAAATGTAACTCATTTAAAATTTTGCTTTCTGTAGCTTCTAAGGTTATAGAAGTTTTTTTTTCTGAGTTGCTTGATGTCAGTTTTATCCAAGTTTCACAGTGAAGCGCTCTTACCCTTCCCACGACTGTACCAAAGGCACTCTCTCCCCCAGCCACAGAACTGACTTGTGAGAAGTTGCTTGATGTCACTTTTATCTTCTCTCCCCTATCCAGACAAATGACTTGTGAGATTTCAGTAAAAATGCATACTGTATTTTTTCCTTGTCTTCTCTCTGTATCTCTTTATAAACTGATGCCCCACTCTAAAGGCTAGAGACCTCTGATTTGTGTATTTACATTACTGCCTTGGAATTAACGCACACAGCACTGGATTGAGTGTGCACAACTTAAAGCTGCTTTCACACCTTCATGGCTACAGTCCCTGTTCTTGCCAAAGGATGGAGCAGTGCTGCAGAGGGTTGGGATGGGCATAGCCCTTCCCTCACTTTCTGTCAGGGCAAAACACCCCTCTCTTTAAATTGGTGCCACGCCCTCCCTGGGTATTTCTTCTGCTAGTGAAATGTCAAAAATTACTATATTTAAAGAAGTAGAGGTGGTCTGAAATGTTGGCTATGCCACTGAGCAAGGAAGCTGAGACTTGCATTTAGCAGCAAGCACAACTCATTGAGAGCATGTGGCTCCTGCTTGGAAGAGCTGTGTGAGAATTTGTAACCTGTTAGGGTGGTCTGACCCTTTTTTCACTGATCAAAGTGTAAACATTAACAATTCCAAATGAATTAAATGTTCAAGGAAAAGAGGGTGGGAAGAAAATTCCATAACTGAAACTGAATTCCTGGAGAAAATGATAAATACACTTAGCCATTTTTACAGTCTGCAGTACTTTTTTTTTCTGTAATATCACACTGGATGCCCAGAGGAAGATACTGATCTTTTGCCTTTGAGAATTAAATAATACTTGTGCAAGTTCTGTATTACTTCTGTATGCCATGAGGCCCGTGCCCCAGTGAAACAAAGTCAGCTGTAAAAATGCTGTAGCTGTACTTAAGAACTGTCACCACCCATCAGTGATAAGACTGAGAGCACATAGCAAGCAAGATTGTCAGTTTTCTTAAAATTGAACTTTGGAAATAGCAGTATCTTTTTCCATAAATTTATCAGGAAATAGAGTGGTAATTACAACTGCTGCCACACCTGAAGCAATGCTGTTCAATGGTATTTTGCTGTCATGCAAGCTTGAAAACAAAACCTATGCTTATATGAGAATGAAGCTGTTAAGTACTTGTAAAGATTAGCTATCCAAAGGTTAGTTGCAGTTCTTACTCTTAGGTATTAGTGATATTAATTCCAAAAGATTTCAGCTGTGCAAGGGTAACGTACAATAGCAAGAGCCTTCCTGGAATTCTTTGTAGCACAGTCTCTGTCAGTGTCAGACCCTTTGGGATGGACATTCTCCCTTGGGAAGTAAACTGAAGCAATCAGTTTACTTACAGAAACCCAGCTAAAGTACATGCCCCTGTCAATGGGAAATGCTACAGGAACGTACATCTACAGTAGCAGAAGCCTGTAGCTCTGACATGCCACGGCTGCCGACCTCAGGGGCCATACAGAGTCATCCCTGGAAAAAGGCCATGTCAGTACAGCCAGTGCCAGTACATCATTATTTCCATGGCTCTGGAAATTAAGGATAACTCAGATTATATTAGAATGAAACAGTCTGAGCCTCTTGATTGAGTACCTTTTTTTTTTAACATACATACCTAGGACAAACATGGAGGTACGATGAACTACCAACCTCCTTCTAGAAACACGTTGTAAGACCACTCACATGAATCCGGTGGCAGCATTCCTGAGCTGGAGGGGTAACTGAGATGAGGGAGAGCCTGTATGGCAGCAGGCTGCCTCTCACAGTGCTCAGGGAACACAGCCCCTCTCTCACTTGCAGGTTTTTTGACTTGGTGTCCTACTCATAGATCTCAAAAGAGCAAGCCCAGGCACCAGCCCAGCACACACACACCTGCTGGCATTACCCTAGGAAGAACAGGCTTGCTGGTGACCTGGTCCTGTACTTCGGTTCAACAGGTTTCCTTTGAAAAACTTTGTCCTGGCAGGATGGAAGATTAGATGTTTACCTTAGTCTTTGCTAACTGCACTTTGTCATATACAGAGTAATGAGACAGGCTTTATCTAAGGATTGGGAATAGGCACCTTTGAAAATAACAAGCACAAGGTTTTCTCCTTGTAAACATTTCAGTTGATGTGAGAATTTTCCATTCCAGTAGAACCAACCATCATTTCCATTTTATTTCTATTGCCTGGAAATGAGCAGTTGCTGGCAGTGTGCACTTGTAAACCTCTGCTGCGTGCAATGTGCAGAGATGTAAACTCCTGCTCTAGATGCTGCTTTCAAGGTTCCTTTGGTGGTAGCTGCAATCAGCTGTATCTCACCCCAGCAGGGAGAGCTGCAGGATGGATGGGAAGCCTGTGGTGGACAGCTGCCCGTTTCCCATGTTGCAGATGCAACAGTTTGCAGAGCCCTCCCCCTTCAGCACTTGAGCTCTCACTCACTGCATTTCACATTCTCCAGCTACAAAAGAACAAGAAAGTGCTCAGGATTGTGGCAATCAAAACTTTAGCTCATTACCTTATATATAAATGCCCATATTATATATTCCCTGTATCCTAAGTATCCAGCTATTTCTGAGACAGAACAGCAGTACACCCCTCTCCACTGGCAACGTCCTAGAATGACAAACAGTCTGATGAAAACTGCTAAAATCCTAGCCCTTGACCCAGCCAACAGGTAAGAGCTGGCCAGGGTGCAAGTCCTTTGAGACACTATGGAGGGACAAGGCCAAGTCTGTGCTGGAAACTGCACAGCAGACACAGCACTACTAAGAATACATCACTGGAGCCCTCCATCACCTTCATCATTCCTTCCTTACATCCCCACTCAATTCTTTAAACCAAAAAAAAAAATTCCAACAGGCACTTGACAACATTAAATCACTGTAACTAGCACCAACTACTAAAGCACCTTTCAAAGAATTTCATGAGCTATCTATTTTCATGCTAGACTTCCAATATGTCAGTTTGTGCTTTTAAAAAAAAATCAAAAAGCTACTGAAACAGCACTGCCCAAACTAACCTGCCTAGCTTGTCTTTGAGAGCACCCAAACATATTGCTTTGACTAGGACAAACCAGTACCTGGCATCTGTGTAAGTTTGTAATAGTAAAATATAGATGTGGAAGTTGGCAGAGATTTGTTCTGCAACTTCACACTCGTCTCTACAACCTCTTAAAGAGCTTCATTCTCCCGTTGATCCTATGATCCTATCTTTTCATATCAAAAATCACATTAAGCAGCACAAACAAACTTCAGGAAGCTTCTACATCTAGAGCATGGCCAACTGAGTTGGCTTTTTGGATTTTGAGTAAAAAATTCCATGTCTTTTCCCAATTACATTTCTATTCCTTAAAAAAAAAAAAACAGGTGGCACCACAGTTACCCTACCTGGGACAGATCTGTGTGAACGTCCAGTGGCACCACTTCTGATGAACACAACAAGCAGTTGTCCCACAAACAGAAGTTTAGGCTCTTCCCTGCAGATGCCTGTTCCTGCCCTGTTTTAACATGACCTCTGCTACAAATACACTCCCTACAGGAGTTGAAACTCATCATGGACAGCATGGGTCCTCAGACTGTGCCAAAGAAGGTTTTGGCTACAAAGTTTGATTCAAAAGAAAACAAAAACAACAACAACAACAACAACAACAACAACAACAACAACAACAACAACCACAAAAAAACCCCAAAACCAAACAAACAAAAAAAAAAAAAACCAAAAAAAAGAAAACCAAACAAACAAAAAAAAAACACCAAAAAAATCTCACCACCAAACCAATGCAGTTCCTTTGGGCCAAGACAGGAACATGCAGACCTGGAGCCTGAAATGGCAGCCTGTTTTCATACCACTGTGCATGCCTGGCATTGTGCTGCTGTGGTCTTTAGAGTGAGAAATGAGGCATTATGGGGTTTTCTGGGAAGAGAAACCTAAGAGAAGGATTAGGGGCTGCTCTGTTTGTGATCTACAAATGGAATGGTCAAATTTGTAATGCTCCATATTTCTGCAGCTTCAAAAAAAGGCAGATTCATAATATTAGAAACCATGTCTTCTATCTTCCAAGACTTCTACAAGGTAGATCTCAGTGGGTTATACAAGCTCAGAATCCAAATCACCATTGGAGAGCAGAGGTAAGCATGTACTTCTGCAAGCCATGTACCTTCAGTGCTCAACATTTTCAAGGTCTTTATAACACTGGCATTTATCAGTAACCAAAATAAATTTGGTAAACTTTTCTCACCTTAAGTACATAATCACTAGGTAAACCTTTGTGGCAGGAATTCTGGCAGCCATCAAAAACAATACTGAAAGTAATAGAAATGGAGACACTATGTTTTATTAATACTCTTCTAAATTACATTTCTATTCCTAAAAAGAAAAATCAGGAACACATCTAACCCTAAGAATTCCATTACTGCTCAATCCTGGGAATAGAACATGGTTAAGTTGGACCACTTCATTACTTTCTGTATACCTCAATATTTAAAAATCAAAAAAAAAATAGTCAAATAATACTAGCTTCAGCCAGATTACATATCAAACACAGTAGGTTGTTAATCACCCCACATCAATTTCCTGATAAAAATCCCTGATTAAGAAGTTTTCCCTCTAAATGAAGTTTGTAACATTCTCTGTTGGTTGGCTCAGCCACTGGATGGCACAGGAACTGCTCCCAGCTTTCTTGCTGCTTAGATTATCCAGCCTCAGGTGTACCATGGAACCACCATCTTTGGAGGTGGGAGCCAGCAGTTTTCTCCTTAACACCTTCTGTTGAGCAACATGGAACAAGACACAGTCTGCTTCAAGACACCTGAAGAATCAGCTCTTGAAGAAACAGGAAAGGTGGTTTTGTGTAACGGAGGAAGAGAAGAGGAATTCTCAATACTTCAGAGAGAAGATCCTTGAACTCAGCTGAGCCAGGTCCAGCAAGTGAGAAAACCACTCAAATCCCACCATGGGAGCAGGCACCACAGCACAAACCAACCAGACAATCAGCAGATCTCCACTGCAGAAGCTCTCCATAAAGGCATCAGTCCCATGAATCATCCGCTATAAAAAGTTCAGTGTGTCATCTTCAGCACTTGTTTAACTAGAATTCTGTACATTATATACAAAAATGCACAAGGATAACTGCTTGATGCTTCCAATCCTTGTTCTTTTACAGCAATGAAAAATTTTAAAAACCAGAGTCTGGACTTATAAATAGTGCAGAAAATGCAAATGCTAAGAAGACAATGCCTCCTATGATTGTCACTGGAAAGAAAACACAAACCAAGATGAAATTAGATATCAAAAA
This sequence comes from Lanius collurio, assembly GCA_020086605.1. Taxonomy (NCBI): domain Eukaryota; kingdom Metazoa; phylum Chordata; class Aves; order Passeriformes; family Laniidae; genus Lanius; species Lanius collurio. Next base: position 17,699,955 of record JACBWW010000020.1, on the reverse strand, counting down.
GTAATTGTCTTCCATGAAACATTACAGACTTTGTTTTTTTAAATGTCTGATTCCCAAAGAACCTTACTTAAAAATTCATGCTACAAGCAGTGGATGTTGTTTCCAGCTCAGTATGGGGATGCCTACATGCCAACCCACTGTCTAACTGCACCTCCAAGAATATGTTCTGGCCCACAGAAGGAAGCTTTGTTTTACTCATTACTTGAGCCACATAAAACTAGGTTAACACCTGCTGTTGAGTTTTTGGCTGTAGGGCAGAAAATAGGATAGAATATTCTCATGCCATAGGCAAGCCATTGGTTGGGACTGACATATAAATTAGTACTTTTTGCACATTTTAGACAACTGTATTGAAAGAAAAAGTATCAAAAACATTAACTGCTTGCAATGGCCACAATCTGCTAGAGGCTGGGACAGAATTCTGGGAAAGCACCACTGTGTATGTTCTCTGACTCTTTAAACAAACTAACATGCTAGAAAGGATCTTGGGTTTAATCTAAGGCTATTCCTGTGGCTTAAGAACCACACTATACTTGGCACATATGAAACCATTGTTAGATTAGTATTTTGTCACCAACTTCCTCAGCAAACAAACACAACAATGTGCATGTTTCACTTTAAGCAATGAAGTTGGTTTTTTTACCACCTCTGCAACTGCAGAACAAATATTCTGAATGAACACATATAGGAGACAGCTTCTCAGGATTATTCTTGAGAGCAAGAAATCTCCGACATCATAGGACTGACAATGAAGCAAGCTGCAACCCAAGCTAAAGAAAAACAACCCAATGTAACCTTACTGGTCCTGCCTATTTGAGTTAGCAAGTATGATAAAAAAATACATTTATGCCACACAGAGTAGCTTTTAAGGCTTCTATATGGCTGGTATAAGCCAGCAGTATGCAGTTCTCTTGCTCACCTGATGGCCTAGATTCAGAATTGCAACAGAATTTCTATTATCCACTGCCAAACAATAAATACTAACCACTCAAAATAGTGTATTTCCTTCCTTTGGTCTCCTGAAAAGGAGTAGCTAATAGTGAAGCAAAATGAGGTGGGATGTAAGACAGACTCAAAAAAAGTCCCCAAAAAATCTAAATCACCAGTTTTCCAAAAGTTTTGGGAAACAAGCATGCAGCCCTCTACACCACAAACATTACCAGCATTACATTTTTTGACTGGAGTGAGTTTTCACTTACCAGTCCTAACAGAAATTTTTTGTGCTATCATTCTCCCTCCAATAACTGCTAAACCAGTGCATAGGCAATGTCCCACTGTTCCTCCTACTGCCACACCATAGGGATCCTGAGGGGAAAAAAAAAAGCACAAAGGGATAAATCAGCACTGTTAAAAACACATTAGTCCTACAACAACCTTGGAGCAGTGCTTTGATTCCCTGCTTGCAGACTGCCAAGCATGGAGGAGACTGTCTGGTGATTCCTCTGCTCTAGTGAACATCAGCTGGTGAGACACTTAAATCCAGCCTAAGATAGGAGCATATAGCATGTTTCAGCCAAGCAACATCTTTAAGTTGTTAAATATAGATCTTGAAATCGCTCAGTTGTAGTTAAATGAGTAAGCAACCTCTAGAGGGAAGGTGGCAGCTGTTGAAAAACACAATATGCATCAGCTGGAAGAACACCAACCTATCTATAAAGAAAGAGAAAAATAAGTCCTTGAATTGAAAGGTTTCAGCAGCTGCAGCATTTCAAGTTCTTTGCCCTGCTTCACCCACTTGTGCTCTACACTCTGCCTCACTCTGTCATCCAGAGGGAAGCATGAAAGTCCAGAGGATAAAAAACTATTTTATAATTTACTGTCAACAACAGCTTTTCACATCACTGAATAACAAGCAGCTCCTCAGTGTGTGAACAACTGTACTGCATAAAGAGGTTTCTCAGATCACCTTAGAAATGACATAGTTAAGGACAGCATATGTCCCCTGCTCATCTCTATGTCACACTTTTAGCTCCAAGAGGAAAAAAAAAAGCTGCTGCCATCACCTGAGGAATGCATGAAATCTCAAAGAGGCAAACAGCAAAACCAAGAACTTCTGTCATTTGAAGACAACACTCAATAGCCCAAAAGAACCAAAACCACAAGCCAGTGAGAAAAGGTGGTGAGCACCAAGCACTTGGCAGGCTGGAAAGCACCAAGAAGTGCAGGAAGAAGTAGGGCTGGGCCAGCAGAACAAACAGGCCCCCAGGACTGGGACCCAGAGTCTCTGGATATCCCTGCAGCCAGCAATTACCTATACAGCCCTCACTGGCTGAAGGTGGATCTCATCCCCCCATTCCATCACAATTATTCACCAATTTTGAAAGCCAATATCAAGACACCTTCAATTAATTTTTTGCAGTACTTCTTTGGTAGCACTCTTATGAACATTTCATATACTACAGGTATGACAACCCACAGGCTTTAACTGCAATGCTCAGCACTTCACAAACCAGACCAAAGAGTCTGACAAACACTTCCTAATGGGACACTTAGGAAATACAAACTAGAAGTCAACAATCCCCTGTAAAAAGATGGGCTTAAGCAACATGCCTAGCAAACCGGGCAGAGGCTGTAGGGCTTCCTTTTTTTTCCAAGATGGCACCTAACTGCCTTAACAATGAGATCATCCTCTCCTGCTGTTAAGGTCTAAACATCTTCCCTACACTGTACTGGAGACAAGAGGTTCCTGCAGGTTACAGCCTCCTTCATTACACAGCCCTGATTTATCCCTAGGGAATGTTTGAAAGAGCACCTGAAAAGAAGCATGAGTCCTAGGGAAAGAAATGTAAATTATCTCAATGCATGAAACAGCACAGGCAAGCTACTTATGTTTATTAAAAGCTTGACTATAAGCCTTCATCTTCCTTAAATATAATACAGTTATATACACTCTAATCATCACAATGAATGTAATTTAATTTCTAGCATTACTTAGTGCCCAGCAGTTTAGAGTTTATTGTCCTTCTATACACTGTACCATATTAACTCATATTTTAAAAAGAGGTATCTGAGGTATCTAACAGTTTTAAGTTTGATGGAATGGAAGTATCTTTTAAAGTTACCCAGTTAAAACTTAGTGACCAGACAGAGCAAAGAAACATCTGTCCTGTAGCATCTCTCATCACTGTAGCAAAACCCAATTGATTTTGGCTGCATGATATAAAGCAGCTATTTCCAGAAACGCCAGTGCAGTCACAATCATGCAACAGTAGTTTCAATACTCGACAGAGCTTCAGTGCATTTCTTGTCAGGTCTTGACAGACACTAAGGCACATCAAGGCAGAAGGTGTGAATCTGATACCTCCTACAAGAGTATTTTGTCTCTTAGCTTAAGGGCAACCCAAAGAAGGCAAAAGAACAGCAGGGATTCTGCAACACTCACCTCTCTGGCAGCCAAGACTATGGTTGTTAATTGGGAACGATCGCCCCACTCTGCTAAAAATGTTAAAGTAAAAGCTTGAACAAAGATTGGAGAAATAAAGTGTAGCCACTTCTTCTGAGGTATAGCAGTGCCTGGCCCAGATTCCACATCTCCTGGCCCATTTAACAGTTTAGTTCTCTGAAGCTGTGGAGGTCAAGGGAAAAAAAGACAAGAAATAACCATAAAATTAAAAATATCATCTGAACAACCCAAATGAAACACTTAACAATAAAGCTAGACATTTAGTTTCTAGAATGTTGTTAGCCACCAACTGCTGAATTATCAACATATTATTTACACTGTCACCATTACAAAAAAAAGTGCTAAGTATATGTGTACAGGTATGTGTGTGTACATATACACACATACATAGAGTTGTAATCATCTCTAACCTCTGATTAATGTCCATCTTGCACTGCTCTCAAATAAAGCGTCTGACCATAAAAATGAATAAAAGTAGAGCCAAGAATAAACTGTTGGTGTCCTCTGCTAATGATGCATTAAAACACCTCAAGAACACCCACACTAAGCAGAAGGTCCCTTCTGTCCTAAGAAGTCAGGCTTGCCACAGGACTGGAATCACCTGCTAAAACAGCCTCCAGGGGCCACTTCTGTCCTATCTACCACACATTTTCTGTGTCAGATTACCACAACACCCCAAACATGACAGTGCTGTTCTGCAGCTTCACGGCTCTAATTCTTCCACCAGCTGTAACCAACAGCAATTTTATTACTTACTTCCTCATCTTTTTTTTTAATTTCTGCTTGAACTTCCTCCAGCTCTTCCTGACCCTCATCTGGACTCATTTTCAAGCCTTCCCGTAGCATTCGGATGCCAAAGATTGCAAACAGTGCTGTAGACACGTAGTATGTGTATACACGAGGAATAACTGTGGTGGCATAGCCAAACAAAACTGAAAAAAAAAAAACCAAATGTGTCATTTAAAAAAATAAGCATCAGGATCATAGTTGTTTTTCTCATTCTAAGAAATGTTTGCTAGCAAAGTCTGAAATCCAAATATCCACTGATAAACAAATATTGCATCTTTTGTTAGTTTTGTTTAATTTTATAAGTTTTTGGAAGAAAACACGCTAGGAGCTCCAATCATTACTGGTCATGCCAGAGGCTGAAGTCCACTAAGATGCAGACAAGGCACTCCAGCCAAAGTTGAGGTGCTGTTGTTCCTGAGAGCCAGTCCAAACAACATTATCTTTCCCATCAAGGTCTATGCAGTCCTGCCTTTCTCCATGTACACCATGAAACTACCATCTGTAATTGTGTTAGATTAGTCACACTGTACCCCAGTTAATTCAATTTACATACTGGGTAACAACCCTTTCCAATCATTTCATTTATCAGATAAAGTTAGAATAAAATCACCAACAAGTTAAATCTACCAGGCATATCTACAAATCATACAGCTGGGTGAATCCATGTCTGTCTTCCTTTGCCAAGTGCACATTACTATTCCTCTCATCCCCCATATTCCCCACACAAACACAATGTGACCAACTTTGATCTTTATTTATTTCAAAGACAGATCCCACTTAGAGACAGAAAAGCAACCCCCACAGTGCATCTTTTAGAAGTACTGAAGGTGATCTAACTAAGCCAAAACTAGTTCTTAAATAAGAGATACGTATCCAGGACAAAGTACTTACTTTTCACAAAGTAAGACCACTTAGCATTTTTTGACAGAAAAAGGCCTACATAAATTGGAAGAAAAGTCCACACCTTATATTCAAGGTTGCTTGGACCATGAACTTACAAGTATTTCTGCTGCTTTATTCCACATGCAATAAGCTAAAAGAAAGCATATTACCATGTGTGCTTTCTTGTGTACACCTTCTTAGCTGAAAAATGCACTCAGAAGTTACTACATGATCTAGAAGTAATTCTGCACTGCCACTATCAGATGTGAGAATATGAGACCAAAATTAATCAGGCTTATAAACACAGCACATGAATAGCAGTACTATTCACATAGCTAAATAAACCAGGAGTTAAACTAAACTTCTTTAAAAAGACTAAAAATACTACAGTAAAACAATGTAAGAAAGCTAGACAAAAAATGCTATCTTTTTCTTAGCAATTCTTACATATATAAGCATAGACAGTGAAATAATCAGAAGTGTAAGACAGCTTATTTTGTCGAGTACAGCTTGAAAAAATATCCCAAGTAGACTACTTGGAACTAATGAGTTTAAATGAGCATGTCTTCATGAAATCAAGTGGGCAAATGCCCCAGGAATTTCCAAACTCAGCTTGTATAAAACAAGGGCAAGTGATAGGAGAAGGAAAGGATGTGGGGGAGGAAGAACCCAACAACAAAACAAGTTCCTTTCTGAAAAGGGAAGAAATTATCGGGAACCTCTAAATTGAGGGATAAAAACAGAAAAGGAAGCTTTTATGAGAAAGCATCCAGAAAGATTTGAAGACAGAATTTGTATAGAAAAAGAGAGCCATAATGGGCAGGAGAAATTAGACACAATGCAAGTGGAAACTGCTCTAAGTAAAACTGCAATAATTGCAGCAGTGTACACAGCAACAGCTACACACCCAGAAACCATTCACAAAAACCCTTGCCAAGCGGCCTGAGCCAGTGAACTGGCTGTCTCCAGCGTGTATAAACCAATCACCACTATTTCAAGTATTTCTGACATGGGCAGGGTAAGAAATGAGCACACAGACAAACTCTGTGCTGCGTCTGATGTGCCTGAAGGCTGCTCCATTTTACAATCACAGCTATGTAAGTGCCCACAGCTACAGGTTCCTCAAGTGTCACCTGATACCTTACTTCCTGCTCCCTCCCCTTCATCTTCCACTTATGCAGCTCCCAGCACAAATCCAACAGCTACGTGTGCAGGAATACAAGTCAGATGAGAAAAATGTATCATCATATAAAGAATCTTTTGCCTTAGGAGGGAAAACAGAAGCCACTCCCACATTCCCTTCAGGCACAATAATTTAACAGGACCTAAAAAAGATTTAAAAAATGGAAACCAGTGGTCCAAAAATCAAACAAAGTACTTAGGCTCCCCATCTCATTCCCCTCACTTAAACTCCTGTTGAAATCTAGGGAACACAAAGACTTCATTAGAGGCAAGAACCTAAATATTCCATCTGAGATTCCATGCTCGAAAGGAAAAGCTTCACACTCTCCTCCAAAGAGAAAACTGCATGTATGTACAATGTGCATTCCAAATAAGGATTTTTGATAAATACAAAGCCATCACTTCTTAAGAGATAAAACAAAAAGGAAAAAAGAGAGTGCTAACCTGATAAACATGTCATCAGTCCCAGGGCAAGCATAGCACCAGCCAGTACAGTCAGACGGTTGTACCGCATGGCCATGATGGCCGCGATGAAGAAGGTCTTGTCCCCCAGCTCTGATACGATGATGACCGATATAGCAGCCACAAAGGCATGAATAAAGCCCAAATTAGTCTTGTCAGCTGACTCTTCACTGACAATGTGGACTGGAGCAACGAGTGAGGAGCCTTTCTGTAAGAAGGGGGGGGGAGGGAGGAGAAATAAAAACAAAACAAATCCTAAACAATAATCAATTAGGTTTGAACACTTAGCAGACAGAAGTAAATAGCCTTGTATTTCTCCCGTCATACCATACTGTGTAGAGTGACATTTTAGGTACCTCTCATGCTCATTAATGATTGTTAACTAGTTCCTGGCTGTCACCCACCTCAAATTGCCAGTTAGGCACTTAGCAAGAGGACCAGATCTTGCTGATCATTAAAACATTACTTCACTGTGCACACTATTTACCAGAACATGAGAACCACCATTACAACAAAACATGGCCAGCTCAGGTCTAATATTGCCATCCCTACCTACTTTATGACTGTAACCTTAAACAGTTTTCTGATATAAGTATTAATAAGTGCTTCAAAATAAAACTGGGTGACTATGATATCTTAAGAAAATAAGAAGCCTGTTCAAAAATGGTCAGGATCATTTTCTTTCCTTGCAAAATCTTTGCATCTCAGATACATTAAAATGTAGATTCACAGAATGGGTTGGGTTGGAAGGGTCTTTAGCAATCATCTAGTTTTAAGACCCCTGCAATGGGCAGAAACAATTTTTCACTAGACCAGATTGCTCAGAGCTCCATCCAACCTGGCTTGAACACTCCCACGGATGGGGCATCCAAAATTTCACTGGGCAACCAGTACCAGTGCCTAACCCCTCTCACACGAAAGAATTTCTCCCTAATATCTAACCTACATTTCTTCTCTTTCAGTTTGAGCCCAAGGCAAATTTTGTGCAAGTTTTCATCAGTTTTTTCTGCACTTGCTCTGTGTTTGTTGAAAACTAACTTTAAGAGTCTCCAGTGGTGAAACCGGACCAGCACACTCCCGTTCCCACTCACTCACCAAAGTGTTTACTTCTACACACCATAAGGTATCTATGATCAAAAGCAAGGCCCAAGATCTCTGTGTTGGTGTTCACATCCTTGACCAGGGATGGCTGAGAAAGCTTGTTCCAGCACATCCACCAGCAGAGACAGCCCCGCAGCATGTTTTGACATGACGGCTTCCCAGCATTCCACGTTCAGCAGTGCTCCAAGTTTTTTGGTGTTGATATTTAGAAGCTCCCACGCTCTGTGTGACACACTGTGACTGCCCAGAGCTCCTTCACCTTTTTCAGCACTCTATGTTTTCAAGTTTGGGTATGTGACATCTGGCGTGCTCGATGTGCTACACCAAGCCACATGCCAGTCATTTTCCATGCCTCTGTGTGATCAGTGGCACTAGAATCCCCTCAAAGAGAACAGTTTAGCAAGTTTAAACGCAAAGAAATTTATAATACATGTTGAGGGGAATAAAGTCCCCTCAAAGAGAACACTGTTTAACAAGTTTTAACGCAAAGAAATTTATAATAAATGTTGAGGGGAATAAAGTCCCCTCAAAGAGAACACTGTTTAACAAGTTTTAACGCAAAGAAATTTATATAAATGTTGAGGGGAATAAAATCGGCAGGTTTGGAGTAGCAACAAAGCCTGCCTTCAGCTACCTCTGCGGGGGAAAGAGAGCGCTGACCCCTTTCCCATG
>JACBWW010000020.1:17425858-17686707 GCA_020086605.1 Lanius collurio | reverse complement strand
TGCGCCCCGCTCCGCCCCGGCCCTGGCCCGGCTCCGCTCCGCCCCGGCCGGCCCCGCCCCGCCCCGCCCCGGCGGCGGCGTTGTCCCTTCCGCTTCCCGTTCTCGGGAAAAGCGGGGCTGCTGGAGATGGAGCGGCCGTGCGGGAGCTGCGCCCAGAGCAGCGCCGGGGGATGTTGCCTACCTGGCCTTCAGCAAAGCCTTTGACGCCGTTTCCTGCGGCAGTCTCCTGGAAAAGCTGGCAGCCCACGGCTTGGGCAGGTGCACCCTTCGCTGGGTCAAGAACTGGCTGGGTAGCCGGGCCCAGAGAGTGCTGGTGAATGGTGCTGCATACAGCTGGCGGCTGGTCTCCAGTGGTGTTCCCCAAGGCTCAGCATTGAGCACAGTCCTGTTTAATATCTTTATTACTGATCTTTATTGTTGATTGTGTGAGGGAGTCGAGTGTACCCTCAGTAAATTCATGGGGAAGACCAAGTGGGTGACAGTGCTGATCTGCTGGAAGGCAGGAAGACTCTGCAGAGGCATCTGGACAGGCTGGATCAATGGGCAAAGACCAGTAGTGTGAGGTTCAACAAGGCCAAGTGCTGGGTCCAGCACCTGGGTCACAACAACCCCCTGCAGCACTACAGGATGGGGACAGAATGGCTGGAAAGCTGCCCAGCAGAAAAGGACTTGGGGGTACTGGTCAACAACAGCTGAACATGAGCCAGTGTGTGGCCAGGTGGCCAAGAAGGCCAGTGGCATCCTGGCCTGTATGAGCAATAATGTGGCCAGCAGGATCAGGGCAGTGATCATTATGCCTCAAGTGCTGTCTTCAGTTCTGGGCTGCTCACTCACTACAAGGTGAGGTGTAAATTTGCACATTAAGGTGAAAATTTTATATTTTACCAATGTACTTAACTAAGCAGAGGTATAATCCCTGCCTAGATCATTTTGAGTTATGACTACATTAATCAATCCTATCAGTGAATTTTTCAAATCAACACATGCTCTGTTGAAGCACGCATGACATCAGTAACATTGCTTTGGGAAAAAATCATTGAAGTTCCCATTCCCCACTAAAATGTGTCGGTAGCTCTCTGCTTCTATCTGCATGACAGGTTATACAAATATGTTAAATTCAGTATCATTTGTGTCAGTGCTTGAAGCTCAATCTAATTCTTTTGTCAATTCTTTATAATCGAAACCTAAATCTGGTTCAGGGATTTCATGGCCAAATGGTTTTGGTAATTAGCAGGAGATGAATATATCAGGCAGATGGGTGTAAATTTTTGGGGAGCGAGAGGGAGGAGCTGGCCATGTGTGAGTAATCCCCCAGCTGGTGAGAGAAGGGGGAAGGAGAGCATGTCCAGGCATTGCTGGGTAGGAGGTAGGGGTGTCACCATCCCTGCAGCTGGGGAGCTCAGTCAGCAGCTGCCTTGCCGTGTTTATCTCCAAAGCACTGCTGTGGTGACTGACTAGCAGAGCAGGGTGTGTGTAAGCAGGGAGCAGCCATGTCTGCTTTGCAAGCAGTGATGGCACAAGAGCTGTTTGTGACAACCTGCAGGTCACAGCTGCAATGTGCTTCTGCAGGTCCTGATGCGAGGCACGCTGTCCTTTTGTGCTGCACATTCTGCACAGCTGGACATTGTCCACTCTTGCAGTGTGGCTCACTGAAACACTGCAGATTTACCTCTTCCTTTTCAGCCTCATCTATCTGAAATACAAAGGAGACACATTGCAGCCTTGTCTCTGCAGTCTGCTCCTTTTACAGCTTCCAAAAGACAGATGAGACAAGGGGCAGCAATGGTCTGGCATATAAAGCAAGTCCTTCCTTTGTCTGAGCAGCAACCTTCTGAAACATCAAATAGCTTTGCTCAGCAATTTTGGTGGCCAGTGCAGTTGCCATTTTCATGAAGCCATGGTCCAAAGACTCCTGGCTGGGTATATGGCATGGTTCTGCAGCAGTCTGAGTGGATCCTTGGCTTCCACACATTTACATTTTTCTGTGGAGTTTGGGTTTTGGGGATGTTTGTAAAATGAAGGATGAGGAATGTGGCTGTTACAGTGCCTATGAGACAGTGAAGGGCAGAGTGCTTACAGATGTGCTGCTGGAGAATAGATGTGGTGTATGACAGCAGGACTGTCCCACATGCCTGAAGACACGCAGTGCATCTTGCTATGTTCCCGTTTAGGGTGACAGATATCCAATTTTTTGGCACTTCAATAATCTTCCAAATTTATCTGACCCAGAGCCTTGGAGGTACAGCTGTCATGGAGGTCAGTGAACTACCAGATATTTAATATCAAATAACTCTTTCATGAACTAAGCTCTAGGGAGTAAGGACCAGGAATCTTCTACATGTGGGTGTTTAGTGTACGAGGCACTAATTCTGCATGGCAAGCTGTGTTGCCAGCTGTGAGATTTTGACTGAAGTGTTACTAGCAGCAAATCCATGCAAAGAGGGCATGGCCCAAGACTTTTTCTGCACTCTACCAGGACACGCAGGTGGGAAGGGAGAGAATTAGTGTTTGAGAAAACTGCAGCCAGAAGTGATAGAACAGGTCTCTTTTAAATTTTAACAATTGGCTTCAGCACTGCTGGCATGTGGGGTTTCCTATGGGGTAAATAAGAGCCACAGCATTAATGCTGTGCCTGTGGGCCAACCCATGGCAGTGACCATGTGCAGCAGCTTCAGGAAAGTGCTGTGGTCCACAATGTTTTGGTCAACACTTACTCAGAAATTTCTTTAATCTCCTATGAAAAGATCGCAGAGTCCACCCATCAGCAGCACTCCCCCAAGCTCCACAGTGTCCATGCAAGTTATTGTCCCTTCTGTAAACATGGCAAAACACAGGTTGTAGGTGGCAGATTTAATGAGAGAAATACAATGATTTGTGTTTATGCTTGAATCCTTCCTTTGCTTGTGGATGCTGGCCCTTTTCCTGCTATAATGCAGAGCAGATTGAAGTTACACAGGAAGATGCTAGACACCTGATGGGTCATTTAGAAAAGCTGGTGGTCTACAGAGGGCTGTGGAGTTACATCCCCGAGGCTTTCTTGACCACAGAGTCAGTGCTTTCTGGACACCCAAGGCGCCTTCCATGCCAGCTGGATCCAGCCGTGGCTGTTGCTACAGGAAAGCGGGATCCAGCCTCCAGATGGGGTCAGCTTTTTGGCTATTTCCTCAGAGTTTGGATAATTGGAGGAAGAAGGGAAGGAATGCACCTGTGGGGCTGGGAAATTTTTTGAAGGGAAGGGGAATCAGCAGTTGATTGTCTTAAATATGCTGTCTGCGTTCATAACTGCAAGCTATACTGAGATGAAGATTTAAGTTGTACGCTGCTACTGCTCATATTGTGTATATAGTTTGCATAGCAGTGAGAGAGAGCCCTTCTTTCTAGGATTTTTTTCCCCAATGCTGAGCATCTGTGGCAAATGGTGCGACACCATGTGCGGGAAGGATTTCCGCACTTTTTAGGCGAGTAATTCCCTCTAGGTGGCACCAGCACTCTTCTGTTTTCCCGAAACCCGCCCGTCCTGCGCCTGTCCTGCTGCCTGGGAGGGCCCGGAGCATCCCTCCAGCATCCCTGCAGCATCCTCCCAGCAGCAGCGCTGCGCGGCTCCCACCTCGCAGCCTCTCCTCGCGTTGGCTGTCTGTAACAGCTGATTATTGCATCTGTAGGCTTTGAACTTCGACAATTGCAGACGTTTGTGGTTGCTTTCTGCTGTGTTGGCTTTCTGTGGCAAATACTTGTTCTCAGATCTGTGACACTTATTCCATCTTGATGGATGGAGTTCAGTTTGCCTGACTTTATCCATCTGAAAATTAGGTGAATGGATGAAACTATTTGGGTGGGTTCCTGATATGACTGATGGGGACAGGTATCCCCAGAGTGCCAATTTTTTTCTCTCTAAGCATTGATGTCTCATCTGTTGAGCTGAATTGTCCTCCCTGCTGAAGATCTGCATGAGGAAAAGAGAATCTTAAAGGATACAGAATAAAAATGGGTATAAATTATTTTTGCTCCTGAATGGAGAGTTGGTTTGGTGAGTGTCATGCAAAGAGGTCTTCACTAAGTTTAAAAAAAAAAAAAAAACTTTTTCACAAAAATCTGGGCTGTGCAAGAGAGTTATCTGTAAATGTAACTGCTTTGTGTTTCCTGCCTGTTAAAGGAGACCTACCCAGACAGTTTATAGGTTTCCTTGAGACATCACTTATAACAAAACTTAATAGGTTTTAGTATAGGGAGAGAGAGCTTGGAAATATGCTGTGCAAAAGCAGAGAAGGAAGATCACGGCTTGGCTGAACCATATAGGAAAAGCTGGAGAGATCAGACAAGAGCTCAAATTTATGTGTCACAAAGCTGGACATGTGTGGGCCACTGTGGTCCATAATGTCTAATAGAGCTTCACAAAATGTTTATAAGGTGTGGGAGAAGAAAGTTCTGCTTTGGAGATTTTCAACTCAGGCCATCATATTATTCAAAGGAATTTGTCTGCATGAGGGACAAAAATCAGCATCATGTACTGGCGAGCCCACAGCAGATTTCACTGCAACTCCAGACTTTAAACAGACTTACCCACTTACATTATGTAGTGATTTTGTTTTGGTTTGGTTTTTTTTTTCACTTATAAGGGAGAATAGGGAAATTATTCAGTTACTCATATACTTTTTTCTGGTTGTTTTGTTCAGACTTTTTTTTCCAGCTAATATTTTAATTTGCTAATAAAGTCCAAAAACTTTGTGAACAAAATAGCTACAGTTAGGTTTCTTGGTAATCACTGAGACAGGATTCAATGGGAACTTAGCACAAAGACAACCCTGAAAGTGTAAGTAGAGGCCACAGTCTTTAAGACTTGTATCAACATGCTTAAAGTCAGTATGGTGAGGATTTAAAATCTAGATACTTAGTTGTAGGATGTAATGATCTGTGTTTAGCTGATTGGTACTAGTGGGTCTGGAAACCTTAGTTGTCAAAACATTCTTTGATTCAACTAATTAACACAATGGGGTAAAGTCATACATTTCTGTAATTTGTGGGCAAGCAAACCATAAAGCCATCAGATTGCTGCATTTTGAAGTTTGAAGTTTTATTATCCTGTGCCCTATCACTGGCAGAATATACTGAGATAGTGTAGCCAAGAAAACATAAATCACAGAGCAGAAAAAAGCATGCTTAGAGATGTGAGAAAGTTACACTGCAACGCTCTTCCCACCATTCAGGGAATCACTATGTGCCCTTGGCTTTCAGATTATAAAATGTGAGTGTTTCCACTGGCTGACTGAAAGCAGGAATCAGACTCTGATAAAGAGAGCTCCTGTTCAGGATTGGTGCTGTGCTCCTGGGATAAACACTGTTGTATTTGCATAGATCTTAATTCATAATTCATGCACAGGAAACCATAGTCTTCAAGGTGTGACTTCTACATGTCTTAAAGCCATGATACTAAGATACATGGTTTAGTCACTATTCAGCTGTATTATTTGCTGAGTTTTCACCAAACACAGCTAGCCAGTATCTTGCCAACAGAGTCAGCTTGGCATCTGAGACAGTTTGGAGTTTCACCCCAGGAATAAAAGCAACTTTATTCAGCTTGTATGATATGGTGTTGATCTCAGACTGGTAATGTACTGTGAAGGCTAAGTCTGGGCAAGGTGCTGTTTGCTGTTTGAACTGGCATTTGGATTTTTAAAAAACTATCATTATCTAAGGAAGTTTGTAAGGGAGAAAACTACCTAAAGCTTATAATTATCACTTGAATCATTTTGATTTTCAGAATAGCTTAATGAAAAGTAAATACACCTTTACTTAAGATTATAAGTAAGTTATGGTTAAAATGAGAGCAGGGAAGATAACTTAAAATTCTCAGGGATGAATCATTAATAGTTTCTTTGTCAAAGGGCACCGGTCCATGCTACAACCTCAGGGTTTGGCAGGGGCAGAATTCAAGCCATCAAAAGTAGCAAATAATTGTCTAACTGTACAAAAATCCTCAAAGGACATACCTGTCTCTATCTTTTGTATATATTTTTTATTTTAATTTAGAAATCTGCTAGAGCATATTTGCTTCGAAAATGACTGGGATTTTCCTGGAATAGACAGATTGCATTCAGGCATGGATTCAAAGTAATGGTTTCTCCCTGAGATTCCTTTTGAAACTTTCAGACTCAAATACAAGATTTGAGAGTTAAGGGGCACTAACTGCCTGCCACAGGAGAAAGACCAAGGCTGATAAAAGTCATGAAGGGCAGTTAGCTTTCTCAGGTATATCAGCTGAAGAAGGAAAGCTCTAAATAAACTTGGCAGGCAGTGAGAAAGGTAATAACAACATTTATAGCTCACAATTGGGAAGAATCAAAATTCCCTCAAGGAAATACAGATCATTTCTATGCTGCTTTATACACTCCATGGAAATGGATGACATTAGTGGGCTTTTTCCACACCCTGTGGGACTGTGACTGAATAATATTTTAATGCTGGTACCTGTTTAAGAAGAATAATCTCAAAACCAGAAGGGATTTTAGGACATAGGTCCCATTGTCTGGGGTAGTAGAAAATTTTGCAGTCTATACATGAACTCATAAATAGGAGCATGACCCACATTTGTCATGGACTATGAAAATGACATTACTGAGTAGCAGAAGCATCTTCTCAACTGGGCATTATCTGGAGTGGGTACCTCTCTCTTTGTACGGAAGCTGAAGAATGTGCTGTGTCCCAGGGATACCACCTGCTTCAAAAAGGCAGACATTAGGTGTGAAAATGCCAGGCAACACCCCTGTTCCAGAATGCAGATGTGTAATTTTTCCCTATGTTATCAGTGCTCTGCCATAACATGAAGTCATAGGCTAAATTCATGTATCTGCTTATACTTACTGGTGATCCTGCCTTGGGAAAGGTGCAGAGACTCAATGAACCCTTACTGTCTGTGACCTGTGACTAGAAAGAAATTCAGGTTTTCAACTAATAAGTACAGTTAACAGCTGTTAAAACAGCTGTAGAAAACAATTTGTGTTGCTAAAGGTAAACATGTCACAAGGGAAATGAAAGCTGTTTATGAATATTCAAAACTTTTTTCATTTATCTTTATTGTATAAATATAATCTGGGCAAATTAAACTCTTCCTGATTAACTAATTTAGTGTAATATTGGAAAGACAACTGAACATCTTTGCTTTGTTATTGATGCCACATTGCTACAAAGGGCAAAAAATGATGCAAGGTCTGTGCTAACAGTATATGGTTTGTACTTCCAACTGCTAAGTTACCTTAGCAGGACTTGATCCTAAATTCATCCGAGTTTTCAGTCTGATGTGGTAAAGGAGACAAACAAATGCTGGCTTTGCAGTATTTTCAAGTGAATGTGCAAGAGAATGGGATTTTATTCAAAGGAAATCAATTTTATCTGCAGCTTTTGTTACAAATCCCAGTCTAGTTCTGAATGAAACCTGGAGTGAAAAGGGAATCCATTCCACTTTAGCTCACACATCTTCTTTTGTGTTTACAAACCCTTTGCTGTATACTTCTTCCCTTGCTGGCATGTGCTTAAGTTTTGTACTTCTTTTTGCCAGCTGTTTGATTATTTTTTATCTTGTTTTGTTTTTCTAATTAATTTCGTGCAGTAACAGATTTTTATAGGAAATTTTTTTTCCTTGGTGTGGTTACTGACTGAAAATCTCTGGTAAGTATTCATTCATTCAAGAAAATATTATGCTACTAATTTTCTCAATAAATATTTATCAGAGACTTCACATTACAAATGCCAGCAGAATTGTGATAAATACTGGCTTCAGCCAAGAGAGAAACAGTGCCTGAAGAGCACTGCATGCTGCAAGCATGTTCAGATGCAGCCAATCACTGATAAATATCTAGTGATTTTTAGGTAGGAGAGCTGAGATTTCCTTACCTACCAGGTCTGTCACACACATGATGGCACAGGATTAGCTTCTGAGCTGGGGGCACAGAATTAAGAAGCAAATCTTTTAAAATGGCAGCAGCAAACCAGAGGAGCTGGGAGCTGAGATTGGTTTTAAAGCAGTTTTGAAAATATTCTGCACCTTCTCCCAGTGGAAACAGTCTTCTGGATTTGCTAGATATATGAGAAGCCAGAGGGACTTCTTGTGATACAGTGAGGCAAGCACGTTGGTGTCCACTTCATCGGCATCTGTGTGTATGACTGGGAAAATGATTTAAAGAAGGACTGTGGAAGTGTTAAAGCAAATGAAAGGTCATCCACAAGTTAATTACTTGTAGTGCCTTACCTGTGTATTTGCACCAATACATGCTGCTCTGCTGCTCTCTGAACTAAGGGCTAGAAAAATAAACAGTTATGAGAGGGTAGATATGACTGAGGCATGGGGGGTCTCTGGCAATAAATAATCCCAGCCCCCGTGTTCACATGCTGCAAGCAGCTTTGGCTAACGTCACGACTTGCTTGCCAGATTCATTGTGTGATTCATCTCGGTTCAGCAGCTGAGACAGCAGTTAATAAACATTCTTATTGTCTGGACTCAAAACAAAGCTGAAGTCACTTGGGGCTGGCACTGTTACCTAGGAGGAGATGCAGGCTGTTCTCTCCAGACTGTTGTTTTCTTGGCTGTTTTAATGAAATCTTATCCTAACAGGTTTCAAATCCCTTAGACTGAGAGCAACAAGATGACTGTCAGAGCAATAGGGATGTGTTATTTGCACGTGTGTCTGCTCTTTGTGCCAGGAACACGGAGCCATGTGCCAGGAGCTCAGAGTAATGTGTTATACCCGTAGCTCTGCTGGGCTTTTCTTACAGAATACTATTCGTACAAAATCACTCCTGAAGCAGTCAGAGAAGGAAGAGAGAGGGAGGTGAAAACCACAGCAATTTGTACCACTATGTAAACAGTTTAGGTTTTCCTTTCCAACTGCACAGCCCATGGGTGTGAGGAGAAATACAGCCACATCACTAAACCTTCTGATCCAGTTCTCAGCATAGACAGGGCACAGGGCAATAAGTGATAAACACATCTCCTTAACTGCCACTCATTTACACCATATCAGAGTGGTGTAAGTGGCCCTGTCTTTGCAAGGATGTAAGGGCATCCTCCATGGTGAGTCTGGGCTTGATGGGCTGGCCTCAGAAGGTGTGCAGTTGCTGCTGGCCAAGAGGACAGACCATGGCATGTCAGAGCTCTAACTGGGCAAGAGACACTCTCCCTGATCCTTTAAATTTAGTCATCCTGCAGCTGACTTAGGTCTTATTTCAGGAGTCCCTCCCTATTCAGCAAGGTATTAAACACAAGCTTCAGTGGCTTTGCTGAATAGGGATAGAGTTAAGCTCAGGAACTTCCTCATATGTATTAGCATGATAATCAGAGGTATGACTGTCATGAGTAGTGTATGTCAGAGCTGTGAATGACCCCTGAATGGCCTGCCTGCTGCCTGTCACTCCTGCATTTCGTTGGGACCATCAGTGCAACAGTCATGCTGCTTGCCCTCAGCCCCTGCCTGACTAGATGTCCTGGGATGGCAGCGTTTACTTCCTCCACACCTCTGCAAAAATCAGTTTTAGCAGTATCTTGTCTGCCTCTCAATTCTTAGTGATCAGAGGGTCTGTTGGAAACTTTTGCATTCAGCATTTACTACCAAGGTTGCCTGTGGTTGAATTCAACTCCTGATCTGCTCATGAGCTCCCTGAAAATTCATCCTGGCTGAGGAAACATGCATCTAATATCTAGTTTTTCATTTCACCCCAATACAGACGATTTTAGCCGGCTAAATTCCCTAGTTCACCTCCAAATGGAATCAACAGCTTCCATCTGGCTTAAGGATTTAAGGAAAAGCATAGATTAAATCCCAGTGACCTGTGCTGGAGTGATGTATTGGAGAGGCAGTTTCAGTGTTTATCACACCTAAAAATGCAATGACAGTGGACGGTTTTCTCTGCTCAGTTCCTTTCTTTTGCATGCAGCATTTGTTTCCACTTAGATCTAGAGAGACGTGGAAAGTGATATAATGAATTAGAAGACACTGCTTTGGAGGAAATGAAAATAAATCTATGCAGCTCTCTGTTGCCTCCCCAAGCCTTTCTGTGACTAGTACTGAGCTGTTATTGTACAGCATTTCTGAGATGCCAGGGAAGGAAAAACAAAGGGATTTCTGTACAGCACAGAGTTTTCCATCCCAGGGTTTTGGATTCCTGTGTGTGGGGCTGACATGGAGCTATCCCGCTGCTGTCCACCAGCAGCCCGGAGCCCTTGCACATGGAGGGGGCTGGCTCTCACCTTGCAGGAGCTCCAGTCTGGCCTGTACCAAAACTTGTGCATGCTCCCAGATAAACAAAAGAGAATTCTTTCTTCATTTTGCAATGGAAATGAAGAACAGGCATAAATCTCAGGCTTCTTACCTCCATTCTCTGCTTTGGAAATCAAGTGTGGTTGGTGAGTCCTGCAGCCTGAGAGCCCAGTGGGGCTAGTCTGAACATGCCATGCCACTGCTGAAGATCCAATAAAGCCTGCTACTATAGCTTTTTTATGTATGTCCTTCCAAAAATCTTCCTCTTTCTCTGTCCCTGTCTCTTTTTTCTTCTCTTTTCCTTTTTTTTTTTTAAATTTTGTTTTGTTTTTTTTTTCCAACTGTACAGGAAATGTTTTGGAAGGGAGAGTCAAGAGACTTAAGTCTGGAATTTTTATGTACACCAGAAACTTAAATGTGTGGTTCAAGCTGATAAACTCACCACACCTCTTTCTGTTTTCTTTATAGACTTACTACAAATATCTGGCTTGGAACCTTGATTTATGGTGTGAACAAAAGGAATATAGATGGTAGAGACATGAAAAGATAAATCTCTGGAGGAGACATGAAAGAGTTTGTTCAATTCTCAGATTGTTTCATAATGAAACAGAATAACAGAAAAGATCAGAACACTGATTTTTAAAATGTTTGTGTTCAAGGAAGCTGTTGAACATTAGTGATGCCACATATAAAATATCACCTCTACTGTTTTATGCCTGAGTTGAATTGTCTATAGAGTGCAGCCCCAAGTTTCTCATAGCATCACAGTTTGTATTGCTCTCAACTGGAGGTTTTTACAGAAAAAGCACCAGCAAGCACAGAGAGCTTATGGGGTATTTTTAAACAAGAGCTGGCCAAAATTTCCCAATGGTGCATTTAGGAGCATGTTTTTGGTTCATTTCAGATTGAATGTTTTGTGAAAATGTGTATATTGCCATGATATTTAATTGAGAAAAGAAAAAACAGCTAATTTCTATTTCTCTCTCTATATATTTTTTTATGGAATTTTAAATAATTCTAATCAAAATGATTCTTTGTGACTTCAGTTTTGACAGTGCCATAAACTCCAAAGCCCCTGTGGACATACAGGATGCCTTCCTCCCCAGCAAAGACAGGAAACTTCCATGAAAGTTTTACCTAGAACACCTTTTAGGAAAAAGATGTTTAGTCTTGACTTACAGATTTTCAGTGGTGGAGAATTCCCACAAGCTTTGGTAAGTTTTTCCAGTGATTAGTTATCCTTATAGCCAAAGAACTTGAACTTTATTTCTAAACTGAAATTGTGTGGCTTCAGCTTCTCACTCTATGGACTTACTATACCTTGGTCTCCTGCAGATTAAAATATCCAGCTTGTAGGCTCAACACACGTGCATGCACTATGATCAAATCATCTCTGTTCTGTTTTGTTAATTTAAATACAAGCTACAGCTGGTATTTTACCTGTCTGTGAAAGACATATGTCCTTTATGGCTGTTCTTTGAATCTCTTTCAGTTGAGCAGTGTTGCTCCTTGATAGCAAGCACCACGCTGAATCCCACTGTTCTGGCAGCAGTGTAACCCATGACACACAAAGAAGAAACCTCACCTTCCCACTCAGCATGGGCTGTATGACCAAGAACTGCACAAGGCATCCTCCTGCAACAGGAGTCCAGTCAGGACTTCATAAATACCTGAATACAGTTTAGTTTGAGTGACAGGATGTTCTTTTGGTCCACCTAATTGTCTGTTTTGAAACCTCAAAGATTTTGCGTGTCAGGATCATACAGCACTGAAAATGCACAAGGATAATTTTGTGAAGTCAGCAGGTTTCTGCTGTGTTCACATATAATCATGATGTTCTAGGTCCACTTTGTGGGTTATTTTGCCTAGAGTGGAGCTCTTTGCCTTTTGAAAATAGGATTTTAGGAAGTAAACATTCATGTAATATACAGACTCAAGCTAACACTATGAAAAAATGGGTGCTCTAAATCTGTGTATTTCAGCATCTAATTGCCCATCTGGGCAAATTAGGATTTACTTTCCACTGGTAAGATAGAAGATCTTGGATGAGGAACTTACTTGTAGGTTTAGTCTGTCCTCATGTCACTGGTTACTGGCCTTTAATGGTCATTGGGTGTCCCATGTGAAAGGAACTACTGAGTCTTATAACCACAAGTAGCCACACCTCAGTACTGCCACCATGGCTGTTCTTAGCAGGCACTTTTCCCAAGGAATAAGGAAGTGCTCCAGGGCCAAAATGACTATAGAAACAGACCTATCCATTCAGCCCCATCAGGATGTCTCTCAGAAAAAGAAATGAGGCACCTCATCAGGAACAGGTGGAGAATTTACACTGCTCCTACCCGAGTTGTCATTTCCCTGTGGCTAAATAAGATATTTGCTCCCAGCTCTTTCAAGAACACTAAATTAACTTTTTTTAAAAAATCAGGTCTATATCCAAATGTAAACAGATTATCTCTGAGCCCTAACAAATGAGATTGCAGTGAAGAATTATGTAATTCTCAAATTTGACCTCCAGTCAATGCAAACCTTCAAGAGCAGCCTCGTCTTTATGGGGATCTACTCCAAGCTTTAAAGCATCTATGGCTCTGGTTTTGTCATGAGCACATAGTAAATGTGTCTAAACATAGCTACTGCAAGTGTCTGGAAGCTACCAGCTGAGGCAGAAGCAGCTAATTGAATACAGCACCAGCAGGCAGAATGAATGTGCCTTGATTTTAATGTTATGTGGAAGATTTAATATTCAAGTGACTACATTACTATTAATTGCATTGCTTATTCTAAAAATGAAAAAGATAAAGAATGACTAAAATTACTGTGTTAATTCAACTCAAATGAAGGGATTAAAAGTAGAGGGAAAAATGAAAACAAAGCATTACCAAATCCTTTTACTCACTTTTTTTGGTAAACAAGATCTTTCTGTTCAAATAAAAAGAAATATTGATAATTATAATGTATTGTGCGCCAAGCGAGTATTTTCCATTGCAACCATTATTTTCACTTAGCACGTTAATGTTGACAGAAAAAGACCAAAGGCACCCTTGTGACTTTACCAGCATGTCATAACAAAATGAAGGCTTAACCTGTTTCTGAAGGATTGACTTTCAAGCAGGAAACTGGGCTATTTTGGAAACTTAGCTAATGACACTGTTATTTTTTCTCCTGAGTGATAAGGTTGATGGATGCATACCATTTGTATTTTGCTTAATCCTTTTTCTCCCATGCTCAGGACTATCACTTACACCGTAGTGTTGATCAATCAATGTATATTAGTATCTAGCTCTACAGACAAATGCTCCGTCGTTTGCAGCTGTGAATTTATTTTGACAGAATTATCTGACACATGGTATCCTTTTTCTCCTTTGGAGAATTGTAAAGAATAAAATTTCAGAGGGACCTGGTATAATTTGGTTTCCAACTCTTAGTGAAATCCTAGGGGTACCAAGTGTCCGTGTGCCCCAGTAGTCCTGGCCAACACAGCCAAAGTCTTGTAGGATCTTCCTTATGCTGCAGAATAATGTCACAGTACAGCTAGTGAGACAGAGGAAGTTTCTATAAAAGTGGAGATGTAAAGAGCAATAAATATACAGATTTATGAGATTTAGAAAGGGTGCTAATAACAGTAGCTACCACAGGTGTTCAAAAATTCCATTTTTTTTCCCCTAAGGTGAATATTTTCAAGCTAGCTCACCAAAATAAACTCTTTCAGTGAGCACACCATAAAGGATATATTTGGATTACAGAGCTCTGCAGTATCAGTGCTTGGCTTCCTTATAGAATTTAAAATACATTTTAACTGATGGTGAAGAATTTCCAGTTGAAGAGATGTTCAATAAAAACATGATTTTACCATCACCCAACACTTCTGCAAGGTCATGAGGGCAGATAAACAACTTCCTGCAGCTGTGGCTACATCTGGCACACGACTGAGGCAGAGAGCGTGCTTCACAAAGATAAACATATCGGGTTGTATCTCCATAGTCTCCTACACTTCTGGATAAAGCTTGGGGAACTGAACTTGGCCCTGCAGTGCCAGCAGTAATTAATATCTGAAACTGCTGTGCCACTAATTAAGCAAAACAGCCCTGCAGTGAGTGTAACTCCCCCACTCCCATAATGTGTGGTGATTGTGGGTAGCTTGGGGCCATTGTGCTGCCTGAAACCCCAGTGGTTTTTCTCACCTGGACACTGCAGCTTCAGGGGCAGAGAACTGAAAGAGAAGAAATGACCAGTGGATCTGTGCAGGCTCTGTGGGTGGGTGATGTGTGTGAGCCAGGTAGCAGATCTGCTCCTAAAATTGTCACAGAAGCAGTTTTTGGGCTGGGGAATGAGTTCCTCATGGTCTTAGGTTAGAGGGTGCCTCTGTGTTCCTAAGACACATTTTGTTAGCCATTTTTATAAGGCAGTATCTCTGTAGATTGCTTAAGTTCAGCAGGGTTGGTTGATGAGTATTTCTGACATATTGTGACACAGGTGGTTGGCTTTTGTTTAAAGGCTGTCATGGTGCTTTCGAGTGTAGGGTGGGGTAGTTTTTGTTTGTTGTCTGAGCAAACTGAAATCAATAAATGATTTTCAACTGATACCAGGTGGAAACTTCTGGGCATATTCAATGACACAAGCTGAGATAGCTTTAACCTGAATAGTAGTAGCAAAAAAGGAATTAATTAAATTTTGCATGTTTTTTGTATTTGGATAGTGGAATAATGTTGCACAGCTGGAGTGGATTTCCCTTGTAACTCATTAGGCAAATTCTATGTGGAAGCCTCTGCATATTTCTGGTGGGAAATCCAGTCCCGAAAAGGTGCCTTCCTCTCTCCCTGCACTATCCCAGGAAACCACTTGTCCACAGAGGGCAATCCAGACTGTCCTCTGAGGTTGGAGAGTAGTAGACTGTTGTCCTCTCTGCTGAGGTTGAGCACCTTGTGGAATAGAGAAGGGCATCTGAAAGGGAAGGGCAGGCAGTATCTAGTATTTTTATTATCTTATATATTACGTTTTGGTTATAGGCTAAAAGGGGGTTGCATTGATATGGCCAGACGGTCACTTTGCCCATGACGGGGAGCTGCAGCCCTGTGAGCATCTGAGAAGTACCCCACAGGGTCTGTACCAGAATTCCTCGGAGAGCCTGTGTCCCAGGTAGTGCCTGGACAAGTCTGTCCATAGCACACCACAGAGGTGGCCCTTGGTGGATGTAACACCAGGGAGATGCTGAGCAGACACAGAGCTCTGGAGGCAACCTCTTGCCACCCTCTGATCCAAGGACCACTCAGCCAGCAGCTGGCAATGGAAGGATCACGTATACATTGTACCAGCCAGATCCCTATCACAAGGAGTTTTACCCTCAAGGAGGAAAAGCAGAATTCCTCTTCTACCCTTAGCATGGCAGTTTGCACCAAGGAATAGTGGTTTGGTGGCATAGCTTCCTTCTTACTTATGTGTGGGGAGACACTGCTTCATTGCTTATGTGTTAGGAGATTGCTGGCCTTGTTGCCTGTAGATGTTTATGATGTATTCCATAAGGAAACTGAAGTTGCTAGGACTTTGCCCCCAAATTTATCCTATCTGGAACAGCAGAGTTTTCTGTTTGAATTTCATTCAGTTTATCAAATAAAGGAACAAAATGAATGAGTTATAAAGCATCTGTTTTCTTCACAAAAGCCCAAGTTCTGTAACAAGCAGTGTCAGGTAAGTATTTGTCCGCAATTCAACACATCACAGGGTGAACTGCAGGAGCTGACAATATACAAACCATTTGATGTTGTGTTTCTACCCTGCTTCCTGGCAGACATCTCTCAGAGATGACAAGGGAGTATCATTTTTACATGACGGTGTTTCTACCAAACTGCTGATAGAGCCCTTCACAAGATCACAGAAGGGTCCGTATCATCTGATTAGCATTTAGAGAAGCTGGTCATCTGGGAGGGAACCGCAGGAGACCAGACTGCACCCTCAAGGGCTGAGAGAGGAAAGACTCAATCAGTGGTTGATAAGGCTTAGCAATGATAAATCACAAACAAAACTCCAGGCTTAGGAATTCACAGCACAATCTGTCATGAATTTCCTTCCCTTCCCTCCCTCCCTCCTCAATATCAGATGAGAATTTGACTTTTAAAATGATCCCTGGCAGTACAAGAAACCAAATCAGTGAGAGTTGCTGAGATGGTCCTGGCTTTGGTTAGTTTTCTTAGTGTTCTATTTTACTTTACTTTTTTAATATATCTATTTCTTTGTGTGTATGTAAGTCTCTGGGTATATTTATGCAGTACTGTAATGTTAAAATGCAGAAATCCCATGTGAAAAACACTTGGTACTAGATTGTAACACTTTTAAAGAGGGACGTTTGCGATCTCTCTAGGAGTCCCAGTTCCCCACTGAAGCAGACTGCAAAACCCTTTAAAAATCACTTTGGAATTGACTTCAAACAAAATGACCTTTTCTACAGGAGGTACTTCTGCTGGGAAGAGTGCCCTCTGCATCAGGTTTTGCAGCATTTCTGAGAGGCTGTCACACCTAACCCTGCTAGCTGCACACAAATACAGTGTGCAGGCATGGAGGTGTAGGCTGGTGTGTGGGCTGGACATCATCCTGCCCAGCTGTGGCTGTGGGGAACAAAGATCTCTGTGGAGTCCAGCTCGTGGGAGAGCACATTTTACTGAACTCTTGGCACTCTGCTGTTGGGAGTGGCAGCACTGCTGTAGGTCTGCCCAGGACACTTCTGCTTCAGCCCCACTTCCTCTTGTTACCCGTTTCATTGATGGAAAGATGCAAAGATCTTTAGGTCTCCCTTTGCCTAAGAACGGTATAAGTAGGACTTGACAGAGTATTTATTCCTCCTGATTATAGCACTTAGAGTCTCACAAGTACATTCTCTCTCTTACTTTCAGGGTAGAAGCAGGTCCTTGTTTTGTCTCTGTGTCTGGGCACAGGAGCCTCCCTGCAGACTGAATCCCCTCCCCAGCACCCTTTCCATGCTGCACCTCACATACAGGTTGTAGACAAATAAGTACTATGAGGCGTCTTTCATATAAACCAGTTTCCTCCCTCTCTTCAGAGAGGTGCTGGATGAGCAAAGCCTGCATGAACAATATCCCTCTCAGCTGCACATCTCTGACAAGAGCACACGTGGGTGCAGAATTGGCATCAAGTAATCCATGTCTATCCAGTTAAGAAGCTAAAACCGAGAAAAAGTGCTGTTAAAAGGGAGTGTGGAGGAAAAAAAATGGGCTTGAGGGGGAATGGTTGCAAAAAAAGCCAGAACTGCAAAAAAAGAAAAAAAAATGCAGCAGACAAGAAGAAAACAATTCTCTTGGAGGAAAATCCAAGAGAATTGTACTAATCATTTGAAGATTGCACATTCACTGCTGCCTAGTTCGAGGGATGGATGGTAAGAACTGCATTGAGCCTCTCACAGAACTGTACTTTTAAAAAACTTTAAAATGTTGGCCAGTGAACTTGTAATGAAATCTGTGGGTTTTAACCCAAATCTGTGATCCTGGGCTATTTTAGGGCACTGCTGAACTGCTTTACTAGGGTAGCTGATAGGCTGAACTGACAAAAAGCATAAATATCCTTTCCAAACTGATATGGGAAAGAAAACTATTTCCAGAGGGGAACACAGAGGATCTATTTTTACTTTTTACCCTATCAAAAATCATTCTGTGACTGCCATAGTCTGCTTTTCACATCTGCAACAATTTCTGCTCCATAAGAGCAGCAGGATTTCTCCAAGGGATGCCCAAGTATGCAGAGATGCTGACACTAGCCTGATGCTGGTGCTAACAGTGCGCACTGCTTAGTCTTATTAGACAATAACATGTACCCTGGGGTGTATTCAGGCTTTTGATTAAGCTCCCTGGGATTCCAGCTTTGTAGATGGGCCATTGTAAATGCAGAGGCAGAAGAAAGATGTGATCGCCTCTGCTCCAAGGGTGGTACAACCACCTCTCCCGGCAGGAAGTGTTCAGATGCCCTTGATGACAATGGGCAAACAGACAGTGTTTTTGTTTATTTTCTCATAAAGTGCTGATGAACAAATGAGGCAGAGGCATTAAGAAACTCATGCTGTGAGAAGAGATTTGAGTTTATCAGCTGTTTCTTGGCAGGCTAAATTTTACATAGAGTGAGAGTATAAAGTAATCCCTTCCTGAGGTGTGAGAATCTAGAGTTTTATATCATAAATAAGAGGGGAGGAGTGCTTTCCTGAGAGATTTGTTTTTTTCTGAAGTCAGGTTTGAATTACATCATTTATTTTCTCTGATTTTCTTTGTTATAACACAGTCATGAGACACATCACAACTAGCTAGTCTATCGCTGATGGGCAGGAGAGGATGAGAGGAAGGACTTATGAATAAAGTACAGCCTGATACTGAGGAAGATCTCCAGCTAACAGGCTAAACTCTTCTATTAAACTTCATTCATGTGACAGTCTAAGCTTTCTGATGAAAGGTTGTGTTCAAAACTGAAGCTGGTGTCTGCTCTCCCTGAAGGCATCAGAAATAGATCAAAATATAGAATCAGAGAGTATTCTGGATTGGAAGGTACCACATGGGTCATGGGGTCCAACTCATAAATGAATGGCCCATGGGTGGATCATACAGAGTCATGCCTAACAAAAATAGGCAGTGGTGACACATAATTCATGTGCTGATCTCTGACCTGCCAAGTGGTGGGGGCTGAAGATACCAAACCTCATAGGTAGCACACACAGGTCTCATTTTTCCTGGTACCCATACCCAGGACATCTTTATGTATTTCAGCAGAGAAGTCACAGTACATGGCAGATTTGGAAAACATTGTGGAAATTATTTTGTGAAGCAAAGTGGGATTTTCCTTCCAGAGCATCTATTGGCCAGTGGTAGTGCCCTCATGATCTCCTGTTAAAAGGTGATGCCATATGGCAGGAAGCCATTTATCTGGCTTCATTGCTGTTGGGAGTGAAAATTGACAGGACAATGCTATCTGCAGAGCTCGTGGAGCTGGGTCAAATCCTGCTTACCTTACTTATGTAAATAGTTCCCTGCATCTCAATAGATCTGTGTTGTTACAAACTGTCCTGATTTGCACTTTGCAAACTAAGAGCAGAAATTGCTTCCAAACCTTCCAAATGGAGCTTTTCCCTCAAACAAAAAAAAAAAAGCTTTGTCCTGCCCAACCAAGTCGTCCACATGACTGCAGAAATCCAGTAGTGTTTAACAGAAAGTTTTCTTTTGAAGTTTGGTTGTGTAAGACAGGAGGAAAACTTTCCCTCCCAAGCATAATCCTGTAGTGTAAGATCAGCTTTATATTTATTTATTTTGACATCCAAACCACTCTTTTTAATCCATATGTATAAGCTCTTAGGGATTTAGGTCTTCATCTCTTGGTGATTTGCCTAGTATTTGTCACAGTCCCCTACACAAGGGAAGTATTTTTAAGAAATTCCGCAGTTTAGGCTTTGCTATTCCTTTATAATGGTTGGAAAGAGAAGGCTGGAGTGGGCAAAAGATGTTTAAACAAAATGTTCAGGGGTGGTTTTATAGACTACACAACCCAGAACTCAAACCTCTTGAGTTGTTGCCAAGTCTTCCTCTCAGATTCACCTGAAATATTTTAGAGCTGCTGCAGGTCAGGTCTGAAATTCATCAAGAGTTGTCCTGTGTTACCCCTAGGGAGACCCTGCCATGCTGCACCTGCCTTTGCAAATAGAAGAGCTGCATGGTGAAGAAGCACTAAAAACAATAAAGAAGGGTACAATGGTTTGGAAATTATCCTTGAACACAGACACTGCATGTGCAGTAGCCTTCCCTGCTGCAGTCCTCCTGTGCAGCAGTGGCCAAGCCCCTGGGACTGCAGTTTGTAAATGACAGGGCAAGCTGTGACTTGATGGGATCACCAGCCCCAACACTCAGGAGTGTGGTGCTGAGCACCCCAGCTTTCACCACTGCACTTCGTCCAGTTCCCACAGCTGGAAACTGACTTCCACAGCTGGAAGTGTCTGGATGGATCCCAGTCCTGGCAGTGCCATGATACTTGTGTCTCACCCATGAGGGGTCTGCAACCGCTTTCTTTCATTGCTTGGCATTGCTGGAGCCCAGTTCCTTAATTCTCCTTTGCATCAGACAACCCAGACCGGGAAGAGCGAGAGGACTCCTTAGTCTTGGACTCAGAAAGAGAGATGTGAGCTAAAAGTCGATTTTTGAAATGTTTTGCTTAGTTGTTTAAGTATGCAAACATCTCTTCTGAGTAAAATGCAAAATATTATCATAAGATGGAGAAATTCATATGTGCTCATCTGGAATTAAAGGCAATCTGGATTTGTTAATTTTGGCATTTGTAAGCCTGTGTGAAGCTGGAAGAAGAGCAATTCCTGCAGATCTGTGTATTGGCCTGGCAGAAGACTAAAGAAATCAAAATAGCATAAAACCTGGGATAGGAGTTAGTCTGCCTAAACCCCATGCTGATCCTACTTTCTTGGACTGGCTAATCTCTCTACTAATGCCAGAAATTATAAGCATAGTATTAGCAACCCACATCCCCACTTTTAGGCAAAAATCAAATTGCTAAAGATCCCCAAAATAGAGTCCACGTCTGCCCCCGTCTGAAGGAGCCCCTCTACATGCACTCAGCTGGGATAAGCATCCATCCACCCACTTGCTGAGCAGCCATGGCAAATGCAGCCTGCAACAGCCCTTCAAGGCTGGGTGTCCTTCCTCCAGGCAGGGCTATCCTCTGGGTCATTCTTCCCCTCTTAGGGGCACCCAGGGGGAGGCATGAACACCAAACCTGGCCTGAGCAGACCACTCTTTGGGCAGGCACGTTCTCCCCGTGCGGGTGAGAAGCCCAATTCACGGGATGGGGTCTGCTTCTGCGGGTTTTCAGAGACACCTTCCTCCTGCCAGGGCTTTTGTAGTGAATTTAAGAGCTTACTTTCAGAGGACTAACTCGTCCCTTTCTTCTTATGTACAATTGAAGTAATTATCCATATTTGGAGAACTTTACCAGCGTGTAAGTAAGTTGGGCACCTAAACCGGGCATTCAATAAGCTAAAACATGAAATGACTGTCTTTTCCACCAGGTGAAGATGTTCCACACAGAGTCCCTTGATCTCTGTGGGTGTCCCCTTTCTCCTGGACTTCCATTCTCATCCCTGATAGACAGCATGGCTCTAAGGGAGCACTAGGAACAGGCTCAAACAACTGCACCTCTCCATCTCCTATGTACCTATGTGAAGAAAGGCAGCACAAGTTAGTTCAACACATTGATTTGCATGAACAAGGCTCAGGATTTCTTTTTTTGGAGGTCAATTTGTTATTAACATACATTTCCATGTAGCCATTAATCCAGATCTGTCTAAATGCAATAGATACGCACAGCTGAGTCAAGCCTGCAACATATTAAGCTGTCTCCTCTTCTGTGGTTTTAATTGGTTGCTGTAAATATTTGGAAAACTTCAGCTCCTGAGTTCCCCAGCTCTTTAACTACTTGTTTTCTAAAAAGCAATCTAAAATAGAAATACAGAATAGTAATAACTGGGGGAGCCCACTCCTACTGCTAGTATTCCGGCTTAATTAAGTTACTCTGTGGAAAGATTTATCATGGTTTGTTTTTCTAGAAAAAATGCTCCGAATAATGAAGGAAAAATGTATTCAAAGGGATGAAATTTCTGAATTATAATTTATGTCATTTTCATTGCGCTTACTAACTCTTTGAAAAAAGTTCCATTGTTTGGTGTTATCAGGAATTTCAGTGGGAACTCCCTAGAGAAAGGTGCAGTTGGCTCACTAAAAGGCTTTTCATTTAAAACATTACTGTAGATGGGCCCATAAGTGAGATAAGAAGGAGGGGGCAGTAAAGAGGAAACAATAAAATATGCCAAAATGTTCTGAAATTATGGTGCTGAGTTGATATTATTTTTTTCATTTCCCTTTTTTTGTCCTCCTGCATTGTCATATGAAGAACATGACTTCATATTTTCATCAAATGGACAATACAAATTCAAAGCTCTGGGAGGAAGGGGAAGTCTTTGTTCCAAACTTTTCAAAACCTGCAATCTGTCAGTAAAAGCAAATACGTTTATAATAGAGTAATTAGTTTAAATTTTATTAGCTGCATTTATTTATGCATTTTGGTAATTCTTTCTTTCAGGTCCATATCCTGCAGAGCAACAAGAGCTTTCAGATTGGTAGAGGATGTTCATAGTTTCAGGGAAAAACATGATATATGACTGATGATACCTCTTCCGACTCTGTGTTATGTTTTCAATCAATCCCTCCTTTCTATCACTTTTTTAAAATGACCATTTAACCATAAGCAGCTCTGCACTACTGCCCCCCCCCCAAAACAGAATAAAAACATTTCTGAATTTTCTGCTCCTTTTCCATCTCTCAGTCTGAGGCTGTAATCATACAGCTCAAGCCCAGTCCTTACTGGGAACTCCTATTTTAAGAGCTGATTTCTAATTTTAACCCATCAAGATTCTAAATGTTTTATACATTTACTCTGCACAAATGACAGGATGTCTCATGCTGCCCATCTTCAGTTTGATTTCGCTCAAGTCTCAGCGTATCTGTGTGTTACAGAACTGAAGGAATAAAAAGTGCTTGTGTTATAAATTCCCTATTTAATGTATTCTTCATTGTATTCACATTTTGCACTGAATTTTTCAATTCTTGCTTTCTGTTTAAGACACTCCCACTCTTCCCTCTTGCTGCCTGAAAGATTGAAGCTTATGTGAATTGGTATTGAGGTCAATGTCACTTATGCTGATAACTCAAAGGAAAAAATCCTGTGGATTTTTCAAATTAATGATAGGCTTTGCATAGTTTTGCAGAATAAAAAGATGCAAGACAACTACTAGTTTTTGTATTTCTATGGTAAGAGAAGCATTTCAGAATTCTCCACCATACTTTCTCCCAGACTTCTAAAAGTGAAAACAATGCAGTTTTATTTGCTTGGTAGTACTGTCTATTATTAAAGTTACATGTTATTACTTGCTGCAGATGTCAGCCCTTTGAATTGATATTGCCCATGCTGGTGGTCTGCTTCAATAATAGTAATAATAATAATTATCTTCATCATGATCATCATGATCTGCTTTCCAGTCTTAAATGGTGGGGTTTATTTGGAAAACCTATCCCTTTTAACATGAAGAATTAAATTTAAGATGTGTATTGGTCCTGAAAAAAAAAGATTTTTTTTTCCAAATTAAAAATCTTTTGAAAAGTAGCCATGATCTGAAAATTTCATCTAGGTGTTATTGCCAAGATCTCAGAAGAGTCTTTTCTTGTTGAACTACCTCTGCTTCAGCTCTTGCCATAGTCCACCTCCACTCAGCACATGTTCCCTGACAGCAGCCAGCCAGGGCAGATTGCACCCAGTATATTGACTGTCAGTCCCCAAGTTTTAGGGAGTAGGACAGCAGCCAGAAGTGGAAAAGCTCATTAAGGCCAAGATAATTTCCCCTTGTCCTTGGACTCCATCTTTCAGAATAAGAAAAGGAATTTAACACTGACTTGATCTCTCACTACTCTCATGGATTGAATAATGCTTAGGGAGTCACCAGATCAAACAGCAGGAATTAACATTTGTTCTTCCCAAGATCCTCTGGTAGAAAAGAGAATTTCAATTGTTGGATGTGCATTAAGATCCATGTACAGGTTATGCTATTTCTGACAAAGCAAGTCTTCCTTCCCCAGAAGTTGCTGCTCTTGGGGCTTTACTCTTTCTTATTGGTAGCACTGTTTCCTTCTTAAACTGAAGAAGATAAATGTAAATGGGAAGGTTGAAGATCACTGGAACATGAAAATTAAAAAAGCATGCTTTTCTTTCTGAAATTGCCACTTTTGATCCATTTCTCAGAGTTTATTTTTCCCAGCTGTATTTTGAAACAGCCTTCTGGATCAGCAACAGCTTCCTTGGTGTTGTTCCCAAGAAAAGTCTAGGTACTTCTTTTGCAATTTCTCTGAGTTAAAAGTCAGTGAGAGAGAGAAAGAAAATGTTGAATGGGAGGAAGAAAACTGGCATTCAACCAGCACACAAGCCTCACTCTAATAATGGTCAAATAGTAGGGATAAGTCAGAAAAACAGGAAGAGAAACAAATTCACTTTCATTAAGAGAACTGCAGGATTTCACCTGTAATACTATCTTCTTTCCTTGTGTTTGTGTAACTAACAGGCTCCATGTGAGCAAACAGCCCAGCCGATACCTCTTGTCGGGTGTTTGCAACAAGGCTCATTCCCCTAAGCACACATCTTACATGCTAATTGATTCCACCTTCCCAGAACGGCAGGATTTCACGACGCGAGCCCTCGGCGCGTGTCCACGGCACGCTGTGGGGACCCGCAAATAGCAGGGAGGAATTTTTAGAGTGCATCTAATGGCCTTTGCTTGCCATTAAGCTGATAAGTGTAAAAATCCCTCTCCAGGCAAACTGTGACACTTAATGGTTCTCACACAGTACTTTTGTAACTTAATCATCCCCACATCACCTCCCTGCAGACACAACCGCTGTGTCTGAGCTACAAGGCAGAGACTGCTCGATGGTACTCAGTGGCTCTGCGTCAGCTGGAGGAGTTTTTGGTGCTAGAGGATAATGCTCTGCCCATATTTGTGTGCCTGCATACCAGGAAATATTTTGTAAAACATTAAATAATGAGATGAATTGTGTGAATTGAGTGAATGCGATGTAGGACTGCAGGAATGAGAAAATCTGCTGTTTGGGATAAAGATGTATCTCAAATGCCTTGATTTCATTGTGCTTTACTTATATTATTTTACCAGGATTAAGAGAGAGATCCCTCACATCCTTTTTCTGATTGAACTTAAGTGCCAATACCCCAGCTCACCTTTACTGGAATCTGCTTTATGACTTAATTGCAGTAATGGTAAGACAAACTATCTCTGTCTCCATTTGGCAGCAAAAACCATGCTGAATATGGAGCACGGAGCTGGGTGTTCAATGGCCAGGACAGCTCTCTGTGGTGAGACTTCTGGGGATCCAAGGAACACAAGTTGCATGGGTCCAAAAGAAAAGCTACTTTAGGAGTTGGCAGTACAGACTTTGGGATCTGTCTAGTTACCTCTTTAAAATGTGGAAGAGAAGAGTAGATGGAGCACAAGGTCTGGACAGGGGTAACAGGATGACAGGAAAACAAAGAAAATGCATTGCCATTTACTTAAAGTTTAATTCTCTAGCTTTATTCTAGCCCCTGTGCAGCTTTTCACTCAAGACATGGCATCACCTATGACACGGGTGGAGCAGTACTGGCCATAGTTGCAGTGACTTTTCTCTGGAGGATGCCCCAGAAGCTCCAGTTCAGGCAAAGGGACTTGCTGGCATGGGGCCATGTCCTGAGGAGAAGGGGGAGACCTGAGGTACATGGGGAGTCAGCAGGGTGAGGGGTGAGTAGGGGTGAGCAAAGAGCAAGCCCCCTGCCATGCTGGGCAGGCTGGGTCCTAGTGGACTCCTTCTTTCTTTCCCTCTGCACAGGCAGGTGTCTCCTGAGAAAGACTTGGATTTTTTCCTTCTCTTGTCACACCTTTCTGCAGTAATATCTAAGGGTTTAATGGAAGAAACAACCAGTTATACTGTCTTTGTTCTGAAAGAAACACCCTGTATTCGGTCTTATTTTGGATTATTTAAATGCCACACTGTGTGCCACTCCATGATTTTTCTTTAGATTACTTGATCTCCCTGGACTATCAGTTGGTCATACCATAACCTATATGATTTTTTTGTCCTTTTTAAGTGATGCCTGTATTCTAAATTATAAGATGTTCCTTTACATTTTGTTTGCCAGTACTTCTCTCTTAAGTGCCAGCTTCCAGATTTCTCACAGAATCCAATACCAAATACTGCTTGATTGCTTATTAACTCAGAAAATGTGTCAGCTGTAAGTGATACTGCTGTTGGCAATGCACTGCTCAAGGTGGTGAACTCAGAGGGAGATTCTCTTTCTGCTCTTTGTTTGCACAGTACCTAGCTGAAGGAGGATTTAATCTCTGCTTGGACCCTTTATGCACTATCACATACTAGAAGCAATGGTTCAATTGCTTACCCAGCCTGAACTTGTCCTTATCTGTGCAAATTGTCAGACATTGTTGAGTGTTACTAACTACACCCATTAAGTGTATATTTAATTAGCATGTGGACTTTCTGGCAAAACTGCAGCAATGCCAAGGTCAGCTACTTTTCCATCCAGCAGTGTGTACCTCGCTGGGCACAAAGCATAGGGCTGGGGGTTCACCTGACAGCTGTAGGCACACCACCTGTGGTTGTCAGTGTCCCCTGCACCATGCACAGCTGTGTGCCCACCAAGTGTTTGCTTCTGAAACCTTGAGCTTTAGAAACAAATCAAAACCACCTTTGTGTGAACTGTGATACTGGTCCATCGATGTGAGGACTTTTCTTTCCTCAGCAATTGATGATCAACTGGTTTTCATGACACTTTTCCTTCATAAAGCTTTGTTTTCATATTTGTGAACTGGTAGACTAGGGATCTGCTCTGCTTACAGAAGAGCTTATTTTCTTTGCAGCTAGTAATGACTGTTTATTTTGTCATAACAATGGAGATAAGATTCTGTGATCCTGTTCAGCTGTACCATGATCTACATCTTCTTTGAAAGGAAACAGCTAGTTCTTTTCTACAAATCTCAAAAAATTGTAAGCAGCCTGAGGGTCAAACTTGTGTTGTAATATATGAAAACCAGAGTGTTATGCTAGTGCAAATATAAATAACTCCAAAATAGTGATAGATCACTGGTTCGATTATAAAATTCTGTTAAAGATGATGTTTAACTTCTCAGTGAGTTCACTTTGAAGTGGGTATGACCTCATCTTTTACATGAACTCTGCTGTAAGATTGAGTTTCTAAATGAGGCTACTTATGATGCATCTAAATACAGTGTGTGATTATGTTTTTGCCTCCACATTTCACGTTTGACTGTCTTTCTCTATGCTTGACAGATTCTGAAAGGTTTTGAAAGTCTGAAATAAGTATGCCTAAAGATTACATTTATTCTGCTGTCTTTTGCTGCACAAGTAAATGTAGTTCTTGTCCTTCAACAAGCACTGATAAATATTGTACAACAAATACAAGGAAAATCCATCTAAAAACTATAACCACAAAAACTAGAATGAAAATCAGAAATTAAAGCCAAACTAATTTCAGTTTAGCAAAAAAANATTCTTTTCATTTCTTTTCTTTTCTTCTTTCTGCCTTTGGAATGACTGTCAAGGGTGGGATATGTTTTGCAGTTGTCTGCTACATGACAGACACTCAGGGGATCTGGAAATACACTCAGCTGTACACAAAAGGAAAATAATCTAAATATAGAGTCTTCCACAGTTAAGCTCTTCCTGCTGGACTTAAATTAATTTTGTTTTAAAAGGAGAAAGATCCTGTACACTTCCCATCATCAGATCCAAGCATAAGTGCAGTTTACATAAAATGCAAAAGAGCAGAAATCCCAAAGGAGATTGGAGCAGTTTCTTGAGAAAACTTTGCCAGTTTCTGATCCAAATTGAGTATCACACAGATTAAACTGTACTGTTAAGCCAACACCACTTAAGAGCAACTTCCTGGCTGCCAATGTAAGCACCTGAATAGAAGAAAATAGGCATTTCTGAATGTGGATTTGACATCAAACTACATATTGCAAGCTGCAAAATGCTGGCAGGAAAACACCTCTTCGTAGAGCCTCATGAGGTAGCAGCCAGTGTGGAGATGAGGGAGGAAGAGGATGGGTTGCAGTTGCAGGTACCAGAGGAAACAAAATCTCTCCTTACTTTTTCACTCTCTTCTTTTTTGGGAGTGGGTTGCGGTGTTTTGTTTGGGTTTGTTTGTTTGTTTTTGTTATTCATCATATAGCACTATCTGAAACTCAATGCTTCTATTCCCTGTGCTGAGGTGTGGAGTCTGGCACAGCCTCAGCTACTGCAGTGGGCTCAGTGGCCCTCACAGGATACTCCTCCATCACGGGGCTCTGGCACCAAGTGGTCACAAAACAAAAGAATACAGCTTTCTTTTGATCTCTACAGTAAGTATTGAACCTGTTAGTTATGTCTGTAAATTGTCCCCCAAAGAAAAATGGCATAAAGCCTTTATTTCAGAATGTAACTGGCCAAACTTCAAGCAAGGCATGAGATAAGGTATATTTAAAGGTAATTTCCCTGTTCATTGGAAAATATTATCCTTATAGAAAATGCTTAGGGAGCATGAGGAAGTTACACACAAAAAAAGAAAAAAAAATCTGTGAGTAAAGTTCATTCCCTGTTGTGCTGTGGCACTTGAGTTTTGGACTGACTGCTGGCAGGGGTTGAAGACAGTACAAAGCCATGCAAGAAAAGCCCCTTTCCTTTGTACTTTCCAAGATAAAAGTCTGTATCTGTGCTAGGTAAACACAACGTTTGGATCATAGCTTTCTGCATAATTACTTGGTAAAAAAGGAGTCACTCTACTCAGATGCAAGTGAAGAGCTTCAATTTCCAGTGTTGGAAACTGATGCTCACTCTCCACTACAGTTGATCACAGTGAGTGCTGACCTTTTTCATGTGCCAGAAATAAACTTGACTTATATCCTATGGACTCTTCATTTGACCAGATCCATGATGAATGAATCTAACTGGGCAAAGCTTCCTACTATTTCTGTCTTCTCCCACCCAATGCCATGCTATGACTTAAATGCTTAAATCTGAGATACAGTTAAGACACACAGAGGCTTTGTGAATTGAAAGACCTCTTTCTGGCTTTGCTGCCATCCCATTTCCTTTTAGTAGGAGCTAGGTAAAGGAAAGTCTTATCATCAGTTGTGTTTTTGCAATCCCAGATACTTTGCAAATAAAGGCATTTTTTTAAGTATAACTTGAAATAAATCAGTCTCTTCTACTCGCTAGGTTGGAGAGGGATCTGATTCTATATTGTAAGGCTGAAAAAATTATGTATTTAGCATATACATGTGTATTTTCTATGAAGAAGGGGGTGATTCAGGGATGCATCCCAAAGAACCATAATTCCCTGATCCTTTAATGACCTTTAATGCAGAACAAGGAGGCAACAAGGAACTTTTTTATTAGGCAGGAACCAATTGAATAGTGGGTTGCTAAAAATAGTTTCTTAGGAGCACATTCTGACGGCTTTAGACAAGCTTTTGTCCAAATGCTTTTTTCTAGTCCTTTACCTTAGCAAGTACTGAGTTGGTGAGTGATATAGGTTTTCTTCATTTTCTGGAAGTTTCCATTGCACTGTCAGTCAAATCACCAATAATTTCTTTAGTCCACTGGAAATAAAGAAACAACAGATGCAGTTTAACTTAAGTTCATATATTGTGTTTGCAAATGAAGTTATGTTTTAAAACTGATGTGTCTAATTTTTTAACTTCTTTTCTGTTCTGTTTCATATGTGAGAGAGGATAAAAAAGTAATGTTTTTTCCCTTTTCTATTCATTGAGACTCACAAGTCTTTTGTTGGGCAGGATTTTGTTTTCACCTTGATCCTCACATGTTCCCATCCCTACAGTTCCTTCTTTCCCCTCTGCCCTGATAACATTGGGCTTTTATCCTCTTCTGAGCTGAGACCTTTTAAGTATTCTTAGGAGTGCTTTTTTGTACTGCCACCAACCTTTCCTGTGCCAAGTGTATCATCCAGCTCTCATTTCAGCTGTGTTGAAGGGATCTTAGTGATTTCGCTCATCAGCCTCTGTACCTGCTCAGTAGTTATTTTTTAAAAACATCTCAGCTCATATCGAAGTAAGAAATGTTAAAATTATTAATTAGCTCATAGCACTTCTGCTGCCATTCAGGTGTGTAGATCTGAATGTCCTTTGTCATACGTCTGGGTGTGCCCCATGGCTCCTGTTTTGCAGCCAGGGAATGTGAGGCAGTGATTGTGTGTCCAAGCATGGATGGAGGTGAGATCCCTGGGCTGCAGTCCTGTGCCCTGACTGCTCATGGTGCCCCATCCTGCTCTAAGCTAGTTTGCCCTGCTTCTGGGGAAATGAAAAGGAAAAAAATAATTGGACATACTGTTCTTCTACCTGCTCTCTCTGATTTAAGATGAGTGAGGGCCAACCATGGGCAGGTTATCTCAATGACAGCAGCATGGTGGCTGCTCTGCAGGAGCTGCTGATGCTCATGCTATGCCTCTGCTGTGAACAGGTTAACATTTGGAATTGACTCTGGGAGAGAACACAATCCTCTGGCGAGGGAGGTCAATACCCTGCCTTGGCAGACTATTAAAGTTAAATTTGCTTTCTCTATATCATGCCTTGCTTGGGAGTGTGCAAATCCCCTCAGTATGGTTCTGACAATAGTCTAATATCTTGAGAACTTTCTGGATCTGGAAAATCTACTGATGAAAATAATATGCTTAAAAGAGTACTGGACTTGTTCTTTGTGAAAAATACTAATGGCAATTAAGACTCCTGCCAAATGACTGAACATGAAGGGAACAGCCAGTCCAGCTGCCTGTCAGAGCTGCAATATCTGCAACAGTTCTTCCTTGTGAAAACATCTCGAATAATTGATCTAGGATAGCTTCTCTTCCTCACAACATCTGATTATATGGTCTATAATTCCTTTCTGGATGTGTGAAAGGTTTGCATGCCTGACTAGCTCAAGTTCAATGGATGTTAAAGCTCATTGAGAGGGTGAGGGAGAAGGTTTGTGTAATTTTATCTTTCTCATTATCTTCCTGCTCTTTTTTCATTTATCTCTGTTTTGTGAGGCAGCACCTCTTAGCACCTCCCAGGGAGCTGAGAGATCAGGGTCTGCACCCATCTCCTCTAAAATCTTGGCAGCCCACTGGAGTTAGTTGGATAATGGGAATTATGTTAACTCACCTTCATCTGAGAAACCATAGGAGTTAATTTTTGTGACAATCTCAGCAAGGATGATATAGAAATATTTGAAGTAAATCATATTTGCACAACACACAGAGTTAATGCACACGGTATCATCACTGTAGTTTTCCAAAGTTATCCCATTTACCTGGAATAAATATTTACATCTAAACAAATAAAGTGTAAAATGTTACTAACAATAAATAAATAAAAGGCAGAAGGGTTCTGGGCTCTTTAACTTCTATTACAAAGCCTCATTTGAAGTGTATCTCCAAATCAAGATCAATGCACCTAACAAAATCACATCCGGGACCTAAAAGCTGATTATCTTTCTGCTTTCAGTAAAGAAAAACTCCTCCTTCTAAACCTGCACAGCAGCTGTCTCCACAGAACCAGAGCTGATTTGAGTGAGCTGTGCATTTGCTCATACAAAGAGTCGTGCTGCAAGCTCCCAGTTAGCCTTCAAGTCACCTCTTTCCATTGCTGAGACATCTTCAGAAAGCTTTTTTTGGAATAATGCCACTTTCTTGCTTATCGTTTGTGCCAGTTCTTTTGTTACAGTGCTTACAGACTCCATACAGTCATATACTCTGATAGTAAATACTACTTTCAAGCCTTTAAAAGATTCTTAGTCACTAAACCTTAAAGATCCTGAAGACTTTCAAGCTTTGTCCTGCTTTGCACAATGCAATAAAGCATTAGCAGTTTGGAGGTGTAAGAAATTTACTGTCATATCACTACTCTGCTGTATAAATTAGGCACTTAACGAGTGGTTGGTTCTTCCTATTGTCACAAATATATTTATCTGCTTGTATCTATACAATTAGCCATTTTTAACAGGCATCTCTAACTGAATAATAACAAGATTATGAAAGGAAATCCTTTACAAATTCAATATGGCATAACTACTTCCCAAGAATATAAAATATTAAGAGCATTAAGAGTTTTTTTACTGTAGCATAAGCCCTTTTCCACTGCATTGACTCTGGCTCTTTTAAAATCTGAAGGCCATGGCTCCATAGAACTCCAGCATTGTCCTACAAACTTGTCTGGAATTCCAACCTGCTCCAGGGGTGTCTTTTTCCAAAGCCAGTTGGTTCACTCCGTCCTGATTTAGCATCGTTCTGAGTTCAAAGTCAGTGGTGACTCCTTGGGTTGATGTAGGCTATTCTGTGCCTGCATGCACATTTGTATGTTCATGTCATACAATATCCATGAATTATCAGTTAAATATGTATTGACATACAGCATAGGCAATAGAAAACTAAGGCTGGCACTTAAAACTCATCCCTAAATTTCTCTTTCCCCTCTTGTGTTCTGGTCGCTGCAGGCAGTTTACTGCAGGAAGCTATACACTAATCAGCCTGTAAAATGCTGCTCTGGGCCAGACAGGCTAGGGTAAATAATAGATTTGCCTCACTTGACAAAGAGATAAAAGAGGGCATTTTGTTCCTCATTATTTCACTGGTTTGGGGAGGTGAGTTCTTTCCCTCTCTTGTTTAAACCACATAAACCATGCCAAGTGTCATGAGAGGAGTGGGAGCCTGTTGATGTAGCCCTGTGATTACAAAATTTCCATGCATGAGGCAAAAGGGGTGTTTTCAGGCCACTTCCTGACTCACTCTCCATAGATCAAAAACCCAAGTAAGATGCAGATAAGAAGATGCCCAGGAAATGTAACATGCTCCATACTGCTAATTCAGGCAGTCTTATTGTTTTTGTTGTGGTCAGGGGCTGCCTCATGGCACTTCTGCCTTGCCATCTCATTGTAATATCAGTATTATAAAGGTTAGCAGACAAAAGTCTGCTGTCCTGTTGGGGCCAAGCATTTTGTCTTCCTTCCTTTGATCTTCTTTCTTAACAAGAGTGTAACTCTATGGATGCAGCATCCCCTCGAGATTATTCTGCCCAAACTAATAGCAGAAGAAAAATCTGCTGATCAACCCAAAGAAATGTTACCCCAGTTTAATTTTTCTACTCAACTGCTTGCTTGCTGGCATAATCTCACCACAGAAGCACCTTGCTTTTTGTGAATGCCTCAGCTGTACTCTCTAATTTGTTTCTGTACAAACACAGAACATGTGACCACAAATAGCAGCTAGGAACATCAGTCTCTGAGTATTTAATTTCTTTGTTAATACTTTTCTGTATTAAAGTCAAATTAATGCCAAACTGTTTCAAAGTCTTGCTGCTTGGGGCTGGGGTATGGCAGTCTGGTTCAGCACAGATATTTACAGATACCCAGGGAGGACAAGGGCAGGAGAGTTTTACTGGCATCAGCATCTGATCGGATCAGACTGATGATCCTGATATCTTAATTCTCATGAAAAGCACCATGGGCTTTTCAGCAAGAATGTGAGGCCAAGACCTTGGCCCTGCAGCTCCGCTGAGCGTGTGTACAAACTTCTCACAAGCGAGAGAGTTAAGATCGTCTGTCAACAGTTCTGTCCCATAATGTGCTGAGAAGTCTGGCCCTGCTCCAGGGCTAATTTTAAGCATATAAGTAGCTCCTTTCAAGTCAGTGAGAGCAGCAGAGTGAGCTGCTGGCTCCATGAGAAGGATACTTAGGCACTGGTGCAGCTGGGCCCCGAGGAGTTAGAGAGTACCACCCCAAATTCTGAGCTCACAGGTTTGCAGCCCAGGTTCAGCCACCCCCTTCCCTACACACAAGCTCCCAAGGCATGTTAGGTAATGCCAGGGTTGCT
Organism: Lanius collurio; assembly: GCA_020086605.1. NCBI lineage: Eukaryota > Metazoa > Chordata > Aves > Passeriformes > Laniidae > Lanius > Lanius collurio. The sequence continues at coordinate 17,652,940 of JACBWW010000020.1, read as the reverse complement.
ATGCACTGCTCATATTGCATAGGATTTCCTGCACTGCCTGGCCAGTTCCCATGCACCATATGACAAGGATATGGGATGTGTCTTTTCCTGTATTTTTGCAGTACTGCTGTTCCAGATGCTTGTTCCAGTGCAGGCTGGCAGCTGCCAGGAAAAATGATTATTGCACACCTACAGATAAATCACACTGTATGTACCAGCCTTACTGTGCCCATGCTGCACCATTCGTCGGGGTGTGCACAGGGCTGGACAGATGCAAGTGTGTCTGTCTGAGAGGAAAACACAGTCAGAACCATGACTTGAGTCTATAAAAGCCTTAACTCCTAACCTTTACTAATGCAAGCACCCAAAGCAACGTCAAAATATTTTACAATATTACTGCCTTTTTTTTTTTTTTTGCTTGGCATGAGTGACACGAGTCTGTAATTTTATGTATATGTCATGGAGATCACATTTTTAGCAGACAAAAAGTTGAACAGTTTTCAGCTGCTGTTGTTGCATTTATCTACTGAAATGTTCCTGGACATGAGCAATTATTAGAACCCTAATTTAGGTTCAGCTTTCAGAATGTCCTAGTGAAAATTATATCTTCGAAGTTGATACAGTATGCCTATCTTTTACCTAAATCACTCATTATCTCAGCAAAGGCCATGTCTATTACAGAGCAGCACTCACATGAAAAACTCTTATTTTCAAAGCACATTTAATTAGGTAAATGCCATATCTCCCTTCAATGTCAGCTAGATAAAGAAGGCTACTGCATATCAGGACACAGCGTACAGAAAAAGCAAGGTACCCATATGGGTTTCTGTTTTATTAAAAATATCTCATTCTTACCCAACTTCTTCAGATTCCCCTCTATCCTGGTGATTTTTTTTAGATACAGCTTTCTATCTTGTGTGCTTTGTTTCTTTTCTTCCTAATTTCCAGAAGACGTAATTTCTTTCCCTTCCTAGGTGAGCAGCAATACTAACATTATAAACCAGTCAAATGTACCAGAGAGTATGGGCAAATGACAGAATTATTTGTGCCCCTTGTTATGTTGAACCAGGCAGCTATTATGCTTATCAACTCAATGAATTAAAATTATTCCTTTTTGCCCATGTTCCTTTCCTGTGATCTAACCTGATAAATACATTGGGCTACATTGAAAATACCCCCTGAGAAGCCCCTTGCTTTCCTCTTCCAAACACCAGTGCAGGGCTGAGCAGCTTTCAAAACTCAAGGATCCTCCAGGCAGTCACATAGGTTTGCTGGTTGCTAATGTTTTGGCATTTTAATTCTTGTGAACTGCACCTATAATCTTGCCCAAGGAAATTTGCTTCAATGCCCCTTGCTGCTTCAGAGGTTGTGAATTAAAAAATGAAACCAATTCATGCAGATTATAGTCAGAAAACTTTGACAGTTACAAATCAGAACCAAAGGCTTTCTTCAGAGGTATTTTCTTTAACTTACAAGTAGAAATTCAGGAACTTGTGCTATCAACGAGGAAGCCCAGGAACAATGGCTCTTTCCTGTAAGAAGTATCAGCAAAGTGATGACTAAACAGGCACTCAATAGGCAGACAGTAAGCAAGGCTATCACCAGTGGGCATGCACTGGAATAAGAATGGCTGCTGAGGAAGATGGTGAAATTAGACATCTTCATTAGACATCTTCACCTTCATTAACATTTTTTGCTATATTCCAAGAAGGGAAAAGTGGCTAATAAGCCAACAACAGACAATAACTGCCAGTAAAGTGTATCAAGGTTATTTGGTAATAAAATATACCTCCATATGGTCCAAGGCTCTCGTGCAGCTGTATCACACCTGCATTTCAAATTATGTTCAGGAAAAACAACTGCAGGAATCGTGGGGACTGCTGGAGAAAAGGCTTTTCTGGCTCACCCAGACTCTTCCTTGGCCATCAGTTCACCTCCTCATGTCATCCTCTCAGCCATACCCTCATCCCAGTCTTCAGGGACCCAGTGATGGTCCCCCTACCAGAGATGACCTGCACCATGAGTATGAAAGCACCAGTTGCTTTCAGCAGTAAAATGAGTTCAAGTTTCTCTAGGACTACAAGCAGAGAATATAATCCTGTTATAATGGGCCCCAGCTGACTCTTGAGGGCCTCTCCAGGCAGGAGCAGATATGGGCTGTTACCGTGGGACAGACAGCAGCATTCTGTCTGGAATGCATAAAGCAAGTCTGAAGGCCACAGGAGCTTCTCAGTGTGGATCCAGCTGGCACAAGAAGGAAAGGACCTTCTTGTGGTCTGTGGAATGACTGTTGTTTCTCAAGGGCAACAAGAGGTGAATTTGGGCAAACCTGTGTTTGTTCACTGCTGGAGACGACATCAGAAGAGTATGCGTTAGAGCAAGAGCCTAATTAGAATAATACAGTTACATCAGTCAAGATCAATTGAATAAAATACATTTTGGTACCACAAAGGATGGGCAGTTAAAATAAGAAACCCCAAATTTATTTCAGCCTTCTGAGTCTTGCCTTCTCATTATGACTTTTCTCAGTTCTTGATGATTTTAATGATGATTAAATCTTTCCTCACATTCTGAGGGTCTCCTTCTGGCCCAGCCCATGCTTCTGCTTATAGTCCTGTTTGCACACCTGGTGTGGGTATTGCTCTGACATTCCCACTATGACAGGAAGCAGCTTTTGTTTAGACAAATTACATTAAATAATTTGAAAGGCTTGTTGAACTTGGCCCATTATTTCCCAGAGAAATGACTGGTAAACAGATTTATTTGTAATAATTTTTTAGCTGTGTAATTTCTGCACATAAGTTTTGGCTGCAGACCATTTGCAAATAGTTTCCAATCAATATTGGACATTTGATATGATTTGCTTTAGGCTACACGAGAAATTTCTGCACTCTTAGCTAAATGAATATAACTGCTAGAATCAGGTTTCTTTTAGAAATTCTTGTATGCATAAAAGGCGTATTTACTTTCTGCAGATTCTTGGGTGTATAAAAGGATTCTGCAGATCCTTTGTAGTGTATGTTTGACCCTGCCAGGGCCTTTGTACAGTGTGACTGCTCCAGAAAAACACTTATACTTGTGCTTAACTTTAAGGGCAAGGTTAGTTCCCCAGAAGTCAAGTCAAAGTTAACTTGAGTATGTATAAGAGAAAAAGCAGTAAATTTGTTTTAAGATTATATGATCAAGAAAAAATGGGTGTACCTTCTTGGTCCTTAATGATGCCACAGTGCTGATCTTCCTCCTGACCTGGACTCATGCTTGTGGCACCTCTACCCCTGCTCAGCCAGCCCCTGCCCCACTTATCTGCTCAGCAGCAAAACCCCAGTGGCTCTAGAGGGGTCTGTGCTCCCAGATCCCTGACATTCCTTCATCTTCTCCATCACTCCTAATACACTGCGCCCCACCTCCACCCCCAGTCAGTATGGGACAAACATCCTCCTGGCTGGGTCCAAGAAGAACGGTTCTGAAGTGTTTGAGACACAACTTCATTCTTATACCAACTTAAAGGAAAGAGCACACTGTGATGATAAAAGCCCTCTATTTGTAAAAACTTTTGCCAGGGATTTTTCTTCTCTTGGTGCAGGATTGTGCCACACAGCAGCTGTTTCTTCATAGAATGAAATACAACTTTCTTTTCTGGAGCTGGTAGAAACAATTACCAGTGCAATAATCTGTTCTGAAGGGGGCTGTGGTTTGTCTTAAGAATGATGGCATTATGAAAAGCCTGAGGTCCAAGGCACATAAAGGAGAAGGGTTATCAATGGCAAGTATTTACCATACCTCAGTGAGAGATCTGCAACTCTAGAATGAACAAGCCATACCTTCCATAAATGCTTCTTTCTTTACAAAAGTCTTGTGGCATCACAAACACCGCCTTTGCTTCTGCTCTCTGCATCATAACACAGCTAGGACCAAGGATAACATTTGTCAACACTGTCACCTCATGATATGTTTCTCATTATTGTTTGAGAATTTTTGGGAGAATTTCATAAAGTCCATCCCATAAACAGCTTCATACTCTGCCTTCCACTTGTCAGTTCTTCTAACTGAACTGCCCACCGGCTAAGTTCTTCTCTCTTACCTCGATGGCCGAATCAGTTGGTATAAATGGAGATGGTTTCAGTGACTTTGAATAAATAACACCAGTTTATACCAGCTCCAGCTTTATTCCATGAAACTTCTCTTCCTTCACTATAAGTGAAAACTTGTGCAGGAAGGCACCTGTCTTGATTTTTTTATGATAGACATAAAATCTTATTGGAGCATGCTGTGCTCTGGAGCCCAATACAGAAATACCCAGGCTAGGTGTCACCATCCTGGGAATGAGCATGCCTCGAGTCCCACTTGAAGCCTTCTCCAGTGGCAGTGCATGCAGGTCTGGTCATCTGGAGGTTATATGAAGTATTTTGCATCTTGCTTCCATCTTACAGCCTCAGGTTGCTGAGTACTCCCTAACTGCCACTGTGGCTCCTAATTCCAGAGCTCTAGGCTAAATACTTGCACGATTTTTCAGCAACTGAAATTTCTACTCCTGGGCAAAATTCATTGCTCCAGTGATTCATCCTCCAGCCATTCTGTGTGAGAATGACAGTCACTCATGGTCATCCATGTGTTCATGGATCTGCTCTCCATTACAGCAGCATCGATGGCCGCAAATTGTGCTACTATTACTGGTGTAGTAAGAGACCATGTTGGCCCATTTTTCTAAGTCTGGGAGAGCAGATGTCCTGTGTTGGTGTAGATAGTCCTGATGTACAGGAACTTTCCCAACCCTTCAACAAAAGGCTTTGCGCTCCTATCTTGTCTTCATGATTCACAGGGATGCAGGATTTTCCTGGTCTCTGACTTTTGAGCCGCAGCCCTGGGACCTCATCATTCATCATGCTGCCACAGGGAGGTGGGGAACAGGGCTTGCCCTGCTCCTGCCTGGTGCAGTGGGGTGGAACAGCTCAGCAGGAGCACAGCTTTGTCCTGGAGGGATGCCCATTTCCTGTTTGTCCCCTTTTCAAAAGAAACCTAACCAACACCAAATAAAAAACCTCTTGCTAAAACCTTTAGACTTAGGACTGACTTAAAACTGTAGTAAAACTTAACCTTCCCCTTCCAAGTGTGTTCACCTGGATGATTACAGAAAATGCTGGTGTTGCAATAGAGAAAGACTGCCTGTGCCTTCTCTCTGTAAGCAATCGCAAGGCTTCAGACCTCAAACTTTAAGAGTGTGAGGCTATCCCCTGATACAGAAGCTATTTCTATTAATAAATATGTAAAATTAAGGGAGAGCTCAGTGTCCCATCATTCCACCTCAGCATGCAATAACAGTTGTGGGTAAGCCCCATGTGAGAAATAAGTCCTCACAGCTGCTATCCTGTTAACTTTAGCTATTTTGTTATTTTGGCTAAGTTGTCAAAACGTTCATTTCCTGATGTCTGGGAGACCGGCTGAGCAGTATATACAGCACTGGACCCTGCTGCTTGCTCCTGAGATAGAGGGAGGCTGGGTACGAGATGCTGGCCTTCGGCAAATGGTAATGCAAAGAAAAGGACTGCTCTCAGTTCCTCAGCGGCAATTTTATCTTATCTGCACACATTGCTCTTTCCAAATCAAGACCAGCCTTTTCATTATTATAAACACCAGAGAGTGGGAAAATATTCCCTGAGGCAAGAAACAGAACTTGAAGTAAAGCACTGTAGTGGAAACTGCAGCACACAGCAAAATTACACACTCCTTAAGACATATTCCTGCTCTCACTGCAAAAGTTGCTTTTCTCCAAATGACACACAGCCTAGGCTCCGCTCTCTGAGTCCAGTGAGATCATAATCAAGCAAAATATGTTGAATCACAGCTTCAAATCGTGCAAGGCTTGATCTCACAAGGTACTGCGACTGAGTCCTAGCTGCAGTCCCATAGTGCATGTCAGCCTCCCAACACTCTTCTTGTTTGTGAAAGCCATGGGAGATATATATACCTTTAAAACTGAGGACACATGCTGAAACCTCTTCAGGAATAACAAGGGCAGGACCTTGCAAGACTGAACTAAAACAAACCATAAGCAACTGCACCTTTATAGGGTCAAATCACAACTGTTGCTAGAGGTAATGTCCAAATTAAGTTACCTTTTTTAGCAAAGAAAGTTGCATATTGAAAAATGTGGTTTTTTTCAATGAACCTTTTAAAATTTTATTACTTCTCCCACCTCTTCTTCTGAGCTGTGATGCTGTCGCTTTTATTAGTTAGGAACAACCTCACTGTTATAACTCTTACTGTGGATCTGCTTGTTGCTCACTGCTATATGTCTTGCAGTGCTGGTGTATCATTTCACCCCATGTTTTCTCCAGCAAAGTGACTGAGCCTGCCTGTAACTGGAAGATGGTGTTTGTGAGAGCGTGGTCAAAGTGCACCGCACAGCACAGGATGACAGCCTCAAAGTCAGCCCTGCAGCTGTTGTGCTTCTTTGAAAAAGGCCTCAGTCAGCTCTTACAAATTTGCTGATGTTATTTCATTTCCATCAAACAGGCCAGAGCCCCAGAGCTGTCTCTTTTCCCATCTGCTCTTGCCTTCCCTGCACACCTCCCTGAGAGCTTGCTGGAAAGGTTTACTCTCCATTTGAAAGCCTGCTGGCATTCTGAACAAGATCACTGCAGTGAGGTGCTCACAAGTGCTCAAAACTCAACACAGTCTTGAAATGTGATTGTATCTGATCAGAAATTTGCTTTTTAGTAGATATGAGCTTTTTTAATCAACAGCTTCCAAAAGGGAGAAAGAAAAGCAAAATTCGTATGAAGTCAAGGTTGGTGAAAACTGTTGGCAGAGCAATCCTCCAGACTCTGTGCCCTCAGGAAGGAACAGGAGAGTACAAAGAGGGAATCATGAATGCGATTCAGTCTGCAAAGGCAAGTGACACCACTGCTTATGCCAGTTCTGAGGATGACTTTTTGGAAAACAGGAAGCTTTGCAGGGAACATGATCCACTAGACCCAGCTGAGGCAGCAGCATTCTGGTGCAATTTCATGATATACCAAATCAGGCTTGACCACTCACTGCCAACAAGGAGTTGATCTATACTTCCCAGCTTTTGTCTTAAGTTCCCTCTTCTCTAGTAATTGCATGATTATGGGATGTGTTGGTCTGTTGATCTGAGCTGATGGAAAGCTGTTTCTTGGAATTAGGTCTGTTTCTGCCAGATGAACTCAATTGACCAACTCACTGTAACTGTGTGATTATGTTGATAAAGAAAAGTGACAACTTATGCCTGGAGGTGTAGCATGGGATCCCTTCCAGTGCTGCCTGGATCATGCTGGAAAAGGTGAAATATTCAGCTTCATTTTCAGATGCCATTTCTGAGGCACCAGCTGGCTAGCAGTATTCAGATTAGACCTAAAATACTTTGTTGAGGATGGGACAGATTTGTATTTCCTCTAGGACTATAGCACTAAAGATGGCCCTAAGAAAGTCACAGGGATGTCTGGGGAAGAGGCTGGGACCATCTTTCTCAGAAGTAGTCTCAGTTTAGCCCACATATGTAGCACAACATCAGGGCCTGAACCTGCTGTGTTAATGGGTAATGTAGGTTAAATTTGCTGTCTCTTGTTGAGAAGAATACTGCTAGTAAAACACAAGTCCTGAATAAAAGTTTTCCATTAATATCAGTACATGTGTGTCATGGTGAATGATTCAAGCTCAAAATTTTGAAAGCGGACCATCCAGCAGGTTTGGCCATTGCTAAAACTATGTGGTTAAAAATCTTTTTAGCTGCCAGAAGAGATGCTTTCTGCTAATGCAGTTTTATTTACCGTGGCAGGGAGTACAGTGGCAGTCACCACATAAAAGGAAGATGAGGGATCAAGCCATGGCATCAAGAGCACACCTCTGAGTGAACGCAGAGGTCTTGTGCCCATGTTGGCAGTGACTGATTGCTGGGTATTTTTTTTTTTTGTTAGCAAAGGGTAAGCATGACTTGGTAAGAAAGTGGAAGGGGGAGCTCCAAACCACTTCTGTGTTCAGTGATGCTCCATCATCACCTTCCTTTAGAGGTGTCTGGATGTAAGTACCACAGAACTGGCTAAGTATTGCATGACCAACTAAGTCCATGTTGTGGAACACCTCAGAGGCTGGATACATACCCAGGGAAATGCAATGCATGTAGGTGTCCAGGTCCCTATCTCTCCAGTCTTCTTCTTTCCTAAAGGATATTGCCCTTATGGAACCATTGCAGCTTATAATCTTTTCACAAAATAGGCACTCATTCTGCAATTTTGCTGGATTGTAAACACCATGGATTCACAGAGGCCAGTGAGATGTCCTATAGCAAAAGCAACAGCTTCTGAGAAACAGGAGACTGAAATCACCATGAGTTTTTCCAGCTCATGTCAGACCTTTATTCAAAGAAAAACCACAAGTTCTGTTTTCTTAACCATTTACATTTCTTTCAAAACAAGAAAATATGCATAAAATTTGGGGTCTCTGGACTTATTTCCCCCAGGTAAATTTACTGATTCTTGTTAAAAAGGAATTAGATGTTTAAACTCACACAGCTTCCTCTACTGTTTTGTTGTTTGGGGTTTGTTTTTTTTTTCTCAGAGAGTGAGTACTTGGGCAGTAAAAAAAAATTGAAGGAAGCGATACCTTCAAAATGTGTGAAAAAACACCAAAGATGGCATGACTTCAGCCCAGACTAGGCATTGGGAATTTATCAGGACCATTGAAATGAAATGTCTTATCCCTTAGTAATTAATTGCTTTCTGATGACTAGAAATGGAATAGACTGGCAACTCTTACTGAAAAAACATCTGAGGGAAAACTATATGAGCCTTCTGGAATTTTTCTTTTTTTTTGCCTTTTTTTTTTTTTTTTTAACTTGGATTTGATAAGTACAGAAATTTCACCATATATTATGTTTTCAATTTCCCCTTACTTAATCTTTAGTCTTAAATGCACAGTGTGCTTTAGATGACAATTGAAAAATGTATAGTAAGCTTCATTAGACTGGGATATAAAACAGCCCCTGCTTTAAATGCGTTATAGGGGGATGGGTACACAAAATAAGTGCTCTGCTTCCTGACAGTTTATTTTCTGTCATTTTATTTTATCTAATTCTGGGTATGCTTGCCACTTTCCCTGGAAATCCATATTTGGCTCTGAGTTATAAGAAAAGATTCAAGGAGTAAAAATGAAGGGGGCTATTAGAGCCTTTTGCTACAAGATTCCTTTTATGTGTGAAATATTTATTAGTCCTTGCCTGTTCATTATTTGAGGGGATATCTGAACTAGTGCATCCTTAGGGAATCATGAAGGGAGCAGAGAGAATGTTTACAATGAAAATGGTGCTTAACCTCCATGAATGACAGGAAAAGATTAAGCAAACGACAGATAAACCATCTTATCATTGAGAAGTATACACGCTGAATGTGTTGTAAAATAAATACACTGCTGGTCTTTAAATCCTTTGTGCATCAAAGGACCAGAAGCACAAAAGGGACTTATTCACCTCAAACAGGATTTACATGGATTCTCCAACCAAAGATTTAAAAGTACTTCCATTGATCAACCACTCCAGTCTAGCACCTGAGCTGGTCTGGAGGTCCCTGTTGGACCTGGAAATTGTATCTGCCTGTTGTGCTGCCTCCATAGCCAGAGTGATGCTGGCTGCTGCAGCTTCCTCTCCTCCCCTGGGATTCAGAAACAAGGCAGAATGGCCTCTGTTCCTATGCTGGCTTCACTGGGCTATAACATGACTATAGGACCTTTATTTTAGGAAAGCCCACCAAAGTATCCCATTTGATATACAACACTGTAGTCAACTTTCATAGCCAAGATAGGGTGGCTTGGGTTTTATGCCCTTTCTGGTTAATGGTAACTCAAAACTGTAGCTGCTAACACTGGATTAAGACTGTCAGGCTCTAACAAAACCTAAGAAAAACCTAAATATTTACAGACTGTGACCTCTGGATTGACAATGGTCATCTTAAAAAGTATTTCATAGAAGGAAAAATTCCTGTGCCTATGAAACTTTTATCAATTAGATGAGAGCTCTTGAATTACTTTTCTCATTTACATACTCAGAAGAATTATCTCTTCAGATACTGTGTTATTTTCCCACTATAACATCCTCTCTCACAACTAGAGCATTTTTCTACCACTAAACATACCAAACCCAGACACTTCCAGCCTTCATATAAAAGTTCATTTTGCACGGCCTTTCTGGGGGTCTGGCATCAAATGGAAGTTCTTCCCTATCCAGCCCATTACAAGTCCTCCAGGGTATAAAGGCTGCATTTCCAAAGTGCTATATGGCTATTACTGAAATTGATCTAAAGATAAGGGGCAGTTTCATTCGCCTCTGGAAGAGGACAATGTACAAACCCTTCAGTGTGTGGGATAAAGTGTGGAGAGTCTGATTTGCTGTTGCGTCATCTCCCAAAACTCTTCCAGGTTAAGGCTGTCCCCAAATATCACCTCCAAAATTTGACACAAGCTTTTCCCTGTATCGGAAGTTCATTGTCTACCACTGTGTGTTGATGCTCACTTGGAAGAAAATGATGTCTCTGTTCCTAATGCATAAAAAGCCCCATCACACTCACAGTAGAGGATTATATCTTTCTCTAATGCAGTTTTAAAAGTAATGACTTCAGGTAGATAATTGGTAAAATCCAGCCATTAAGAATGAAATCTAACCTGTTCATACTGAGGAAATCTAGATTAACTTTACTAGTGGAAATATCCTTCTCATTTATTCAAACCAATTGTAGTTGAATTCCAAAGATGCGTTCCTGCCCCGAGTATGTAACTTTTGCAGTTGTGGGCTTTTTATAAAACCAACAGATTTCTATAGGCTGGGCAAACACTTCCTGGTGAATGAAAGTCAGTGTTCTTCTTTGTGTAGGTTCTTTCTCACATGTAACACTGTGCATTGTTTCTAAGAAAATAGATCTGACATCAGCTCAAGGGTAAACTTATTTTTTACTCACTGGTGGAAGTTCTGGTCCTGTGTGAGGACTGCAATCAGAAGATCATATTTCAGATGAAGAACTACTTGGCATTTCTTCTTTTATCACACTGAGCTGAAGTCATTATCAGCTTCAGAGAAATTAAGGGTTACTTAATTTGAGTTACGGTCAAAAGGATTATAAAGCTGAGTAATTCTATCAGAAATGTTGGGGATTTTTTCCTCTTTCTTTGGCACTCTCAGGGTGAGTTATTTTTAAGTGGCATTTTAGATACCTTACATTAACCAATGAAAGATGTTCATGCAGAGTTTTCCAGTCTGCATCAGCGCACAGGAGGTCAGAACTGGACTTCATTTGGAAACACCATGATTTCTTTTTGGAAGTCACTGGCCTTTCATTTTTCTATGGTATGCGACAAATAAATCCAAGGCTCTTTGGCATTTGGCACCTGCAGTACATTTGAACATAGTAACACATTAACATACTGGACTTTGTTGTAGCCCTCATTAACATGCTGTGGGCTTGCATGGTGTTCCAAAGTCACCATGCAGCTGGAGAGTGTTGTGCTACTCCTTGGCCTGCTTCGTCATCTTGGAGAGCACAGCAATGGGGACTCATGGGGAGGACCTGTTTCCACTGCTCGGTCTCTGTCCTTCAATGGTACAGCCTGATAACTGCAAGGGGGCAGTAATTTCATTTCCTGTAGCACCAGAACAGCAGCCATCTTGGGAGCTGGATCAATAAAGGTAAGAAAAAGTCAATGCTGAACTCTAGTTGGACTGAGGTGACTGGTTTTTTCCATGCCTGAACATATGGAGACAGATATGTTTCTCCTCCTGGCTCTGCCTTTGTAGGCTTGTTTTTTCTCCATTAAGTTACCTCCTTGGTGATGTCTCCTTCTCACCCTTCAGATGTGGCTATTCTCTTGTGTCCTCAGAAACAGCGTCTCACAAGGAGAGATCCTTGTCTGGGAAAATTACCAAAAACATGGGGCAGGGGGCAGAAATGGGATTGGGAATATAGGAGAAAGTGCAAATGACCTTTTTTCCCTGTCACTCATAGTAGCATCTCCCTTGGAAGAAGAAGACAGACATATTTGGAGAAGCAGAGCTCAGTTTTTTTCACACACACTGCAACCCCTGTAATGCCATTTTGCAAAGGCCAAGGCCCCCATCCCCACAAGGCATTCATCATCCTGCCCAAAGAGGCAACCAGCCTGATGCTACATGCTCTTTGGTTCCTTTTTTACTCCTCAACTATCCCTGCTGCACCCTTCAGTGGAAACTCTGGTTTATTTTCATTCACAGGGGCAGTTTGAACCCAATACATTCCCATCACACAGCTATCCTAAGGGCTGATGAAAATAATTAACCCTGGCCACGGGAAGGTACAGGATGTGGTTGTGTTAGCAGAGCAGGCGTGCAGGTGGCAAGCCCTCGCAGCAGAGGAGCCAAGGGTCAGGAAACATGTGGAGCTAGAGGGGCGGAAGAGAAAGTAGGGAGCATGGACTTGGTCTTCCTGATGACACGCACGTCCAAGAGGAAGGCTGGAGGCTACAGAAAGTGACTTTCGCTGACTGCACCAGGCGAGTGTGGTAAAGCTGCCCAGGAGTGTGGTCTCCTGGCCAGCTGGGGCCATGCTTTGTAGGCCGAAGGGATTAAGGAAGGGAAGCAGTATTCAAAGTCCTTTAAGAACTTTTAATCAGGACTTGCCTTTTCCTTTTTTTCCCCTACTAGCTAGAAACCATATACCTGTGTTTTCCCACTTGCTTCCTTTAATAACTGGATAATGTTATTATATACCAGTAGGTATGTAATTCTCTTAGCAAGTTTTGACATCCATACCTTGGATTTGCTTGAAATATTTTTGCACCAGTTCAATCAAAATATTTTCACAGGTTCACACACAAAAAAAAGAAAAAATCTAGTGACTGAAATGACAACAAGAGGATAACAAATTCACAGTTAAACTGTGTGAACACAGTAAATGACATTATAAATGAGGCAGAGGGAAAGGAATGAAGAGACAGAGGCTTATTCTACATAGTAACTAACTGTTCATGCATTTGTGGACATTAGACAGATTTGTTCTTCACTGACCCCTGTTGCTATATATTTGGGGTTAAAAATATTGTGATTTTTAAGAATTTAGAAATGGTAATTTTATGCTTAGATCCTCACCCCTTGTAAATCAAATATTCCTGTATTTCTACATCTGAAATAAAATAAATCTTCTTGGCACATATCACTGACCCTGATCTCAATGTCTTCCTTCCTTGAACTGCTCAGTTACCTTTTTCTTGGCACATGAGAGTCTGCAGATGTCAAAGAATAAGGAGGTGTGTGTTGTGTGGTGCCAACACTTCAGTGTTGGCATAGTATTTCCTGCAATAAAGGTGTAATTTCAGGCTTGTGGAGAATTCCTGCTGACTCACATCCTGTGGCATTTTACGACAAAAGCCCAAAACCAGATAATCTGAGGTCCACGTCAATTCCATAATGTTTTCACCCTTTTCACCCTAATGATTGCTTTCACCATTCATTTCTAGTGGTGATAGTTGTGGCTTCAGGAAAAAGTCCTTCCCACCAATTTAAGCATGGAGATTTGGCATCCCTATTTACATCTGCACCTGTGTAGTTTGCACCATGTCATTCTTGGACTCAAAATTCCCGTCTCATTTCTGTTGCCCAGCATTTCACTGCTGGTCTCAGCTGAAAATGCTGCCACTGAATTATGACCTCTGCAGAGAAAGCAATTCCCCAGAGCACAGTCTGGCAGCCTCCATCACATAGCCTCCTGTGGATCAGTTTTCCCAGTCTGTGGTGTTTTGTATCCAGGGCTTGCCTGGAAAATGTGATGCTGACTATGGAAAGGAGCAGTGCTGGGCTCTTTCCCTGACTGCTCCCTCAGCTGCAGGATGGTTCTCTAGGAAACCCTCCAGCCCCTCCCGAGGTGCTGTGCTTTCCTTATTGTTTCATTGGCATTGTTAGCCTTAATCAGATCCTTCTGAGTCTGGGCAGGATGAAAAAAATGTCCTCATTGCTTGCTATGAGTGTTACAAGGAAGGGTCACCTTGGTGACTCCCACAACTGAAAGGGTGGGAATGGTAATGTGTTACAAGAACTGAATCAGCAATTCAGTGAAATAAAAATTATTTCAAAATGATTATCAGCTATGTTTACTGTGTAGTTAATCAATGTTATACTAGTAGAATTCCAGAAATATTCCTGACATCTCACAAAGTACAGATAGATATGTGTAAAAATATAAATGTATATATTATAGCCCCCATATATATGAGTATAGAGTTTGTCTTTTTAGAATAATCTCAACACAGTGCTAAGGCTGCTATTATACATGATCCTAAAATCCTCCTGAATAACGTGCAGGCTCTGAGCCCTTCATCTGCTATTAACTGTCTGGCTCTAACTTCAGCCAGGCTCAAGCGTCTAGTAAATATTCCTATTCTCTGCTAGTTAAATTGTACTTCAGTAGTGAAGCATTGCATCCCAGTGGGCTCCCTTTGCAGCCCATGGTTTTCAAAGGTCAGACTACATGTCCTACTATTTCCTTTTGTCCTTAATGATTATTCTATTAATTTTGTGTATGGCCTGTTTGGGCGTCCCCCTCCAGAAAACAATGTGGAATGTATTTTTTAACCTTTGGTTGGTGACAACCTTTGGTGAGACAAACCCAGTGAAGAATACAGTCAGTGCCTGGTCACTTCCTTTCCTTTCCTGTTGATGCTTTTCTTCTGGTCCCACATTGCCACACATCAGCTACTAAATGTTCAGAGTATTCATTTGGCTACATCCACAGCAGAAAAGAATGAGGAGGTAGTACAATATTTGCTATGATACTTTTTCTTGGATGAGAGATGTGAGAAAATAGATGATTAAAAATAGTGTAATCAATCAGTCAGCTTGTTCATAAAGGCAAAATCCATAGAAAACAGAGCTTTTGGGTTAGGATTTCTGGCTTTGAGGTAAAGAATCTGATTGTGAGACTTGAGGTAGTCTGCTTCCCCAGACTACTGAAACATGATTTGTACCTCTGTAAAAAAAGTACTTTGATCAGCAAAGAAGCTGTGATATTCTCCCTGTTTCTTTTCAAACCTGGCTGATTTGTGTCCTGGAAGGGAAACCTGAACAGAAGCTGAACTTGCCCTTAGTGGAACAGTTATTTTCTTTGGAAAAAATTATGACCATTATCTCACTAAAATGGATATGAAACAAACAAAATAGGTATGAAAAAAACAAAATGGGTATTTTGTAAACAAAATATTAACATGCAAATACAATTAGTTATGATGAACTTTTACACTTTGTAAGAAAAGGTTTTTGAGACATGGGTATTAAAAATCAGCTCCTGTATTACATTAAAGGATTTAATCACATTTAAGGTATCTGCTATGCAAGTAAATTTTGACCATAAAAACAAAGTTTCCTCACTGCTGGGATAAAAATATCACAAAGGGACTGTGTGCTAGTACCCCAAAAGGTCTTTAGAAGAATAGTAGAGAGATGGAGATCCCTCCTATGTCTGTAGGAGCCTTTGCTGTGTCTTTTGTGGATCTCAAAGTTCTTGGTGTTCTTAAGTCCCTACATTGTGTCCCATAATACAGTTCAGTTACTATTCAGTTATCCTGGCTACAAAAACATTTGGGAAGAAAAAGAATTACCTGGAAGGAACCAGTTTGGGAGTTTCCCCAAATGGAGTTTAACTGGAAAGCATTAGTTGGGAAAGAGAAGTCACATGCTTTGTGCCATGGGCCCTGATTTGGGAAAGTCGTTTGATGTAATTTTGAACCATCACTATAAAACTCTGCTTGTACTTTGGCAACTAATGACATATTTCAGAAGTCCCCACCAATTTTTGCCCTCAGGTGTCTCCCAGGAGTTCCTAGCTGGAAGTAGGGTGATGTGAATTATGGTTTGGAGGTTGGGTGATTTTGGATTCTTTTTAATTTTGTTGCCAAACACATAAGAAATGACAGGAAATCTAGTCACTTCGAGATACCTTCCAATAAAAAGGTGTAAAAGAGGTATCAACTCAGACTGGTGACATTAGTTCTTCTAGCTGAAAAGGAATGCTGAAATGTTGTTGTAGGCTGGATGAAATATTATACTTGACCCAATAAAAAGTACCTAATTTTTGATCTGTTTTACTAAAGAATGAGAAACCACAAATTGTATTCCTATTAATTATGAATACATGGGAGTTGAATAAACCTGAGAAGACTCTCTAATACCAACTTCTATTATAAATCAGAATTAAATTTCATCTCTTAGAAATATCTGATAGACCTGATCTTAAATACCTCAATTGATGTCAATTCCAGACTCTCCAGACAACCTTATTTGGTGCTTAACTGTCCTGAAAATCAGAAACGGTTCCCCATTATCTGAGATAAATCTCCTGTCTAGAAAATTAGACTGATTATTTCCTCTTTTACCTTTGGTGAATATAAGGATAATTGATCAAGGACCTCCAGCCTGTCCCCACTGGAAGGTTGTTATCATGCCTGTCTGGTCTCCTCTTCTTCAAGATTGAACAATCTCAAATTTGTCAGCCTTTCCTTGTCGGCTGAGTTTTCACAATTTCTGGCAGCCTGTTGCTCTCCTTTGAGTTTCCTCCAGTTTCAGCTTTTAATGCTGTCCTATGAAGTGCTGGCAGTTTTTCCCAGTTGTTGCGACCTGTAAATTTTAGGCTGGTTCCCTAGGGAAATAGGACTTACCTAATCACATTTTATGTCTATCTGTTTACTTTTTATATCTACTCAACTCATAATTTTTTAACTCTTCTGCCAGTTTCAAGCAAAGGTGACAGTGGTTAAATATCTCTAAGATATTAGGTCCATATTTATTTAATTTTAGAAGTGGTAAGGTGTAGGAGAGACATCTCAGAGTGCTCACCAGTGAAAGGCTGCAACATGATAAAATCCTTAGCAGACACCGAGGCACCTCCATGGCAGAAAAGTGCTACAAACAACCCCAAACCCTTCAGATTGTTCCTTATGCAGTATGGGACACACAAACACACTGGGATCTGGGGTGCATTACTTCTACTCCGAACGCAATGATGGCTTGTAAGAATCTGCTGGATTGGCTGGCTCCCTGTCAGATACATTCACAATTTTTCTTTATTTCGTAACATATATCTTTGGCAGACTCTTTCCCATAATTAGACTTCCACTAGCATGGAAATTCAGCTGTGGGAGGCCTGGCTTTGTGTCACTAGAAAGCCTCAGACACCATGCCATAACAGGTGGCCATTTCAGTTTTCCTGATGGTGCTGTTCCACATCAAACTCCTTCCATATTTGCGGGTGCAAGGTCCAGAATCCAGGTCTTTGCTCCAGGACCTTCTTTGTGAGTAGTGTGATACTTGCTCCCTTGTTTTCCTTCAGTGAATATTAAGGGAATTCACGTAAAAACACAGCCATTTGGACCAAGTGCCTAAGGATGCTTCTTTCCATTCCTGCAGCATGGAGGTGAGGGTATTCTTGTGAATGCAAATCTCTTCACAGGAGAGGATGCAGTGAAAGCACGCTGCACCAGGCAACTAATGGAAAAACGGATTTTGTTCTTCTTCGGCAGTTTTGTCCCCTTAGGCTTTGAGACATTTTTAGAGACTTTTAACTTTGAGCCCCAAAAAGGAAAAAGAAAAGTGAAGGAAAAAAAAAAAAGAATGAAAAAAAACCAACAAGGAATAAAATGTTGCATGCCACTTCTGTGTAAGAATCTGTAGCTTGTCCCTGTCACCAGTTGCCTATCCATTAGCCAAACTGACCAGGGGCCCCAGGCACCCTCTGCTTCCTACTCAGAAAGTGATGCTTCAGAGCTGCTTCCTGCTGCAAGCAGCAGAGAAATTTCCATTGACTTCAGCCACAAAAACAACAAAGGCATTTGTCCCCTCTCCACAAAGCTCTTGCCCCACAAAGAGTTTGGAACTTGATAGGGTAAAAAAAGGAGCAACTCCTTCAATGAGGGGTATGTAGGACCCTGTTGTCCTGGCATGAGTAGTTATGCAGAGTTTTAGGACACCATGGGGACAAGCAAGTAAACAATTAAATAAGTTGAGTTTTTCAAATGTGTCCCTAAAATTCCACATGCCTCCAGCCATAATTATATGCCTAGGAGTGGAGAGACATATCCAAGGCACTTTAGACTAGGCTGGGGCTTGACAGCAATGAACCTGCTCCTCCAGTTTTGTTCCAGTTTTGTAGCACCCAGCCAAGCTAGAATAAAGCTGCTTTGAGGAGAATAAAGCTGCTTTGAGGATGTCCATGCACACTGAAAACACACCTCCTGTTTATGGATGGAGAAAGCCAAATACAAAACACATATCCCTAGATTCCAGCAAAGGTGTCAACGTTCTTGGCATACTCTGAAAATAGAAGTACTCAAACCTCTACCTTTAGGCAACTCTGTCTGAAGATTAGTGGGTTTATGCTGTCTCATTCCTTCTTCCACATCTGTTCTCACCTGAGATAGTTATTATTTCATTTCTAGCTGGAGGGTTCAATTTTGTCCTTTTGCAATGCCTCTTGCAAACCAACATGTTTTGTGTGGTCCACACATGAAGTACATGTTGTGGTAAGTGTATTTCTGATTTTGCCTGTCATTTACATGAATGCCATCTCATTTTCTTGAAGCGGCATCTCAAATGTTCTTCCATGTCTGCCTCATCAAAGTTTATCAGTGTGCTGGGGAAGCATGCCTGATGAAAGCCACACTGGGGCCAAGGCTGCAGGCTGCTGCAGTGGTGCAGTCTGCAATGTAGGCAGAGCTGAAGGGAGCAGCCACTCCTGCATTAGATGCTGGGCTGCTTGCAGCCGTGGCTGTGGCACAGAGGTGTGACCGGGAGGCAGTACAGCCGCCGGCTGCCTCGTTCCACATGTATTCTGCACGGGATGCTGGCCACTTGCAAACTTGTTGAGTTACAGGAGCAGGAAGGCACATAATCTGTGTTGCCAGGGCCAGTCCTTATCTCCCCCCCAGGTTGTTAGTTGAGTAATTAAGCAAACAAAGGGCGGCTTGGCTGCTGCTGCTCTGTCCTCTAGCCGGACTCCTCGGCAGGGCTGCCCGGGGAGCCCTGACAGAGCCAGGGAGCCTGGGGGAGTCGTGACAGGTCGGGGAGGAAAGGGGAGGGGGCTTGTCCGGTTCCTCTGCTGCTGCTTTGTGTCTTGTTTTTAATGAGCTTTGGCGATCTGAGGAGCAGATGCACAAACAAAGGTTCGCCGTCCCTGTTTGGCCAAGGCAAGGCTTGGTGTCCCCCTCCCACGGCACAGATCATTCCCAGGGACCGCTGGAGGACACGGAGCTGCCCTGGCGGCAGGCTGCGGCAGAAAGAGGCTGCAGGGAGGGAGGAGGATAAGCCCAGGGACTGGGAACACGCTGATTTCAGGATGGAAGCTGCTCTCCGAGGGGCTCTGGGAGATGCTGCGTGAACTGAAAGTCAATCTGATGAAGCCCAGAGTGATGCACAGGGTTTGACTGCATTCTGTCTGTCAGCTACCCGTTCTCCCACAATTCTCCAGGTCTGGTCTCTTGCTGAGCTGAGATCTGCTCAGTGTGGCAGGATGGCTGAAGTTTCGTGGAGCTCCTTCTAGCCCCACGTTTCTTTGCTGTTATTGTCTGGCCAAGGCAGAGGCACTTTTTTGAAGTAAGACAGATTTAAAAAGTCCTGATGGATTTTCCTGATATTCAAGGCAGGTGAGAATGCTGAGATAGAGGGTAGAGTATCTTTAGAAGCATTGTAGGCTGGATTTAGACCCCATGAAGTTTTCCAGATTCGCACTGTCTCTGGAGAGGGAGGAGATCCCATCCTGTACTCACTGAACTACATTAATATGTTTGGCTTCTCTCACTAGCTCTCTGTGGTTCAGCATGGATAGTCTCTGGTGCAATCTGGGCTACGCTAGATAATCTACAAGTCTGAAGGATGACACAAAGGCTGTGCAGAGATCACAGCCTAAAAGGCTGGATGAGAAAGTTGCCATCCCTTAAAGCATTGGGGTTTTGGTTTTTTAACCAGACATCTGTGTCCCATAGCTACCACAGTAGCAGTATATTTACATGAATTTTTCACTTGGATTTTAGGTGACTGTCTTTCCTCTGTGCTCTGATGATTCTTCTCTCAGAGGTCCCCCATGGCATCTTCCAGTAAAAATCCATTTGCAAAAGTCCCACTGAAGCTCAAAATAGAAAAAACAGTTTAGCAAAGTACACATGACATCATACTTTGTGTATTGGTAAAGTCACCTCACATCTTTTCCAGATCTAACTTTCCCTTAACATCTACCACTTTCAGTGATACTTGGCTCTAGTTTTTATTTGATCTTCCTAGAGGATTAGTCTCACCAACACCATATAAGTAATTTGAATTAGATTACAAGTTCTGCATCTCTTGAATGACTCTTCAGATTAAAGTTATTTTTGTATTTAAATATTTACGGGGTTAGGGTCCCATTCAAAGAAGTTGCCTTCTTGATCTCATTGGTACCACAAATGTCCCTGGTACTACAGGGATGGCAATTCATACAGTGAACCAGCAGTTCCTGCAGCATTATTCTAGTTACCAAGATTATACTGACTGGCGGGCAAAGTGCTGAAGGGTTGTGTCCCATTTAGGAAGCACAGTGTAAAAATGGTGATCTCATTGGGATCACTCAGGGAGATGAAAACACTTTGTGCTTTTGAAATGTGCAGTTCCCTGTGGATGCACTACAGTCACAACGTGCAAGCTCCTTGCTGCCAGCTGCTCAGTTCAATGTGTGCACTCACCAGGTTTAGCGTTTGAAGGGTCAGCCCCTCTCTTTACTTTCCTTCCTCAGGATGCTGCAAGGGAGAAGGAGGCAGGGGACATGGCAAATGCCAAAGGGCCTGTAGAGGGCTAGCATTCATCTATTTTGGCTTAGATATGCTTAGGGCAAACAGTGGATATTTGTTTCCATAAAGCTCAGGCACCACAATAATTTTCAACAACGAAAGCAGCCACCCCCCTCCAAACCCCTAATTTAATAGCAATGACTGTGCATGAAAACAGAGCCCAAGTGGTATTGCAGTAAGCTATAGCTGCACATCATCTGATTAAATTCCAGAAAAGTTACTTGTTAAAATCAATATAGGGGCATATTTTCTACAGCTGCATTTTGGAAGCTCATATAGGAACACAGAAAGCATTAAAGTGAGCGCCAGTGATTTTACTCTGTTCTATGGCTCCTGTAATAATTTCACATAAATAGTTTTTAACTTACTCCTATAATTTCATTTTCTTTGTTGACTACTTAAACTGCTTTTGAGGCAAACACTTCTTGCAGGTCATCCAACCCTTACCAATTTTATTTCTGTTTATAGTCAAACCCAGCAAAACCAGCATCATCACAAACAAAGTTATCAAACTGGCTTTTTTAGCAGTAGGTACCTTTGGTTTTCACTAAGTATCAGTCACTAGCACAGAAACCTTAAATGCAGCCTAGTATCAGCAAGGTCAGTAGTTGAACTCACTGCCAGTGTTCCCCAAATCACTCAGCAATACCAATGACCTGACCCGTAGTATGATGGAGGTGGGGGTGTTAAGGAGGGCTGCCAATATTCTGGTTTAAAAGCTCATAAGAATAGCAAGTACAGTTTTTATTTGCATGGTGCTGACGTGCTGCCACTTGAATCACGAGTCTTATTTGACTTTTCATGGATTTTCTTTGATCTCTAGGAAAACTTTGGCTTCTCCCATTCTCTGTATCTTTCTGTGAGCAACATGTAATTTCTTTTGAAATTACACTCTTTCCCCAGTACAGTAAAACAGCTGGAACTGCATTGCATGCAAAATAAAATCACTGCTTCATTAACTTACTCATTTGTGGACAAGCTCCCATGCACATTTGCAGGGAAAGAGGAAAAGTTAGCATGTAGAGGTACATATATGTATATGCATGCATAGTTACATACACAGCTATGTGTTTCTATGTACTTGATTATCTACCTGTTTATCTACATACCTCTCTTTGCTGATCAATCTATCTTCCCCAGAGGCTTTTATATTATGTGGATAACACATTAATGGATAACACATTAATAAACCATGTGTTTATTTTTCCCAGAGGACTACCTCACAAACTCCTCTTTAACAGTCACTAGTTAATAGCTTTGATTAAAAGGTATAGTTCCGTTGGGGGGTTCATTTTTGGAAACAAAATTCCAGCGTTTGGTGTGAGAGGGCAATGGCTACTGCCACGGGGAGCATCCCACAGAGAGCAGGATGCAAATGCTGATGGATGGGAAGGATGGCTCTGGCAGGCACTTGTTGGATCCCAGCAGCGGTGATGTGGCCGGTCAGGGAGGTTGGGTACATGCTACACGACTGGGGGACTCCACGGTGTGAACTCAGCACTGATGCTGCCAAACACTTCAAGCCGGGGGTATAGACCACTGCCAGTGAGACATGGCTGTGTCCCAGCGGCAATACTTCATCTGGCTGGCCTTTGGGATCTTTCCCGTTGAGGGGATTATAAGAAACCCCCCAAAAAACACGATGAAGCGCCAGAAGACGCTGAATTTTACTTCTGAGGCCCTCCTGCCGCTGAGCAGGGAGAAAGGAG
Organism: Lanius collurio; assembly: GCA_020086605.1. NCBI lineage: Eukaryota > Metazoa > Chordata > Aves > Passeriformes > Laniidae > Lanius > Lanius collurio. Next base: position 17,630,417 of record JACBWW010000020.1, on the reverse strand, counting down.
AACTCCCGGTGCTCGTCCGAAGCGGAGCATCCCGGCGGGATGCTCCGGGGGGCCCCGGCGCCGGGCCGGGGGGCGGGACCGCGCTGGGGAGGGCGGGGGCTCGGCCCCGGGCCCCTCCCCGGGCACCAGAGGGGCGGCGCCGCTCGCCGGGGTCCCGCATCCCGCCGGGCGCTGCGGGGCGTGCGGAGCGCCTCGGCTCGGCTCGGCTCGGCTCGGCTCTGCTCGGCTCGGCTCGGCTCGGCTCGGCTCGGCTCGGCTCGGCTCGGCTCGGCTGCGGTCGGGCAGAGGACTGGTTTCGCTCCCCGCAGCCCCGGCGGCCGCGGGATGGGACTCGGTGCGGCGAGGCTGCTGGCGGTCCTGCTGTGCCTGGCTCCCGGTAAGCCCTCGGGGAGCCCCGCGTGCCCCTGGTCCGGTGTGTCGGGGAGCCCTGCGTGCCCCTGGTCCGGTGTGTCGGGGAGCCCCGGGGTCCGGCAGCCCCGCGGGACCCCGAGGAGAAGGGGCGCGGGGATGCCCGGGTGCCGCGAAGGGCGCGGGTGCGGCTTTTCTATGGGTTTGTGGGATGAGACGGTGCGAGCCGCCGGGTGGGACGGGACTCGGGCTTGCTGACCCCTCCTGTCCTGTCCTCTTGGCCTCTCCTGTCCGGCCGGCTGGTGCTGGTCCGTCGGAGAGGGCTCCCTGCCTTGGCATAGCGTCCTGCTCGCTTGGCTCCAGCATCAGCTGTCGTTTCCGAGAGCAAAGTGTCCCTGGAGCCAAACGCGGGAAACCTGTCATCAGAGAAGGACCTGCTCGGAATGCGAGTGATTAAAGCACGGGGAAATGCTGGCGGTATAGGGAATGTCCCGGTCTGGCCACGCTTTCTTGCTGCCCGTTGAAGCCGGCCGAGCTGTCACAGTGCGGGCTGCGGCTCGGCCCGGTGAGGCGGGATTCCTGAAGGTGATGGCAGCAGCTAGGGCGGACTGAAAATCTCTCCCTGTGGTACTTCCAAATGTTGCACAAGCTGGGCTTGTGCCTCAGAGAAGCAAGCACTGCCCCCCAGATCACAGCCCTCAGAAGCGTCAGTGGCTCTGGTGGGTGCAGTACAAACCGTTGTGCCAGTAGCTCAGTAGTAATAGAGTTTTGCCTAACTGCTTAGGAGGAGAGAGATAACCTTAGAAAATCATGGGATGAAATAAATTCATGGCATCTCAAATTTGTGACAAACTATAAAATAGTTTCTTTGCATAATTCATTGACCAGTAGTCTCAAAGAAGTATATTCTATTTATTATAAGAAAAGTTGGTAATCCCCAAGGGAGTGAGGTCATCAAATGAAGGTTCACTTCGTTTCAATGTCCCACATCCTCTTGTTAGACCTTGAAGTTGGCAACGCAAGAAAACAGGAACTCCACCCTTGCTGGCTGAATTGTAATGCTCTGCAGCTAGCTCCTGACCATCTGCCTTTACTTCCTGTTATGACAGAGTTTTTGAACTTTTTGGGATGTGTGAAAAATCATTATTTGCCCTTCACTGCTAAGTAGGTGATGTGAAAGTGTCCACTTAAAACATGCTGCATATTCCCGTATATAATACTTTTCTGATTGAGTAGCATTTACTTTGTTTATTGGGTTGATTTGAGGGGTTTCATACATGTTTTTGCAGGTTTATTTATTTCTCTGGATCAGCCAACCCTTAGCATCCAAAAAGATGTCCTCACAATAATGGCAAACAACACACTAAATATTACTTGCAGGTAAGATTAAGTCTTTTCAGCATGATTTTGATGACTGGTAATTTATGTAATGAGTATCACAGGTGATATGATCTTTCTCCTGTCATTACTCTTCTTTTCTCCCGACTCCCTTTGTGCCTTCTGCCTCACTTTCCCCTGACAAGCTTTAGAAATTATGTGGGAGGGTTGCAGCAAGAAAGAGCTCGGGAATGTAGGGTGGCTGGGAGGAGGAAGCGTCAGCTTGTGTATCCTGATGGTGAGCCATAATCTCAGTACTCTCTTTTGGGTGCTTTGTCACTTAGATTCAGCAGAATGTAATCTCAACTAGCTTCCTTGTAGCTGTTAACAGTAGGGTACGTATGTGAATTTGTCCTACATGGTTTGACGCTCTCTCTGTGTGACGGGGTGAAGCCCACCCCTCTCCATAGCCACAGAGACTGGTGGGGCTGGGGTTCACCACCAGGACATCAGTGCTGGCACTTACCACAAGTGTGTGCTCCTCTAACATTTGTTTTCCCAGCGGTCAGAGACCACTGGAGTGGTCATGGCCAAGCAAGCAGAGCAGTGCTGGGAAGCGTATCTCCGTGACAGACTGCAGTGATGGCCCCTACTGCAAGACACTTACTCTGAGCAAAGTCATCGGCAATGACACAGGGGACTACAAGTGCCTTTACAGGGACAACCAGGCTGCTACAACCATTTATGTTTATGTTCAAGGTAAGTGCTTACACTCTCAGGTGTCTCTTTCCCTAGCATCAAGAGAAAAAAGGGGTATCAAGTGTCTCAAAACAGTTCTGATGCTAAAATTTATTAATCATAGAATTTTTGATCCTATGAAAATTTTTTCTTGTTTTCATGTTGAGTAATTAAATTCAGATATGCTAGTTGCTATCAACACAAAAACTTTTGTACCTATAATTCTGAACTTATCTGCTATATGCAGTACAGCAGAGGTCTGCTGTTCTCTACCCAGAATTTAGCATACATATCTGTGCTGAGCTCTGTGCCTGTCCTCATAAATGCAGAGCTATTACTGACCTCAGCAGGAGTTTCATGAGAGAGGATTTCAGAGATTGTACATTTGTTAAAAATTACAGATCCTATCCCATGTATAATTTGTATTGATACAATTAAAAAAAAAAACGAAGAAACCACCCAAACCATAAACTTCCATACATTTGCTGACTGTGGTGGTAAAATCTATTTAGGCTGTTAGAGCTCAGTTTTCAGACTCAGGCTGTCAGTTGTGTTGGCAGCAGCGCAGCTGAGTGTCTCAGACACTGCAAAGCCTCCAGTGATGTGCTCAGCTTCAGTAAGTGCATTCATTGTGGCATCTGCCTTTTTGCACTGATGGCTTCACCCTCCTTTCCATATGCATCCTGTTTCCTTTTTATCACTAACTTATAGTAACCATTTGGAGAAATGAGATGTAATCATCTACATGAGTAGCTTGTTTTATAACATCATGGACCTATTTTTTTTGGTTTTTTGGTCTGACTTTGAAAAGGATGCTGCCATCAAGGGAGCCAGTGTAATGTGTCACAACTTTTAACTGATATTTCCTGTAATACTTATATGCAAGGAAAGTCACGCTAGGGTAAATAATTTTTTTGTTGGCAAAAGGACTGCTGTAGCAGGAAGCCATTCTCCAAAGTGCACTCTGCTGCTGATAACTGTTTTGAGAATAATGATACTCTAAATCTAGGGGGTGGGGTATCTATAAAAACATGAACCTCCCCTGTTTAGTCTCACTTTTTCAGTGCTTTATGACATAGAAAATAATAAAACTGATTTGTGAAATAATAGACAGGGAAAGAAGAAAACTGGAAAAGTTTTCTCCATAATCATGTGAAAAATGATACCCATTTATCAATTGAATGATATTCTAGATTACAGATCGCCATTTGTGACTTCAGTCAGTGATCAGCTTGGCATTGTATACATCACTAAGAATAAAACTGTGGTAGTGCCGTGCCTTGGAACCGTATCAAATCTCAATGTATCTCTACATGCGGTAAGGAAAAAGCCTGTTATTTTTTCAAGAGTTAGTTGAAATTGCTGTGGCATAAATAAGTTGCTTGAAGTATAAATATATTTCTTAAAAAGTTCTTTCCATCCTTGTGATGTTTTATAGTCTGTGATTATAAGGTGAGTGCTGTACCTGTACTCGTCTATGGCACTGCACTCTCAACGAGTGTACTGATTCCCTGAGCTAGGATGTTAAAATGGGGGGCCTGCAGTTGTGGAAAATGCTGGAGGTGACAATTCAGGGTTGTTTGATTTTTGAAATCTGACTATGTATTTTATCAATATTTCAAACAGAAATATCCAGAAAAGATATTTGTTCCTGATGGTAAATCCATTTCGTGGAATAATAAAAAAGGCTTCACTATACCCAGTCATTTAATCAACTATGCGGGCATGGTCTTCTGTGAAGCTAAAATAGATGATGAAAGCTACCAGTCTGTGATATACATAGTTGCAGTTGTAGGTAAGCCAAAGTTTTTTATTTCTCTATAACCAACGTTCTTTTGCTTTCTGCAGCATACTGAACCAATTACATTTGGTTGGACACTAGGTTATTCAATACTGACAATGCAGCTAATGCAAAATGGATGTTGAGATTTATATCAGTTTTCTTTTAAATGCAATGTATTGTGTTCTTTCTGGTTGGTCGTTGGGATAAGTGCTTCTATTTTTAGTGTTTTACATATATGCCAAGGATTTTAATTTTTTTTTCTGACAATGCAAACCTTTTTCCTAAAATCACTTATCCACAATGCAAGTCATAGTTGAAGGAAATAGAGGCAAGCATCCAGCAGCAGCAGATGAAAAGAAATTTCTCTGAGGGGGTACCAAGGGAAGGGTGGATCTGAAGGTTTCACCATGAGCTGGGTGGATCTGAAGGTTTCACCATGAGCTGGGTTGTCTTGTCTCTCTAAAGACCTGTATCCTGACTCTCACAGGGTTTATGCTTTCCTGGTGTATTTTGTCAGTTGTTCATTCAACCCCAGAAATAATGTAATAATGCTGTGGAGGCTTAAGCCGGAGCTGAAACTTAGCAGCTGAGTTTCTTCTTCAGCTGAGGACACAGTGACCATTTAAAGTATCCAAATGGTGCCAAGGCAGTCTCTCCTGGCTTGTAAGGAAGGCATAGCAGCCCTCCCCTCTTTACTCTGTGCAGAGGTCTTTTACTTCTCCACCAAATTCACAAGTCGCCACTCTGATTTGGAGGACTTTCAGAATATCTGTAGAATTTCTGTGTTCAGAATGTTCTGGTTTGAGTTTTTTTACTGCACAAAGTAAACTTGGGATAATTTTTCTAATGCCCCACTGTTATTCTCTATAAAGTTCTTGCTTACTGCTGGGAATGGGTATATATCTCTTTTAGTTTTAGGTCTCGTAAAGATAAGAAGAAAGTGTCTAAGGCAGGGGAGTTGTGTGAGTCACTGTCTCTTGCTTGCTCCCACCACTGGAGGGGCTCTGATCAAGTGCACACATCCTGCCATGTCACTGTCTGCCACAGGGCTCAGCTGGGAAGCGCTCAGGGCAGGCACATCACTTCTCTCCAGGCTCCTTTGTACACCCTTTATCATGCTGCACTGGGGTATCAAGGGGCTTTTTTGTAACTCGGGTTTTGGTAGGAGTTTTGGTGCATTCACCTGGGAAATTTGGTGCTGAGTGCCATAAAGAAAACTTTTCTTATCCCCATGTTTTGTGCATGCCTTTTTCTTTGTCTAGGGTACCGAATTTATGATCTGACAATGAATCCACATGACGAAGTAGAGCTGGCAGTAGGAGAAAAACTTGTTCTCAATTGCACTGTAAGGACAGAGCTGAATGTGGGAATCGATTTTAAATGGGACTACCCTTCCATCAAGGTAAAGTTGTACTAACTTACAGGTGCCTTCATCACAATGCAATTTGATCTAGGTATAATGTCACTTCCCCCTTCAAAACGAAAGAAGATGATAATGCACAACGAAATTTCTGGTATATACAAGTGTGAAAAAGGTGACAGGAGGAATAACAATGCCTTTTCCAAACATCTCTGTCTTTTGTCTATTACAGGAAAAACGTGCCACTATTAGGGATGTAAAAACCACTGCAGGAGAAATAAAGAAGTTTGTGAGCACCCTTACCATTGACAGTGTGTCCTTAAGTGACAAGGGTCGATATACTTGTGCAGCATCCAGTGGTCGTATGAACATGAAAAACAGCAGTTACTTCATTATCCATGGTATGACATCTTCCACTTCAGTTTTGTTGGTTGTTTCAGATTTGGGATTAATTATTGGGATGCAGAAGGCATCTCGATGATGAATCAAATGACAGAAATGAACCAACATTTCTCTTGCAACTAGTATGAGATTATTTGTATACCACAACTTTAGTTAATAATAAGATTCTAAAGGATGCTGTATGTTACTGAAAGCTGTAGAATCCCACCAGAAAGTGAGCAGTAGAATAAACTGATGTAAGTCTCGATCCTCTTCTGCATTGACTTCCTTAAGGTCCTGTAAAACTCAATTTGTGTAGGTGGCTTTGTATAAGGGCTGCCTGTTCTCATTCTTGGTGAAGTTAGGCTAGATCTTGGTGGCTCTGTGACACAAGAGTCTGGGTCAGCATGAATGAAGCTAAGAAAATAAAACTTTCAGCTTTTGCTTTATGAATAGATGAATCAAATGGAGTTTTGGTCATACGGAAATGATGCAAGGGAAACAGCTTTGGCTAAGTGAATAGATAAGTACGAGGCCACATCCTACACCCTTTTCTCAACCCCCTCTTGGGCACAGCCCCAGCTCCACTAAGTTACTTATAGAAGAAAATTACCAGAAGGAGAACGGCTCATTTTTAATCACTGAGTCAGACAAAGGGGTTTATATTTTGAAGGAGACTGGTTTTCCTGAGGTCTGATTTCAGGGGCCAGAATATTAATGGAACTTTTAAAAAGAATCGCTATGCCCACAATAAGTTTGAAAGTTCTTTTGTTCAAGATATACTGAATTTTCTACTGGGTTCTTTCTGTTCTGCTCTTCAGGAGCCAAAATGAGATCATGTGCTATACTGAATATACCAGATACTAAGTCTAAACCATCCTAAATCTTAGTCAAAAGGCTAATTCAGTCAAAAGACTAATCACTGTCTTATGTCTGAATGCAAGTTTATAACTTATAACAAGTAATGTAAATAATTTCAAAGTACTCTGTGACTGCAGTGGTTCAAATACATACTTGAGAATAGTCTGAGAGTATCTAACTTTATCACACTGTAGTTTTGAATAGTCTAATTTCCTGGAATGAGTATATTGAGAGAGTTTTATGATATGTATATATGTATATGTGTATACAGGTCTGACAGTTGGCACACTATCCTGAGAGCTGAGTCTTGTCTCTGCTCTCCAGAGCTCCTTGGTGAGGGAACTCATCTGTTCCTCTCCGTGAAGTAAAGGTCTAGGTTTTCATGATGGCATCTCTCCAGAGTCCAGTTTGGAGCCAGCTGTGCTTTACCAATGACCCATAGCCCTGTCATTAACTTTTGATTGTCATCTCCTTAGGTGCTAACCCAAATGGAAAGCACTTTTGCTTTGGACCACAAGGAAGGACCATTTAGTTTAATTCTTTTTTTTTTTTTTTTTTTTTTTTTCCCAGAAAGTCCTTTTATTCATCTGGAGAAAATGGAGAATGTCATTGAGACAAGGCTAGGTGACACAGTCAAAATTCCTGTCAAGTTTAAAGGATATCCTCCACCAGAGGCTAAATGGTAAGAACTGGAATTTAATGTGTTTGAAAAAGTGAGACTTTCTTAGTTAAAGAAAATCATTAAATATTCAAAGTGCTCTGTATTTTCTTCAGGTATAAAAATGGAAAAGCCATCAATGCAAATCATACTGTTAAACTTGGCTACACATTAGTGATCACTGAAGCAACTGAAAAGGATGCAGGGAATTACACAGTTGTCCTTACAAATCCCATTAACAAGATGCAGAAAAGACATACATTTACCCTGCTGGTGAATGGTAAGTGGGGTATCAGAAGTGCCTTTCTTTCATGTGTGGATGTGGTATATTACCATTCTTAGGTTTAATTCATCCCACAGCTATGAAGATTAAAGTACTGAGGAAGTTCCAAACAGCCCTTCAATCTCAGCTCTGGGAGGGCAGAGATGACCTGTCTCTCCTGTCTCTAGGATGTGTCAGTCAGGAGGCTGCAGACTCTGGGTGTTGGTGTTGTGAAGATACTTTGTGGGGGGTGGGTTTTTTGTTTTGGTTTGGGTTTTTTTCTGTATATTATTCTTTGCCTTTTTGTCCTGCTCTTTTCCTGCCCTTCTTGCTGGCTGTGCTGCTGGAGTCCTCCTCCACCCCGCTCCATCCTGGCCCTGTCCCGCCTCTCCCATCCTTCCTGCCCCACACAGGCTATCCCTCCTCTTCTCCCCTGCCCTGTACAACCCTCCTCCTCCTCCTCCCCTACCTCCTCCTTTCTGCTCCCCAGGAAACAGCCTGTGCTTTGAAGACAGCAGGTCTTGAAAAGGGCAATGAAGCTACGTGCAGCGGGATCAGGCCTGGGAAATAATGTTCATTTAATGGCTGGGAATGGTGGTGAGAGTCCAGGAACTGCATTTGAAACCCTCGAGGACTGAAGGGGGATTTTATAGGAGATCCTAAGTATCCCGATCCTCAAAGTGTTGGGCAGGTTCACTGCTTCCCCACGTGTCCTTGGAGATGCTCTGTGTTGCACTCGGACTGGGGCATGGTGTGAATAGGTCACCCTGGGTCTAATGGATGCCCGCTGAGGAGCCTTCAGCAGGAGGTGTGACCTGCTGCTCTCTCCTGTAGTGCCCCCCCAGATCGGTGAGAATGCGCTGATGGCCCCCGTGGACTCCTACAAGTACGGCTCGACACAAGTGCTCACCTGCACCGTCTACGCCGTCCCACCGCCCACCACCGTGCTCTGGCACTGGCAGCTGGAGGAGGAGTGCACTTTCAGCCCCCAGTGAGTGCCACATGTCCTTGCTGTCTTCTGCAGCTTTTGTAGATCTTAAGGGATGTTTGTGTTGGGTTGGAGTTTGTTTGGTGCCTCCCTCATCCAGGCTCGTTACTGAGTGCAAACCCAATGGCCAGTGAAGAAAAGGTTGTTGTACTTAATTTGCAGATTGCTGCAGGCAGGTTCTGCCAAGGTCATTGTTGTTGGCAGAGGCGAGGGCTACCCGCAGAGAGGATCCAGCAGTGCTGGCATGTTGCTGTCGGGCTCTCTTGAAGGGCATCTCGACTTGCATGGGGTTTCAAATGCAGCTGTTTGCATGCCCTTCCCTCAGATCCCCCTGTGGGCTGCAGGCCCGAAACTCCATCCCAAGCAGAGGAAATTTGCTGTTTATGCTAATTATGCATCCTTGTGGTGTTTTTTTTTTCTTGTGCTCAAGAGCTGAGTGTGATGGTGCTCTTTATCTGTGTAAAAGTGTATCTCAGAGGAAGTGCACTGATTGATGTTGGGGAATGATAGAGAGAGTGCCTGACTGAGATTCACGCAGCTTCCCTTATCTGGGCCTGCCATAAGCCCAGATTTCCTTTTAAAAAAAAAAAGGCCAGGGACAAAAAAAAAAAGCATTCTTCTTTCCTGTTGTTGTTTTTAAAATGATTCCACTAGTTTCTTCCTTTGGTGCCTGGTTGCTTCCTACACAATAGCTACTGTCCTCAAGAAATTCTTGTAGGGAATTCTGCAATTTCTGCGTCTCTCTGTCTTCCTTTGAACCAAATCAACTTGAATCATCCATTTATGAATGGAGGTTTGTTCCCAGAATAGCTGCTTTCCTCCAACCATCCTGACTGAGCTGACACAGGCAGATTAATTAGGAAATTCACCTTTAGGCTTGGGGGTCCTTTACTTTGAAGAGCGTGAAGGTCTCAGGAGGTTATAGGGTGAAATTTAATAGAAATACTTCCAGAAGCATATGCCTCCCTCACAGATGCAAGCTGTGGCCAGTGATGCATCTGACTTATAGATATCTGCATATTAAAAGGAGAACCCAAATCACTCTCTTGAAGGGCACATATTCCTCTTATCTAATGCATATGTCTCTACTTACATTTCAGGAAGGTTCGCTCAGGAGCCAATCCATATGCATGCAAGAAATGGAAAGTGATCGCAGAGAGAAAGGGTGGGAATCAGGTTGAAATTAAGCACCGGGTCGTTACTATTGCTGGGAAAACAAAGGTGAGCAGAGTTTCTTTTCTCTTGGCTGGGGATGGTTAACCCTGTTCAGCAGTCCACGTATCTGGAAATACATCACTAGAGATGAGACTCTTTTCACCTATTGTTAAACTCGGGGATCTACTCTCAGCTAGCCAGGCAAGCTCCTGCTAAAGCCAAGAGACAGAGATACACTGATCTGAAGAGAGTGTTCATTGAGGGATATAACTGAGTTAGATTTCGGTAACTTTTAGTGGTCTGAAGTTATATGAGTTAATCTTGCCAATTAACTGTGATTAGAAGCTGGAGAGACTGAAAGGCAGAAAAAATTGTGGGTACATTTTTTAACACATATACCAAAGTCCACCTTTTGGTTCTTCCTGTTTCCTTTTACCTGGTTGTTACACAGTTAATTACAAAAATAAAAGCTTCAGAAGGGGGCTGGGCTTCTTCCATGCCATGGACTTGTGCTTTGAAGGGATTTTTGGTTGTGCAGGTATCTGCAGAGCCCTTTGCTGAGCTGTTGAGGTGGTTGGGTGTTACTTTAGCACTGATGTGGTATGAAATTGCTTGATTGTTCTTTTGTAGACTGTGAGCACCCTCGTGATTCAAGCAGCAAATGTATCTGCTTTGTATAGATGTATGGCTACAAACAGGGCTGGGTCAAGTGAGAGAGTGATCTCCTTCCATGTGACCAGTAAGTGCATCCTGCCAAGGACAGCCATGTTAAATTAATGTTATTTTGTTTGTTTGCTCGTGAAAGGCACTTCAGTGCTGTTTTCTGATTCCCATCCTTTATGAAATCCTTTAATTCTTTCCGATTTTAGGTTTACTTAAGGTTTTCTTTAGGCAGCCTTTAAAGTTGCCACTCCTTTCAGCCAAGTGATTAGTTCTGCTAGTATCAGTGGAGTGGAGTGGCGGGCCAGTGAAAGTGATGTAAGGTGGGCACTGTTGTCTTGAGTGACTACTTTTAAGCTTTTGCAGTCACTTAAAAGAGCTACAGAGAAAATATGGTAATGTCACAAAATGAATAAAGACATGCTGTAAGAGCTAAGACTAAAATTTTCAAAACCAGTAGCAAAGAGTTTCTGTCTCCTTAACAATTGGTCCCCATATTCACATGCCAAAATTTTATTTTAATCCAAATTTAAAAATTTATAAGATAGTGCTGAGAACCATCTGTAAGTTTCTACAGGAAAAGTAACTGTATTTGTTACACAGTCTTTCATTTGATCAATTTGAAATGTTTTGCTTTTAATGAGATTGTACTCCTTAGATAACTGATTAGTTAAATAACTAATTGATTTGATTGATCTTTTTCAGTGTTTCTTTTCCTTATTTGCAACCGGATAGGAGCACAAAATCTGTATTTCCAAAATTACTTTTCAAGTTAATGCCAGCCACAAAATGCAGAATCAAATAGGAATTTCTTTTACTTTTTTAACTTGCAGGGGGTCTTGAAATTAATGTCCAGCCTCAGAATCAAGTGACAGAGAAGGATAACATGTCCTTGCGATGCACAGCAGACAAATTCACCTTTGAGAAGCTATCATGGTACAAACTCAGTGCTCACGTTTCGCAGACTCCCTTTGGAGGGTTGCCCATGCCTGTTTGCAAGAACCTCAATGCTCTCCAGAAGCTGAATGAGACAGTTTCAAATACCAACGGTGAAAACATCACCTTGGAGCTCATCCTTCGTAACATCTCCCTCCAAGATGGAGGGGACTATGTTTGCATTGCTCAGGACAAAAAGGCTAAAACACAGCACTGCCTGGTGAAGCACCTTACTGTTCAAGGTACCTATTTCTTACTCTGAAGCAAAATGAGTGGTTGTGTAAGAAAATAATTGCAGTAGTGGCAGTTTTTAGTGTGTTCAGGCTTTGCATGTGTTCGGTTAATGGTGCACTCAGTTTGTTAATAAGATTTAAACCAGTTGTTGTAACGCACACTTCTGGGGCTTGTCCAGGCAGCAGAGACTCTTTCATTAATACCAGTGAGGAGGAAACACTGACTGAGCCACTGTACTGTGCAAGGAGATGTGTTTGTCTCCTGCTGAGGTAATGTGTTTAGCTCAGTAACTTCTCAACTCTACTTTTTGGAACACATTTTCCTCTGTAGCTGTACACGCACGTGTGTATTCATAGCATTAATGCTGTTGCTTTGTGTGGCTGACTCAAGAGTCTGAAACAGTGCCTATAATTTAAAACTGCCATAAGTGATACTGGTATTCAGGCACATGCAATGCAAGCTGATAATCAGTCAAATTTCAAACAAGTAGTGATGACTTTGCTTTGAGACCTAGATGTTCAGGCTGATTAGGCAGATTCAGGAAAGTACTTACACATGTTCATAGCCTATCTTGAATGGATGTTTAATGGACCAACAGTTTCAAACCTCTCTTAAGGACCCTGGATATAGAAATATGAGGGAAGCAATTTCTCAAGTATTCCCTCTTCCCTCAGCAGCCTGAGCAGTTAAAATTATGTCAGCTAAAGCAAGTTATATCAATACTGTTGAAATTTTCTTGACTATATTAATCTTTTCATGTCATATAGAAGTTGAACTATGATCTTAACATGAACGCTGTGGCTCTTGGTGTAATAAAAGGATTTGAGACTTTGTTACTAGGACATGTATGGCTACTAATTGATCTTTTTATTAATAATCAGTAATTTTACTGTATTTTGAAACCAACAGAGCCCATAGCACCCACACTTGTTGGAAATCTGGAAAATCAAACAACAAACATTGGTGAAACTATAGAAGTGTCATGTGCAGTGAATGGCATTCCTCCTCCAAGCATCATGTGGTTTAAAAATAACGAGACCCTTGTGGAAGATTCAGGTGAGGATTGCTCCCTTGCTATTATCATTATAACGCTTTCTTTCATGAGACTGATTGCTGATTTTAACCATGAAAGTTTCATTTTGAATTCTTAACAAAAAGTGGCATAAAAATAGCAAAATTAAGAACCATAGTTTTTTTTCCAGGTATTGTTTTGAAAGATGGGAACAAAACACTAACCATCCGTCGAGTGAGGAAAGAAGATGGAGGGCTATACACCTGCCTTGCGTGCAATGTCCTTGGATGCAGTAAAGCAGTGGCTTTTTTTTCAGTGGAAGGTTGGTGTTAGCTTCTTTCCAGATTGTGCATAAAATCTTTAGAATAACTAGAAGGAAAAATCTACTGTTTATCCTGATGGGAGATCTGAAAGTACGCTATGAAATTTGTGGAAAGTCCTGACCATTCCTGACAAGCTCAAATTGGGTGCTGTCATAGCTGTCATAAACCAGCTGTTGAGGTTGATGCTTTCTTCTCCACTATACTGGTTAGAGCTTTTCCACAAAAACTGCATCTACTTTTCTTGTGATTGCAAAGAAAACTCTGCCAATCTATATTACGTGCAAACCCTTACAACAGAGCTACGTAAACATGCAGATATCCTGGGGCATCTCTGTTGTCTAGGTAACATACCTGTCATGCTATGCTTTTTAGCATAGGTTGTACCTTTTTAAATTACATCGTTGTTCTCACAGCATCTAAGAAAAACATAGTGAAGAGTTTTTGCAGTCTGTTGTGATTGCCTTCCCATTTCATTGAAACAGGTAGGGATTTTGAGTTAGGGGACTCCAGCTTTGGTTCACCAAGCAGCATTTGTGAGACCCATCTCTCACTTGTTCCAGTCCTATTGTGGCACACCAAAACGCAAGTTACAATGGCAAACAATAAATCCTAGCAAGAGCTTAGTCTGCAATGTGGGTAGCTGGAATCACGATGGAATTTCCCCTAAGAGTTGCAACAAAAAGCCTCAAACTATAAGCTCCTTACTCTTGGTATTAGTATATTTGCATACTTTAGTCACTGAACCCTTCACAAGCCTCTGTCTTTGCAGTCAAGGTGGTTGTCTGATCTGTTCCATTAAGGTAATTAAAACAATATCATGTTATTCTCATAGGTCCCTTTAGGATATTTAGATGTGGGGCAAAATGTGTACATGGGGTGGAAATTACCTGCAGATGGCATTGATGTAGATTTCAGCTGATGTGGTAAATATGGCTGGGGCACATCTGTAGAAATTTGATATCTGTGGAAGACATACTGTTTCATTCCAGGAAATTTATAGTGCAGCTCATTGGGGTCATGCGATGGAGAGTGCTACTGTGTAGGAAAATCTCTATGGTGCAAAGGATGAAATACAGGAGCTTGATATGGCAAACAGGAGCTGAAGAAGAGAGCTGCCTCTGTGCACTAAAAGATGTTCAAGTGGTATCTGCTGGCCACTGTTTTACAGGAAAAGGAACACTGTAAATAAGACCTTATTCTCATGGATTCTCGTAGACCCACTTTTTTCCTGGCCCAGATGAATGATGTCAAGAGACAAGAGAGAGATTGTTCCCTGGGTCATTCTCACAGCTCTTTATTTTCTATATGAAGGGGGTGGTTTTTTGGTTTCTGAAGAAAGAATAATTAGTTTCTGGTATTCTAAAACAATTATTTCTTTCTAAAATGTGAATTTTACTTTTTTTATATTTGCCAAGGGTCCAGACACTGTCCTTGGAACAAAGCTGATGCTGAGAAATTTGATGGTGTGTAAAGCAACATGGAACTGTAATATTCCAACATAACCCCCAAACTTTTTGTTTTGTTTAGCTTTTGTTTCCTTGCTCTATGTTGCACTTTTAAAACGAACCTTCAGAACAAGGAGCTCCATTCTTTACTTTAATGAATGAACAAAACAAATATGCTTCCAACTATCACTCAAATATTCATTTATTTCTTCCCAGGCGCTGAAGAGAAAACAAATCTGGAGCTCATTATCCTCGTTGGCACTGCAGTGATTGCCATGTTCTTCTGGTTGCTTCTTGTAATCGTCCTCCGGACCGTTAAGCGGGTAATGAAAAAATTCTCATACTGTCCTATCAGCACTGGTCTTGCATGACAAATGAGAGCTGACTTGAGGCCTTTTGTGTTGCTTCTTTCCATTGTTCTTAAATCAACAGACACATTTTTTCTCTCCATGCCATAACATTCTTGCCTGGAACCAGGAGCGCAGAAATTTGTTTTTAATTGAACAGACCCTTGCAAGAGAAAAATGTTTCATCTGGTTCTGTTTATTAAAAAAACAAAAAGAGAGAGCGAGAAAAGAAAAGTGCAAGTAATTAACAATGATCACACTCATGATGACATGGTGTAGGGAAATGGTAGCCTGGCATTTCTGGGAACTAATGAAATACTCTAAAGTGAGAAAATGGCATTTTGCCTGCACATTGCCAGCAAAAAACTGTGCAACTGCAACTAATACCATTTTCCAGGCCAACGGAGGGGACATGAAGACTGGCTACTTGTCAATCATCATGGATCCTGATGAAGTCCCTATAGATGAGCACTGTGAGAGGCTCCCATATGATGCCAGCAAGTGGGAGTTTCCCAGAGACCGGCTAAAGCTAGGTGAGTTTGCATTGCATAAGCCATTTAGTGGTGCTGCAGCCAGCACTATGCTGGAGGGTGTTTCGGGTGCTGGCTCTCCATGGGACTGCTCTGCTGCCTGATCCCTGGGTGGGCTCTGTGTTCCCATAGGATGTGATGCATCCTGTCTACATTTTAAATCCTCTGTTAATTTCTGCTTCATTAACTCATTTTGGAATTGCTTTTTATTCTACAACTTTTGCCTGCTATGCCAAGCGAATATGTTTGTGTTGTCACTTCAAGGTAAGCCTCTTGGACGTGGAGCTTTTGGCCAGGTCATAGAAGCAGATGCGTTTGGGATTGACAAAACTGCTACCTGCAAAACAGTGGCAGTCAAAATGCTTAAAGGTAAAAATAATGACTTAAAATTCAACTTGATACACAATATACACTATAGGAACATTTGTCAACACTATAACTATTGTACCCGTTGTTGTAAAAGTTTAGTTTAACAGGTGTTATCATGAAGCAATGATTAGAGAAAGTACATACCTTTCTCTCACTGATAACTGGAGCAATGCAGCTGTGGTTTCTTAGCCACTGCTTTGGAATTCCACTTAGGTTCAGAACATAAAGTTGCTCCTGCAGTCAATTTGCACGTGTCCATTTTTGCCTTATGCATCCTCGTGGGAAGCTTTCTGCAAGTCTCAAGACAATGGCTTAGGCACGCTCCAAACTGAGTTGTAATTTGGAATAGCTTTCTCCTCACTTTAAATCATATTATACTGCCTCACATTTGCCACAGGAAAGTTGAAATGTGTGGTTCCCAGGCACATTGTTCCTAAAGAAGATGTAATAGGGCAGCGAAATGGGGCTGCCAGCAGCTGAGGGCTGTATTCCACCCTGTGCTTTACTGGCATAGCTCACACAGCCTACCAGCCAACCAGGCTCCTCACATGATGGGCTGGATAAATACCAGAAGAGAATGGGGAGGAGAGGAAGACCTTTCTGTCTGTGATGCTCCTGACCTGTGTTGCTTTACCTCTGCAGAAGGGGCAACCCATAGTGAGCACAGAGCACTTATGTCAGAGCTGAAGATACTCATTCATATTGGCCATCATCTCAATGTTGTCAATTTACTTGGAGCCTGCACAAAGCCAGGAGGTGAGTAACTTCTTAGTGAATGAGGAGGTGCTAATGAAAACCCTATTTCTTCCATTCCTGCTGCATAGGCAATCAAAATTCAAAATTGAGGATTGGAAAGAGTAGTTCTTTCTTAAAAAAAAAAAATAGAAGAGTGAGCAGGCCAGAGGTGGAATAAAGGTGGAATAAGGGCCATGCAGCTCCATCCCTTAGTTGTTCTCTTACTTTGCTTTTCTATACTTGAGATATGTCTTTATAGTGGACAGCCCATGTGTAACAGACTTCAGAGCTGAGTCTAATACCAGATTTAACAAGTTACTCTTGTCACCAGCTACATCATGACTACAAGCTGGGACTTCCCCTCTCTGCCTTTGGATGGGCTGTTGGTGCCTCTGTATGTGTGTAGGAGGGGAGATTGCAGTTTGGAGTCCAGCTCTGGGTGGATGAACCTATTTCACTTTATAATCAGAGACAGATGTTTTGTTTAGCAAATCCAGTACTACAAACTAATTTGGAAAAAATTCAGTGTGAAGTAACTCAGTAATAATTTTTCAGGGAAGCTAACTTGTTGGCTTACCATGGGATGAAAATTTAATTTGTAAAGTTCCATGACAGAAGTCAGTAGTTGAAGGAAACATAATCCATAAATACTTATTTCCTTGTTTATTCCATAATAAAATAGAGATGGCCAGTATGTGGAACCTCAGATGGAAATTTTTCACCATAGCATATGTTTATATAAAGTAAATTTGAACATGAAATACCACATTTAGATTGTACATTAAAGCAGCTCTATCTAAAAACAAGATTCCAGTTTTAAAATTTTAGTACTTTAACTGCCTGTAGGAAAATGCATGGATAATCATGTGTGTATTTTATGGCAGAGGTTAATTGCACCGAAGTTCATTCAAATATTTATGTCACATCCTTACAATGTCAGTTGTTACTTGGGCTGTTATTGGCACTTCAAATATAAGCACACTACTCTGCTTTTTGGCATATGAAATTAAGCCTCTGATTTTCAAAATTATGTGCTTTGTTTTCTTCCCTTAAACAGCAGAAAAGTGAATAATTTCAGTGTTTCGATTAGATTTTATTTTTTTTATTACTGATACTTTTAAAAACCTTTGTCTATCAGAATACTCTTTGAACTGTGTTTCTAGCTGGAAGTTATGCTCTGAGATAAGGTGGGATATTAATGGTCTAATGAAGTGCTTCATGTGTTGTACAGGCCCACTCATGGTGATTGTGGAATATTGCAAATTTGGAAATCTGTCAGCTTACCTACGGAGCAAGAGGGGTGAATTTGTCCCCTACAAGGTAAGGAGTCAAGGTTAACAGCAGAATGTTTGGTTTGGTGGGTTTTTTCCACGCACAATGTTTCTTTTTCTAGTGCAGACTGAAGTGGCAATCCTTGGGGATGCTGAATGTCTTAGTGTACTTCTCATGGGAATGAGAGATGGCAAAGACATCAGAGGTCATCTAGTCTTTCCCCTGGCCCCTGCAATGTCGCTGTTTTGTTATTGTTAGCTTTAAATGTGCAAAGGAACTAGGCTTCCACTATTTCCTTTGGCAGGCTATTCTACACTTGGCCGTATCTTTCAGGAAGTTTTTTCTGATTATCAGCCTGAATTTTTTCCTTTCTTAGTTAAGCTCCAGACCACCTTAAATAACTGCACTCTTTTTTTAGTGTATATATCCACCAGATATCCATAGATATCTGCTATCACATCTGTTCTGCTGTCCCCTTGGCTTATTGCTGAACGAGGCTATACATTTCTTTTGCTGTTAATAGTTTTGTATAATTGATGTAACTCATGAGTTTACATTCAGTTTTTCAACTCCCAAGTCCTTTGCAAACAGGAGGTCCATTACAGCCCCCCCTCTGCACCCTGATTTGAAAGAAGGGGGAGGATGGAGACCAGCATTTTCAAACTCATTTCTGGGTAACACCAAGAGGAGTCTTATTTCTTTAGAGGATCCATCTGGAGGATCCATGCCCTGTGAGGGTCTGATTGCTGTCTGAAAAACTTGGCTGTGTGTACCCAGCACTCAGAGTCACCCTGGGGATCCAACCCTTTTCCACCCACAGCTTAGAGGGAGACCTCTGGGCTGTGCTCTGCCACGTTGGTAGACTAGAGTCTTCCTTCAGCTGCTGTGTTTAGATCAGAGCTTCTTCCCACTGCTAGTTGGTTCTCCAGGGGGTTATTTTTCTTTATCCTTGGAGACATTGTTTACTATTTTATATTGGCAAAGGCAGCTCACTGCATCTTCTTGTGAGGTAAAAAGATAAACAAATATCTGAGAGGCCTTGAAGGAAGAGACAAGGTTTCATGAGGGTGCTGACCCTTGCTTACACAAGCAGCAGGAATGGGATTTGGCAATGTTTAAAAACAGCCCTGCCAGGGAAAAAAATCACCAAACCAAAGCAATGGAGAAAATGAAAATGTTTTGGAAGACGCTCATGGGGCTGGATTCCTCCCTAGAGGCATGCAGTGGCTTAGGGGAAGAAGGAAATAGGTCAGATGGCTGTTGGGGTTTTGACCAAGGGGTTTAGCAGGCGGCCCTTTGCAGCAGCAGGAGGTAAAGCCATAGCAGTACGGAGAGGCTGGAGTGTATGAGGGTGTTTGGCAGCATCCATCCATGTGTGTTTCACAGATGGGGGCACTGGGGGCTGAGGACACCAGCTCCTCAGGGTGCATTTAGTGCCCAACATGCGAGGATGTTGCTGGGGTTTGGCTGGGAGGTTGTGAAAGCAGGCAAAAGTTGTGCTGTGGAGTGGCAGAGGGTGCTCCAGCCGGTGAACTTGCATGGCCATGGGTTGGGTTTTGCTGGTACTGCAGTGCACCCACCTGGTGCCCCAACCAGCTCTGGCTTGGAGCAGAGCAGCTGCTCACGCCCTCACTCGGCTGCTCTCCCTGCCTTCCCTGGTCACCTTGGCACAGACCATGGGGAGCATCACTGCCTCTGCAGAAGCTTTCAGCTTCTGACCTTTCTCACCCTCCCCTCATATTTCTAGACCAAGTGTGCCAGATTTCGGCAGGGGAAAGAGAACTACGTTGGTGATGTCTCTTCTGACCTGAAGCGACGGTTGGACAGCATCACAAGCAGCCAGAGCTCAGCAAGCTCCGGCTTTGTGGAGGAGCGGTCCCTGAGTGACGTGGAAGAGGAGGATGGTAGGATATGTCTTCTGGTGTTGGAACACGTGTCATTGGTGGGGCTGATGAAGGACTCTGTGATTTCTGAAGCTCCCTCAAAGCTGTGTGGAGGCTATTCTCTGGATGACCAAAGTTCCTGAGCTATGGATTGTCTAGATGAGCATCCCAAACCCCTCAGCCCAATCCCAGATAATGTCCTATCTGAAAAGGGTCTGTTTTTAGTATGGAGCCTGTTGGAGATGTATGTGTTTAATGCCCCTGTATCTTCAGGTAAAATCGCAGAGCACAAACTCCAAAGGCAGTGCAGAGATGGATGCACAAGGATGCTAACTAGATTTCCTTAATGTTTACCCAGAAGTTAAATACTGTGAAATGCTATTTGCTTTACTGCTCATTAGCAGAGAGCTTGCTTTGCCTTCCCTCGGCCCAGGTGGTCTGTTAGGAACAGGAAGCCTGAATTATCTACTCATTCAAAGCCTCCCCAGGATGCACATATCCTCTGCAGTGGTTTCACTGATGCATTTGCCATGTCCTCCTTTGGCAGACGCAGCACAAAATGCTCAGTGCTGCCATTTCAGAGGCTGCTAATTTCACCTAAGGTTGGGATCAGACTAGTTGGGAGGAAGGCCATAGCTCTACTGCTTGTACCTCAACTACTACTAAAAATCATTTAATGCAAAGAAAAACATCAGTATGTGAACAGGGAGAATGATCTTGCAGTTTCAATGCTAATAAGTAATGTCACACATGCATTTCCATACATCGTGGTCCCTTTCCAGTACTCCCTGGGGTAAACATTCAGCCTCTGAGCTGGGATGTTACAAGAAGTATGTAGACCTGAAGCAGCCCTTAGGTTAAGGTTTTAGCCACTAGTGCTGTAGTTCTTGGTAGAAGAACTGCTTAAAATGAGGAGCTGAGCAAAGAGTTGTTTATTTCAGCAGGAACTAAATGCCTGGGTATCTTGGGATATTTGAGTACATTATTCCTCCAGGTCACTAGAGGATGAGGTTAGGGTTCTTCTACACTAAATTAGTGGGGCTTTTTTGCGGAATTGAAGTCTTTCTCCCTGTGGCATATTCTTTCCTCATAAAGACTAGGTGGGGCCTGCCTCTCCTTGGTTTCTAAGTTCAGCTGAAACCACAGAAAGCTTTACTGTCCTGGGAACTTGTGAGCTGGGTTTCAGTTGTTTTTCTTTTGGGATTGTTTTGCATATCTTTCCTCTGGTGGGAGCTCTGGAAATAAGCAAGGAGGCCTAGGGTATAACCCATCATCTCAAAGTTTATTTTACACAGGACTAGTTGATGTAAAATGGGTTGCTAGTGATAATTATACAGCCAAAAAAAGTGCTTGATTTGCTCTTCCAGTCCAGTATGGTATAAGGTTCAGATGGACTTTTACCTAACAGCAGTTATTGGTGAAATCAGTGACAAAGGGCATGTTTGACTATCATCTGATTCTTTGCAGCTGGTCCTGAAGACCTTTGCAAGAACCCTTTGACCATGGAGGACCTCATCTGTTATAGCTTCCAGGTGGCAAGGGGAATGGAGTTCTTGGCTTCACGCAAAGTAAGGAACTTCTCAGGAAGAGTGGCATGTTATTTATTTGACTGTAGGAAGTTATTTATAGACTGTAGGTCTATAGAAGGAAACAGCATGTTCATCTTTGGACTAGCAGTCATCTGCAACATTTTCTCTTTGCTCTAAGGCATACCCAAATCATTAATGCTACAGAGTGAAACGGCCTGCGCGTTTATTGACACAAATGTTAGTGATCTGTATAAGGTTTATGGGCCACCACTTTACAGCAGAATGGTCAAGTGGTTGGAGGAGGGGAGCTGACTTATAAGGACAATTAAAGGAATTAGGGACAAATCCCTGGTAACAGGAGCTAGACGAGAGTAAAAGATTTTTCTCTGAGGAGCAAAAGGTTGCTGGTACCTTGTGCACTGGGATTGGAAGGGCAATGTGAGGAGAGATGATACTCAGCTGTGAAACTTCATGGATGACTCGTTGGAGAATCTCTTGTGGAAAACACCCTGACAGTCAACAGCACCTCGCTTGCCACATTTTGGCCTTCTAGAAGTATTTTTCTGTGGTTTGAGCCTAAATATGTAGAGCACATATTTCAAAGGATGACAATTCCAGCAAGAGTGAGGAATTGCTTGCAGCTGTATAGAAACGAAAAGTACTTAGAAATGGGAAAAGAAAATAGAAGCAGGAAATACAACACTGCTCTAGAGTGCAGGCTAGGTATTCAAGAGCAGACTTCAGAGTCTTTTTCTAAAAAAATGCTTTTGTCTGCCTTTCATACATCTTGATTGATGTGCATATGTAAAAATACCTGCTTCCAGAACCTGCAGTTTCAGTCCAAACTGGAAGCAAATCTGTAGCCACTTTCAGAGCCTGATTTTTTTACTTCAGGCTATTGAGGCTTGAGTTTTGAAGTGTTTGGGTGGTTAACTAAGCTGTTGTTCTACATAGGTAGGGATGTGGAGTTCTTTCTCTGTAGTAATGATTAGTTTGTGTTGGAATCAAGTCAGCATTTTAGTGTGGTGTTTTTCAGAGAAATAGTGGAGTACACAGATTTGAGTGAACCTAAGTAAATCTAAAGGTAATCAGATCTGAACCTGTTTTGTGTCAGCTTCTTAGGATAATTAATTAGCTAACTTCAAAGGCCCTCTCTGCACAGTGGATAAACAGATGTATGTTTGGACGTGGGAACACAAGTCTCCCTGAGCCAAATCAGTTGTGACCATCAAAAAAGCACTTAAAATCAGCAACTGTTGATGCTGAGGTTTCTTTTTCTTAAAAGGTTTTAAGAATTATCTGGCCTTTGAGGGTAGGAGCGCACATATGTGAAAGAGATCAGCCCTGTGGACAGAGCTGTGACGACAGGCAGCATATGAAGTTGTTTACTTCTCTTTGCAGTGCATCCACAGGGACCTGGCTGCTCGTAATATCCTCTTGTCAGACAATAACGTGGTCAAAATCTGTGATTTTGGCTTGGCTCGAGACATCTACAAAGACCCAGATTACGTCAGGAAAGGAGATGTAAGTTTCAGATGATCTGTATGATAGAGAATTAATATGAAATCAGGACTTATTTTTTTCCCTTAAGGAAGTTTGTGGAAACTCAGTGTTTGCTAAACAGTGATACCATTTTGTTTATGCAAATGCTTTTAGGCCAGACTACCCCTAAAATGGATGGCACCAGAAACCATTTTTGATAGAGTATATACCATTCAGAGTGATGTATGGTCCTTTGGAGTTCTGCTGTGGGAAATATTTTCGTTAGGTGAGTCACTTTAATTTTACTGAACCATCTCTAAACAAAAGAGTCTGAAGAAAACAGTCAAAGTGTAATTGGATCCTCTGTAACATTTTCTTTATACTTCTTGAAAAATTCCTATAAATTTTGTCCATCAAAAAAAAAACCTAAAATTTTCTTTAAAATGCAAATGTAGGAACATAGGCTTGAAATGCTTCTTCATGCAATTTCAGTGTGTGATGATGTGCCTCATTTACTCAATCAGTTGCTGTTTCCATCATAAATATAAATTGTTTACACATCCAAATATACCAAATTGTCTTATTAACACAAACCATAGCAAGTTATTTATTATTCAAAATTAATCCCAAAATTTAAGAGTCTAACGCATTAAAATTACTATTGCTTTCATTCTAGGTGCATCACCATACCCTGGAGTGAAAATTGATGAGGAATTTTGCAGAAGACTGAAAGAAGGAACGAGAATGAGAGCACCAGACTACACAACACCAGAAATGTGAGAAACTATTCTTCCATCTGCCCACATTTACCCCACACTACTAGCAGGGGCAGGAGCAAGCAACAGGCGCTGTTTTCTCCATGCTGATATTTTAATTGGTTTTGTTTTTCTAGGTACCAAACAATGTTGGATTGCTGGCATGGAGATCCTAAGCAGAGACCAACTTTTTCAGAGCTGGTGGAGCACCTAGGGAATTTACTGCAAGCCAATGTCCGTCAGGTACGTGAACTGTATTCTCTGGTTGCTAAAACCACCGGCTGAATCTGTCCTGTCCTGCCAGCCACCACAGCGTTACATAATTCGGCATTGTCTGCAGGAGCTGTCACGGAGCCTGGGCTTCTTCTGCTGCTCCCATTACTGACCACCAGTTGGGTCTCTGAGTAGCAGAGAGTGACTTGCAGTGTAAAGATTCCAGAGGTTGTGTTGGGGTAACCAAAAGCCAGTCCGCCCTGCCAGTAAGGCTTCCCATGGCACTACTGCTGTCTTTGCTGGGGGGTTGTTGGCACAGGCTCAGTTCCCTGCTCTGCTGCTGCTATGTCTTCGTGCTGCAGATGCATTTCAGCAGGCAGCTCCTGTTGATCTTACTGTGCCAAAGATGGCTATCTTAAATGTATGTGGAGGTGTGGGCTGCAATGCTTTTAATGGCTATCCTGGAAAACTAGGATACAAGAATTTCATTGCCTGTGAGCAGTTCCATGCAAATTAATGTATTAAGGCATGAGCTGTGTGCAGGCATTGCAGTAAAAGAGCCTACTGCAGCCAGGTGAGTACATGGGCTTCCCTTTCAAGCTCTCCATCTTGTGGCTTCAGTTACTTTGGAATGAATACTTCTTCCTCTTCAGTTACTACGGAAGTGAACAAGGCCAGGGCAACAGATGTGAGCCCACTGAATGAAGGAGGATGTATTTGGCTGTGTGCTCCCCTATTAGACAAACTCTGCCTTTCTAACCTATCAGTGAGGATGAAAATTACACTGCCCCTCTAAACCATCAGCTTCATTTTCTTTGCAGCATTGGGACTCAAAAATTATTAAAATCTACTTTTATTTTTTCAAAGTCAATGGAAAGTCCAGTTTATACATTATGTTACAGTAGATTGTATAAAAATCTATTTTTTTTCAATTCAAAGCTACTTGAAAGTGGTTCTTATTAAGGTTCTTTCTTTTAATGTAGCTGCTCCTGCAGAGGTGATATACTATTCACAGTTTAATAAAACACCCACACTGTTGGGCTGATGCATTGTCCATGTACGTGCATGTATCTGTTTATGTCTGCATGTCTCTGTAGCCTATTTAATTTTTGTGTTTTTTCACTGCATTCTACAGGATGGTAAAGACTACATTGTCCTTCCTTTGTCAGTATCACTGAATATAGAAGAGGATTCGGGTCTCTCTCTCCCAACTTCACCTGCTTCCTGTAGGGAGGAAGAGGAAGTCTGTGATCCTAAATTCCATTATGACAACACAGCAGGAATTAGGTATTTTATATGGTGGACATCCTACTGGGGCCTCTGGGAAGGTTTTGTTCATGCTGGGGGGAAGGGAAAATGAAAGGAAGAGACTTCAGCTGCCTGGTCCATATTTAACCTTCTCCATAGGGATAAGAAGTAATTTGTAAAGCTTTTGTAGGCAAAAGCTAGTTTCTTGCCTTCTCAATTAGTGATTTTCTTATTTATATTTAATGTTGCTACCCTTTCAAGATTTGGTATTCTTATTCAAAAACAAACAAAGCAAAAAACATGAAAATATCTGTTATTTGTTTTTGAAGAACCAAAGCATATAGAAGGTTTTACTGGTCCAATTCAGTTGTGTTTGCAGTGTTCTTGTGTTGCAGCTGCCAAGAGTATTAATGATGACAGATCTATCGTTAAAAATCTCTCTAGCATTTCTCCTCCTAAAATGAAACACTGGAAAATAGGTCATGAATTGATAGCCAAGAGGAATGTGGCATAAATAGTGTTGTCCACTGGTTTTTGTCCACTGCTTGCTTCAGGTGGGCTCATAGGGCATCCACAATGGTGGATGCTGTTGGGTATCATGGCAGAGGTGACTTTCCAGTAAGAAGTTTGTACAAATGCACTTCAGGGGCTTTTATTTGATCCTTTGAGGACCTCTGGCATGGAATGTAAGGGAGAAAGGCATTTTCTCATCCAGTGCAGCCACTGAGGTGCTGGGAGCTCTGGGTTGCTCAATGCAGTCTCAGAAGCAGCAGGAAAGAAAGACATGGAGGCAACCATCATGGTGGAGACAGACTCTGTTGGCAGGTTTCATGTGGTTCCCATGAAGCAGAGCCCTCTGCCTCGCTGTGTGTGTCATACTCACCACAGACAGAGTTCCCGATGATTTGGGGTACAGCGGAACATTTCTGTGGGGTCCTAGAAAAGACTACATAGGCACAATGCATTTCACACTTCAGTTGAACTTAGGATCCTGCAGCTGAACTCTCAACCCCATGTTTTAGTAGTGGGACAGTTCAAACTATTCATGTTTAAAAGATAAAAAAGCATGATTTAACACTGAAAATATCACACTTATTTTCCACTTTCAATACTTCCTATATGGCTTTTCCTGAACCCCATTTCCTGTTATGAACAGAAGTAAAAGTACTCTGTCATATTTGAAGAAGACTTTGAATCTATTTTATCTTGTCTTATAGGATTGTGAAAGCACTTGTGGAAACCATGGTAGGGGAGGCAAAGTGAGGAGGTTAAGTCATGCTTAGGGGCTTTATTCTTATATTCTGGTAGCTGAAAACAATTTTGTAGGCATGGATCTTGCTACAGAGGTAGTGGAAAAGATTGGTCTGTTCAGAGATGTCTTTTTCAATCTTCACAAAAGTACTAACTATGAGGAAAGGCTGATAAATATAATCTCTAAATCAAAGCTGGAGGAGGATAACAAGCACAGGGAAAACATGGAGAGTATTAAAGAATGTTTAGATTGCTGATATAAATTAAAATCAGGAGGACCTCCGAGCATCTGCCATATTTTGCTTAGTAAATCGGCAATTTCAGAACCTTGAAATATTGTCATTAAAGACAGTCAGGTGAGGTATAGTAGAGTTAGTGTAAAGTGTAAATATAATGCCTACTCTTATAAAGAACAGAAAAACTGTAATTCTGAAATCAGTTTAATTTGAATTCTGGAAACAATCGTGGAATAAATGTTCAGATAAATAATGGTAAATGCTCACAGGAAAACAACTAAAATATGGCCAGCATGGATTCATCAAGAACAAATCAAGTCAAAGTAATTGAAGTTTCATTTTTAGGGAGAATAGTTGGCCTGGAGGATAGCAGAGAAGATGCATTTTGATTTCCTGTGGAACATTTTTTAATAGGACAATCTAATACAAAATGCAAACAAATGTCAGGAAATACTCTGAGGACATCAGCTGAGCTCTCCCTGCCACTCTTGTCAGACTCCATGCATGGCTTCTCTCTGCCTGCACACCATTTCTAGTCCTATTTGCACAGTAGTTTGCTTAACCAGGAGGATCTCATTCACTGTAGCCCTTGTAGGCTGGATCTTGTCTGGGCTGAGCAGAGGTAGGTCTCCCATACTTGGGAGGTCATTCAGATCAAGAGGCTGGGCTTCTCAGTCCTCACCACCCTGGAAAACTCTAGTGCTGGCCATGCAGCTCTGTGCCACAGTGCAAGCATAGAGGGAGCTTCCAAACTTAGAAGGCAAGTTGTGGAATAAAATTCTAGTCATAGAAGATCGCGTTGTCCAGGAGGGTGAGTGGACTAGATTGTCCATTTGATGGTTTAGGTCCTGTTAGTGTTGGATGGGAAATGGGTTAGATACCACTGCAGAGGAGCAGAAGACATGGCCAGTGCAGAGAGCTTGAAAGAACTTGTTTTGTTAAGTTTAGGAAGAGAAAATGGAGAGGGAGTATAGTATCAGTTTTCAGTATTTGAAAATTTGCTCCAAAGAGGTTGTTAAGTAATTGTTCTATTTGCCCAGCATGAGGAAAAATTTTATTTGCAGCAAATACTTGAGTTTAATATTTGAAAAACTTTCTAAAGTGTGATTGAGCACCTGAGCAGGCTACACAAGGAACTTGTAAAATCCCCACCAGTTTAAATAAATGTCTGCTGGAGATAAGCAGGATTCAGCATAGCTAGACTGAAAGCTGGGAAATGGAGTGAATGATACTCTTAATTGTCCCTAGCTTTGCACTTCAAGTGGATGCAGCTTTACTAAGTCCATGGCTTTTCCTTCATTAGCTGTTAAGAACATAAATTTGCCCTATTTAATTGGGACACCATCCATTTCATGCCATATTCACTTAGGCAGAAAGCTGAGGGTGCCGTTTTGTTTGCTGTATTAGTATCTCCATGAAAGTCAATTTTATGTTTTTGTCCAATATTTTTTATGGATGTCATCCTGAACCAGAGGACTTCTTTTGGAGAAGAGCCTTCAAGAGAGATTTAGCACTCCCTGTCCTGATCCCCACAGCTGAAGGGCAGCAGTGTGCTGAGTCTGCTGTTGTTGTCCTAGGTCCAGCCAGGGGTCTCAGAAGTGCAGTCCAAAGGAAGAGACACATGTCTGTGCTCCAGGCTTCTCTGTTTATTATACTTCTAAGCAAAGCTTGCAGGAAGTGAAGCCCTCCAGTGTAACTGAGGAAAGAAGCTGTTTTCTCAAAGTCATTTCTTAGAATTTGCTCAGAGATCAATATTGTCAGGAGCAGAGGTCAGAAATATGCCACATTCTAGGCTGTTCATCCCTTTCAATAAACAGATATTTTGAAGTTTGCATAATATGTTTTGACAAAAGGATTGGCTTCTCTGAAGAGAGATAAAAGGGTTCTGATATCATTGTGCTGTTTGCAGCCAAGTTGTGGATAGTGGACACAAAATTTTATTGTTTTGTTTTCTTTGCAGTCAGTACCGACAAGGTAGC
Organism: Lanius collurio; assembly: GCA_020086605.1. Classification (NCBI taxonomy): domain Eukaryota; kingdom Metazoa; phylum Chordata; class Aves; order Passeriformes; family Laniidae; genus Lanius; species Lanius collurio. Next base: position 17,602,127 of record JACBWW010000020.1, on the reverse strand, counting down.
AAGAGAAAAAGCCGCCCCGTGAGTGTGAAAACATTTGAAGATGTCCCTTTGGTAACCACTGTAAAAGTTGTTCAAGAGGTGAGTTTGTTAATTTATACATACTTCCTTCTATTGTACATTTTTTTTTATGTTTTAATCTTTTTCCATTTAATGCATTTCCAACACCTTTGCAGGAAAACCAGACAGATAGCGGGATGGTTCTTGCATCTGAAGAGCTGAAGGCATTGGAAGAGAATGAAAAACAAGTGAAAATACCCTTTAGGTAAGGCTCATAGGATTGAATATGACCTTTTACCTGCTGTATGTCGGAAGACTGATTGGTTTGTAAAATTGTTTGGAAGACAGAATACTTTCTTAAAGTATTTTCAAAAACAAAGCAAAATTGTGCCCGGTGTGCCTGGCCATCTGCATTTGGTATTAGGAGAGGGGAGGTAACGCAGCTTTTGGAAGCCTCAGTCAGCGCCCAGAAAGGACTTTATCAGCTGCAATAGCATCAATCAGCCCTCGAAGGTACTGAGCTGGTGCACATAACTGAACATGAGGACCTGTCTGAACTCTTGGTTTTGGGGTTTTTGCTTGCTTGTTTTTTTTTTTTTTTTACCCTAATAGCTGACACTCAAGATTTCAGGATGTACCCAGGTGTATTTTCAGAGCATTGTTCCGGGGTTTCATTGTGCAGTTCACAGGAAACATAGTGGCATTCCTGGAGCTGAAACCTCACATATGCTCTTGGAGAGCTTCTCAGGAATTATTTTTTTCCAGAACAACTTCAGGGCAGATGAAGATATACTGCAGTTACAATTGCACCACAGCTGAAGTAAAGACTCTAAAAGCTTTCTCTTCATTTCATCTGCGGTTGCAATCAAACTCTTTGTATTGTCATAAAATTAAACAACTTTTTCATGCATTAGTGAAGTTAGGGCACATGAAAACATCTCTCCTTATAATCAAATGCATGTTTAAAAAGGCTTGAAGCCAGGTTTAAGTACAGCCTTTTGCTTTGGTTGTTGTGAAGGAAAACAGCTGCCACCTGGAGTCGCCCACGTGCCCTCTGGAAGGCAGCTCTCTCCACAGCTCTCTCATCCCTGTTTCTGGTTGTTTTTTGCAGCACACTGGTGCCCAGCAAGAGTAACGAATCCGTCATGTCTGAAGCCTCCAACCAGACGAGTGGGTACCAGTCAGGATACCACTCGGATGACATGGACACCACTGTCTACTCCAGCGAGGAAACTGAACTCTTGTGTGCCCAGGAGGCTTCGCCCCCGCTCTGCCGCGCTCATGGGCTCCCCTACGAGAGCCCCGCGCCGCTCTAGGGTGAAGCTGGCGGCTCCAGCTCCCCCTGGGATGTGCCTTCGTTGCCTGGGCTGGTGGTATTCAGGTTTGACGTATTGAAAGATGGCATCCATAAGAAAGGACATTTCTTTTTCCTGAAGATGGTGCAGAAGCATCTGGCAGCAAAAATGCGCTGGGCCAGACTGTGGTTCTTTCCTCAAGAGATGCTGGTGGCTGAGGGTGCAGCACCCCAGCCATGGTGTGTGGGCTGCGCCAACCCCATGGCAGGAGCTGACCCTGGTGATATGTGGAGCATCTGCCTGATGCAGGCAGCATCATGGCATTCAACTTAAATGTTTCTACTTGTACGAAATAATGGCACATCCCTGCTTTTGTGGGGTTTTTTTGTTTGTTTTTCCCCTTGTGACTGGACTCCAGGAAGGAAACAGCACGGCACTGGCTTCTTGTTTCTCAGAGTTATTCCTTGCTTGTACCTTTACAAACAAAAAAAGGAACCTCCAGCTCAAGGCTCTGGCACTCACTGACGGCCTGAGACTAAACATAGGCTGGGCTAAATATAGGTGGGGGTGATGGTCTCTGTCCTTGGCAGAGGAAAAAGGCTGCTGTACAAGTCCTCATGAGCTGCATTTTCTCAGTGAAGTTGGTTAGTAGGGAGAAGGCAGAGCATTGAGCTAAGTGATGGGACTCAAGTGGCAGGGCCATGCCTGACCTCTGAGGATGGCTCTGCTCCCCTTTTCATCCCCAGCACCCTTGACTCACACCAAATGCCTGCCTGCCTGCCTCTGAGCTGCCTGAAACTGCTGCAGAAAATACTCCCCACCCCCCAAATCACCACTTGCAATGTCATTTACCCTAGGACCACAGGTAGCTCTGTGGTTCTGGTGGGGCATCCTAAGGGCACCCTACCTCTCATCTCATCCCCCCTCCCTCAGGTTTAGGTCTGACTCTTTCACTTTGAAAACTCAAAGTCTATTTGCAGTGGCAGAGATCTCAGTTTATGTAGCCTTGGGAATCCGTGGCTGGTTTCATGGCAGCTCTGATCTTCTCCGAGTGAGGAAATTGTGCCTAATTGTTGGACAACTTCTTACCTGTGCTCTTGTAGTCCCAGAACTCTATTGATAGACACAATGAGGACTACAAGATTTTAAAGTGTAAAGCTATTTCTACTGAGTTCTTTTTGTATTTTTATAAGTATTTTTTTGTTTGTACTTACTATAATGTCAAATGCTGGGAACCATGAATATAAGGCATATACAGTATTTATAGCCTCTTTATGTAGAAATAAATGTAATATATTAAAATATAAATATATATTATATAATAGATATTGTACTATTCACATTTTGTATCAGTGTTCTGTAGCATTGCAAAGGTCACAAAACTTTTTAATAGCTGAAACTTTTCATTTCATTAAAAGGGACTGGAAATTTACCATGGGGGGCTACAAGTAGGTGTGTTTTCTTTTGTTATATCCTTTCTATTGATAGGGAAGATTCTAAAGTACTACTTGTTTCAAGTCTATGAACATATATAGTAAGGGAAACTTCAGTGGTTTTTAGCAGTTGGCAGTAAATACCTTTAGATAAATGGCCAGAGGAAGAGACTGCTTCTACAAGCTGAATCTCCTCTGAAAGAGTTTATTATGTTCAGTTGGGGATGGTTGATCTAATTGTATTGTGGCTTTTGCCTGGGGAGTGGCCTTTTCCCTTAAAGCCTTATTCATCTTTTCCCACTTGTGTTTCTTCCAGCTCACTTTTCACAGACTAAATGTTGTCTCTGCTCGTGTGCTGCAAAATCTTCCTTTATTTTAGCTCTGTACTTAAAGCTCCTACCTTTTCACTCTGTTGTCCAGTTTTTAACTTTCTCTTCTGTACTGTGTAGGCCTTTGCTCTCAGGGCAAGACTGTCCACTGGTAGGGACATAACAGCTTATGCTAAAAAAAGTGCTAGGGAAGTTAAGCCACGAGTTGCTGACTTTAATTCAGCTTCTCTGAAGCTACTGCAGAGTGAGAACACTTGTCTAGGAAGGGAAAGATCTCACTGCTGAATTCTTCTCAGGCTGAATATGGGACTAATACCTTCTACACTTTATGTGCATTCCCTAAATACAAGATTATGGGATATCAAGCTGTAAATGTTTCTCCACTGCTCCCACTAAATCTAAAGCAGTTTACAGCCAGGAAGTCAGGAGCAGGGAGGTCAGATAGAAAAAAGAGGGAGAGATTTCCTAAATTTTGTGCAAGGGGTTCTACGAAGGACTTGTATTTTCATGTATATATTTGACATTTGTCTCACTTCCCAGGCAACAGTCTAGCAATCAGAGTATGCTCAACAGACAATGCTACATCCTTCAACGTCCCCCCTCTGCAATATTTTTCAGTATCTTTAATGAAAATGCTCTTCTGTGTATTGTTACACAATGGACATAAAATACTGACACTGAGAGAACCTTGATGAGGCACATGTTGGAGAGTCCTAACAGTGAGGTGGAGATGGAGATGTGTCATTGATACCCATCTGCCCTAGACCTGCACTACCCAAGGTTTGGGATGTTCAGTTTAGACATCTCATTTTGTAGCTTTTTTCCTCTCCAGCTTGGTATAACACACAATATGTGCCACATAAATGCAGCCAGAGGCTTCCCTGGGTGTTCACGGTACCTCTAAAGCAGCCACCCACCACAATGCAGACTGACGAAGTTTCAAGACGTAGCCATGTCAGTTACTAAGTTCACATTTACAATCCTAATCAGCCAATTAAATTCTATTCTGCATCCAAATAGTTTTAAATATGCCTGGAAGATGTGGCAACTCGCACACACACCTGCTTTAGGAAAGGAAACTAGTTTCTAAAAAAAAAAATCAACCCAAACCATATATTCACTGTCAGAAACAAGGAAAGGTTCTAGAAATGTGTTCATATATTTGGCATCCAGTTACACAATTCTTTTCTTAAACCATGGCCATTACATCCTTTAAAACACCTGGACTTTTTGTTATATTCTGAATACAGTACATTCAGCTGAACCCTAGTCGTGCCACATCTGTCTTTGAGATGCTTTAAATTCCAAAAAGGATATTTTCAATGAAACAACAGACATATAATGCATAGATTTGCAAATGCCTTGCAAACCAGTCCCAGCTTTATCTCTACCCTGCAGCCATGCAGCAAAGTGTCAACATTTGGATCAGCATCCTTATCCATCAGCCTGGATCTGAGCCCAATGAGGTACAGATAGAAGGGACACTTAGGAGATTTTGTATCCAAACATATCACTGTATGCAGCTGGGTTGGAGTGAGGAGAAGCAGTGATGGAATTGACTTGTCTTGTTCAGAGGAACTGCCAGAATGAATTGTAATGGCAGGTGGGTCAGGATGTGGGGAATCAGGCACAGCCATGCCAGAAATAGGCAGTTTCAGGGCTTGGAGATGGCTCATGTCAGCTCTAATCAATGTAAACACAGCCCACCTGAAGAATGCAGGGTAGGTGGGTCCTTCTCCCTGCAAAAGATGCTGTAAAATGTATCTCAGCCTTTGCATGGAAATGTCTTGGCATATCCTGTTGTTGCCTAAGCTTTTCTTATTAATGCATCTCCAATTGCAAACAAGTGCATTTCCCACAAGAATAAAAGTGTTAGGATAATACTCCATGTCTTTGGATGTGGTTGTCCCAAAAGACCATGCCTGGAGACTTTTGGGACAAGATGCTTATTAATTCTAAAAGCGGTATGTGACTAAAACCACTACAATCACAGAGCTGCTGACATTGGGGACAAAAATTTCCTCTTAATGGCATCTCTTTTTATGGTTCCAAGGCTGCAAGACATAACTGGGTAGCATGGATAGCCTCCAGATATAATGCTGGAATCTGCTATTTTTATGCGAAACATTCCCAAGCCATGAATCATCTGAGGTTTCCCCTCATCACTGATACTTGAGTACACACCCTGTGTTACCTCGCGGTATGGGACCTCACAAAGCAACAGCAAGGGCAAGGAAAACAAAGTTAACATTTGTTCTTTCTAATTGACAAATTTATTAGGGACAGAAGTTAACCGACAAAGACCTTTTCTTTGGACTTCAGCCCTGTATTTTTATTCTGCCTGGCTGAGTGTTGCATTCTGTGTTGTGATATATGTCCTCAGCTCCTCAACCCCTGACATTCAGGCTAATTAAGTTCCCGAAGGTCATTGGGAAACATAGCAGGAGCTTGTAACATATGGTGCTGATAAACATCTCAGCATCGGAGATAAGGAGCTGGTCAATGTAATCTTAGGAAGCTCAGGTTTTGTTGCCATAAAACTGTACAATGTAAAGCCTAATCCCTACACAGGTTTAATTAGCTGTTAAACATATCAGATTCATGATGAAGGGTGCTCTGGTTACCTAGACACTGTTCACTGGCTGCCGCCAGTTGGTTCAAATGTGAATATCTCTGCCTTGCAGCTTGTTAGGATGACATGTTACGGTGAATGATGACTGCTCTGTAAGTTTTGGGGCGGAGCAGGGGGGAAATGAATTCAATCTCCAGACCTGACTGTAATGTCAGACACAGCCTCTGGTGCCAGGTAAAATGGCAGTGCCGTGTGGTTTCCTGTGTCCTGGTCAAAAATGGACTTCCTTATAAGTTGGAATATATGAAATGAAGTTCAGTTATCTTTTCTACAGAGAGCTGAACCTGTTTACCATCCTACAAAGCTGTTTCCTTGGGCTCCATGCTGCTTTCTCTTTCAGTATAGTCACACTAAGTGACATGATTAGCAATGGTTTTGCAAAGAGTGTTTAGTTTCATTTCCCTCAGTCTGTTTTCACACTACAGTCAGAAGCATGATTGCCACTCATCGTAGGGAGACGTAAGGTAGTTTTCATCCTGCCTTGTTGAGCAGCAGTACCAGTGAGGGGTCAGCAGCTTGCACTTCTGCTTGGCCCAGCATCACCCACTGTAGTGATGGCCCCATGATAGTGGGGCACACAGAAAAGTCTGTTTGAATCATTTGAGGGTGAAGATGGCGGGTTGTTTTCCACCACTTATTCCCAGTGTACCAGATCCACTTCTTCACAGTGTACCCTGGATCTTTGGACACTGGCTAACTCTGCAGCTGATGGAGGCCAGCAGGCAGAGGTGGCCTTGGTTTTGGGACTGACACTGCCTAGACTTGGCAGTGCTGCATTGCATGGAGCAAGGGAGAGGAGCCAAAGACTGAAAGAGTTTTAATAATGGTGTATATCTTTTTCAATTATGCATAGGTCCTTGTACTGGAGAGTTGTGCTTTAGCACCAGGAATCAAGGAAGAACAAAGAGATTTTGCTTGTTAGAGACCTTCAGGTTGCACTGTCAAATTGGAAGACCAGCACTGCTTGCTGCTAGTTACATAGAGGCTGCTTTACAGTGCATATTTCATGCAGAAGTAGGGCCCCTTTATTCCTAGGAAGGACAATTCCTGATGTTTTCTAGGGTTTCACTTATACACTTGCTCCATTTATTTCTCTGTTCACCATGTTCAGGCTATGGTTTAAGAGCTGATTAGTTGGGCAAGGCATCTGAACCAGCAATGGAACCTGATGTTTAATATCCTTTGATGGACTTTGCAGTTTTTGAACTCATGTGTAACCTTCACATCTGCAACACCCCGTAGCAAGAGCTGTGTGCATGCAGATTTTCACTTGATGGCCCAAGCTATTTTCCAGTACATTGATCAAGTTTTCCCTACCCTCTTTCTTCATCTTATTTAGGATTTTATGGACAGCCATCTCCCAGTCTTTCCCTTTCGAGTCAGAGTATTCCTGTAAAATCTGTTTGCATCTCCCCAAACCTGTAAGTAGGGCCCCTTGGTGAGAAGGTGACATCTGTCTGGCACGATTCCGAAGCAGGTCTCCACAAGATACCCGGCTTCCGTCGGGAGGAAGGAGGGTGTGGGCCAGGCAGCAGAGGACCGTGTTTTGTCAACCGATTGGCGTGACGGATGTACCGCAGCATTGGCAAACATCAGTCAATGTCAAGACCCGACTTTGCCGGCATCTTCTCAGCACTGCTATTTTTGGCTGGTGAAAGGTTTCCAGGGGTTGGGCCGGACTTGCCTCCCGTGTGCAGGGTTGCCCCATTCCCAGGCTGTTTGTGCTGGCTCCTGGCTGGCTGCGGGGAGGGATAAGAGGCAGAAGGCAGGGGCTGGGTGACTGAAATGCAGCACAAACAGGAGCACCATTTACCACCATGAACCAGCAGAACAGAGGGAAAGCCAGGCCTATCTTATCAGTTACTTACTCAGTTAGACTCAGGGGTATAAAAGCTCTCTTTAAACTCTGGATAATACCCATAAACAGAGCTCTTAGGAGATAACTTTACCAGCAGAACTTTTTTGGTGCACTTATGTGTAGTTTTGTATTACAATCACAAAGACATTTTTATATTGTCTGATAAACTTCTTAAACTGGCAACAACTATTTAGCATTTCAGTTTAGTTAAGTACTAAAACAGCAGGGAGTGTGCAGCTAATGCAATACAACTATTAATGTATGTTTGGTAATGCTATCAGAACAATGGCTTTAGTCATTTCAAGCCTGCTTGCAGGCTAATGTTGCTAATTTTTCAGGAGGATTATTAAGTTTTATTAGCAATTTGCTTCTCTCTATAATTATATAGTTATTAAAGAAATCAATATTGTATCAAGTAGAGCCCCTTAATAGCTGTATTTTGTTGAATCTGTTATGGGGCCAGCTTTGAAATCAAATAAGGAGGAATCTTTATAATTCTGCTGAAACTGGGCTTTGCGTGATGGGATAGATGTCTTAGACATTGAAGAAAAGGCTGCAAAATCTGTCCTCAGTCTTAAATCTTTGTATTCAATTAACAATTTTACTAGTAGACTGTAGAAAATCATTGCTGTATGTTTAAAAGTTTTCCCCCCTTCTGACTCCTAAACATCATTAAAATTCCTGACCACTATATAGCTTTAAAGCAAATCAATGTATTCACATAAATATGTATATTCAAATCATCATGTCATAAACCTGTTTGCCAGTTACTCCAAAAATTCACTAGCCTAAGGTGAAGAATTCTTTGCTGCAGAAGTGTCTGTGACAGATTTCTCATCTGAATTGAAGTGCTTTTTATTTTTCATTATATGATCCTTTTTGTTTTTTAATAGCATATCCTTAGGTTTGGGCATAGTAAAGTTCATCAGAGCCTAAATATCATGGCAAAAAATGTAAGGTACATCTTGTTTCATGAGCTGTACTTGCACTGTATATACTTTCAGTATAGCTCAGCCCAGCATTTATCTGACACTTACTCTGACATTAAGTGTCAGAGTTGGGCAGTTTCTTTACCAGAAGAAACTTCCTAAATTTGCCATAGGACTCTTGGGCTTAACCCTTACCCTGTGTTGTGTGGGTTTTTTTGTGCCAGCGAAGGACAGAGGTGACTGAAAACAAATTGGGGTGGGGTTATTTGGTTTCTTGATTTGTTTTCTCATGTTATTTTGAACTCAACTCCCAGGACATAGTTTGCTGAGCATCACGGCTATAAAAAGGGACATGGCAGCTGCAGGAGAGAAAGCTGTGAGCGCTGCAGTAGTAGAGAGGCACAGCTTCAGCCCTTCCTCCAGCTAACACTGCTTGTGAAACTAAAACCACTGCAACCTTTTTCAGATGTAGCACAGTGTGTCTATGTGGCTGTGAGCTGCAAATGGGGGAGATTCACCCATTACTCCCATCTGGGGTATTTTCTGAAATGGTAGGAAAGACATTTTCCCCTGTCCTCTATGTACTCGTTTTTTCTTCACCAGCTGAGGGAACTTCAAGTAAACTTGAAAATGTTCCTTCAGATGTGTAAAAGTCTTCATCAAAAGAGTTGTCTGTATTCATTTTATTTGTGTCACAGAGAATAAGATAATACAGAGAATAGATAAAACTTAGCTCACTCTTCACATACGTTTTGTCTTACGGAAGCAGAGTTGTAGGGAAAAACTGTTTTCTATCTCTTCCAGCATAAGAACTAGTGAGAATCAGCTGCAAACACATTCATATAGTTTTCATCTGTGCTTAGTAAACTTGTGAAATTCTTTTCCACAGGTTGTAAAAATGTACATCAGTTGAGCAAACTGTTGAGCAAATTAATGGAGGAAGAAAGCATTCAGAGGTACTAAATACATAAAACACCATTACAAGTTCAGGAAATCTCTGAGCTGCAAATCGTGGGAAACTGAGACGGGGTGTTTGGGAGAAGTTCTCTATGTGCTTATCCTGCTGATTTACTGTTCCTTTGGCTTCCACTGTCGACTGCTAAGGCTCCTAGAAGGGTGCTTTGGTGTACTGTGATATGATTCCCTGAAGCTTTTAAAAGAGAACTTGTAAGCTCTTATTTATTAACTAAAACATTGTCTTGACACTAATTCTCTGCAAGAGTTGACATTTTTGGGCTGCATGTAAAAGATGATAAATGCATGTTTTCCAACACACTCTTAAAGTGCTCTGCAATGAGCACCATATATATTGGTAAAACAAATCCTGCTAAAATTGCTCTAAGTGGTTCCAAGCCCTTGGAAAATGACTGTGTTTCCAAAGAGAGGGTGAAGGACAGTGGACCAGACACTGTACCTCACATGGGCGGCTGCACACTGCACTTTGATTTCAGAGATGCTTCATCATCACTGAGAGCTTTTACCTCTCTAGCAGCATGTTGAAGAATCATGTACCCTAGGTGAGAGACTTTAGGCCCTGATTTTCAGCCTTCTTGCTGCAAATAAACAGTGCATTCCTGACATTTCAAGTACACAGGCAGAATATCCTCAGCTCCATCAGGCTGCTGGCATGTTGTGCAGAGGAAATCTATTACAGCCTCAGGAACTGATGGGTTTCCTACTCATTCTCAGCAGATTGACTGGTGCTAAATATATATATCCTGTACTTCCACACAATCTTGGTGAAGAAGTCAACCTGTTTACCATTTTTTTTAAGATGGAAAAAACCAAAAGGTGAATGTAAATTGGTAACTCATAAAGGAAAAAATAAATCACGTTTTTCTTATCACTCCATGCTTCTAGCTCAAAGTTCACTGAACATGAGAGTGTGGTCAGCAATGCACAGAGAGGGAAAGCTCATTGACACCATTGGGATGCCTGTGTAGTTCATAATTTTACAAGGATAAGTTTCCTCGAGGCTAAAGCATGGAAATTATGAACAACTGCTGAAAGCCCATGACATGTAAAGGCTGTTTACTTTAGTGTCTTTAGATGTTGCCCTGTGGCATCAACCATTAAGAGAGAGTCAATATTCTGACCTCAGTAAAATCCCCAGCGACAAAACATAGCTGGACCCACTGAGCTCAGTCCTGCAGCTGGTGGGACTTGTGCCTCCACAGCCTCTCTGCAGACAAATGAATAACTGCTCTGAATATGATCCTGAGCAGAAACACCCTGTCAGGTTTAAAGCTTGGTGTTTAGTACAGACAAGCACCAAATATTTAGCAGTGCTGCTGCAGCTCTGTCAGGCCATGCACAGCACGTATGTGAGAGATCTGGATCCAGGGGTTCTACAAACCATGTGCCATACAATACAGGTTAGAGGCCTTCACAAGACTGCAACACAGCACTCACCTGTCTGACTTCTTCCAAGCCTTTCCCATAAGGCTGAAGAAACAGAACAAAGAGTCTGATAAAGCTGCCCTCTGGGAAACCCAGCTCCCTGTTTCAGCTGAAACCTCACTACTATCTGTGTCCTTTTCCAACGAGTCACTGGCTCGCTTTGAGTGTTCTCCCATGTGAGAAGTACAATGTAAGCTTGCAAGCAAGTTTCTTCTGTAAATATCTCTGTACATCTGGGGTGGGGCCAGAGGAAATTTAAGACACAACTTACTTTACTCTCCCTTAAAAATACTCTACCCTAAAATTTTAAGATTAGACCCCAGGTGTTAACTATTTCAATAGGTTTTTTCTTCCTTATTCCCTTGTTTCACATACACTCTGACACCTTAGCATTTCAGTCATCCTCCCTGCTATCTTTAGAGCAAGACTCTAGAAAGGCTCTGGTATAGCTTTCTTTAGTCATTGCTGAGAATAGATGGAGATGCAAGCAAGGCTGTGATTGGCATTGTCAAAGCAGGAACTAATCAGCCCCTGGGACCAAACATTTGCTGTTCTGCTAGGAAAGCAGTAGGGAAAACTCAAGTATACATCTGGTTTTCTCTCAACTCAGCTCTCTGCAGACAAGGTCGGGTTAAAATAAAATTCATTAGAGGAAGAATATGCCAATATTACCTGAGACTGAAATAAAAGGGTAAAGCAGACAGGTCTGCCCTCTAAGCCTAGAAGCTGAACTAGCTATGGCTCCTGCTCTTGCGGTCAGATTTCTTAGTGCCTAATAAGTCACAAACTCCATGTGAAGTCTTTTGCCAGCACTGGACAATATAAAATAATAAAATGGAAAAGTAGTAGATTCAAATGATTAGTTGACTAAAAAGTTACTGTGGGGGTCAGGAAGGCAGAACAAGCAGACAGTGTGATCCTATTAAGAGTGATTTCCTGCCCAGGGTCTGCAAGAACCAACAGAGTGATGTTATGCAAAAACTTAAATGTCATACATATTATACCACAATGACCAAATACATTTTTTAAAGAGTCTGGGGAACCAGTTTTCTCTGAAGTTCACAGGATTTTTGCCCTCATGTATACCTTCTCCCTGTGAAGAACATCATCCTGCAGAAAGAACGGTGTGAAGCTTTGTCCTCATTGAAACCCAAGAGTATTTCACCCTGGATTTTAATCCAGCCAGTATTTTAAGTGTTGCTGTCTCTGCAAGAACTGTGCATAGAAAAATCACCTTTCACTGGCCTCACAGTTTCTGAAGCCCATGGGACAGTATCTGTGGAAAAAAACAACAAGGCCAGTTAGACAACAATAACCCAGGCTTCTCCCTACAAAACAGCAGTCCCCTCCCAATGCAGCTAAAGGAAGCAACAAGCCAGATGAGGAAGGTAAACTTGGGATCTGAAAGGAAAGAGTCTCTGGTATTTATAAAAGTCAGAGGTTCACACGGAAACTTGGTTACAGCACTGATCCTCTCCAATCTATTTCAGGACACACAGCCCTTTTTCAGCTATAGTATTTGACTCATTAATGCTGGAGTATTGCTCCTCTTTTTAACTCCTTAAGTGGGAAACCATAGTGACAGCTAGAATATATGAAGTGAGAATTGAGTGTTGAAATTCACCGCATGAGTAAAAACAGAGAAAACCAAACCACAGCGTCAGCATGTGAATTGTAAGCCACAAAGCCTCTTGATCCATCTCAGTCTCCTGTGATGGACATACCCACTAATCAAAAAATAGAAAGGGAAATTGCCTGCAGCAGGCATTCTGATGAAGTGCAAAGAATGCTGATGCATGCTACCTTTCAAATGTTAATATTCTCTGAAAGAAAAGCATGGACTGCATTTAATGTCTTCTCACAGGTTCTTGAGATAACTGAATTTGGAAGGGGCTACAGAAGGTCTCTACTCCACGGTCCTGCTGAAGCATGGCCAGCTGTGAGGTTAGATGAAAGTGCATTTCACCATCCCCTTTGAGACATTGATAAAGATGTTAAATGCAAGAGTTTACAAGATGGACACCCATGGTACCCCACTTGTTACCAACTTCTAGGTCGAGGATGACCCACTAACCCTCAAAACTTGATTATTCAACCAATTTTTCAGCCTTCTAGTTATCCACCATCCAGACTGTAGAGCTCCAACACGGGGTACAAGATCATTGTGAGCAGCAACCCCTAACGCCTCACTAAAGGCTTTAGGTAAACAGCATGCACTGCTCTCCCCTCACCTGCAAAGCCAGTTACTTTATGACAGGAGACAATCGGGTTGATCAGGCATGACTTACCACTCTTAAGTCTGTGCTAACTGATACCAACCACCTTCATTTCTTTATATGCCAAAAAACATCTTCTAAGAGTACTTGTTTCAAAATTTTCCCAGGGATCAAAGTGAGGTTGACTGTCTGCAGTGCTCTGGATTGTCCTTTGGTCTTTTTTGACCATGTGTATGTAGCATTTGCTTTTCTCCAGTCATTAGAGAGAGGCCTCCCCCAGTTTCACTGACTTTTCAAAGATCATACAGAGGGACGTTGCACCTCGTTGGACTGTAGCTATAACTTTTGGAGGGACCAGAGTCACTTCAGTCCTTCAGTTAATGCCAGAAAGCCAAGAAAATATTTTGAGGTAGTTGGTCCTCAGCCTTGTGAGCTCTTCTGGGTGCTACCACAGGGATCCAATCTCTTGCATTTTCTATTCAACATGTCTATATGATACTAGATGAGAAATAAAGGCTCTGTGATGATTAATAAATGTCAACCAGCAAGCTTAAAGGATCAGATTATAGATGACACCTGACTCTTAAGTTTCTGTTGCTCCTGTCCAGGTGATGTGTTGACTCAAAGGAGACAATCCTTTCATTTAGAGAGGCTTCAATACTTAAACCTAGAAAAGAGCTAGATGCCTCAATCCACACAACAGGAAATATGCTTACATATGCTTAAATATCTACAGCAGGAATAACTGGGCTAAGTGGGCTGTCCTAATAAAAGAGGTGTATAGCCATTTACAACCCCAGTGAAAAAATATCTTTATCACAGAATCAGAATATTCTGAGTTGTAAGGGACTCACAAAGAACATAAAGATCCAAATTCTGGCCATGTACAGGACCATCCCAAAGAGTCACATCATGTGCCTGGGGGTAAACTGCTCTTTCCATCCAGAGACAACTGTAACATTCCAGCAATTAAAGCTGGTTATTCATCACTCACTTGTACCAATGATGGTTCATTCTTGTCTGCCTGGAATGCTTGGACTCTGCACTGACCTTTGTGAGCTTTCTGCTACAGTCAATGTAGAAAGCAGCAGCCAGCCCAGCCAGAGCCACAGTTACATCTTTACATGCACACCATGTAAAACCTTTACATTTATACCATTATACAGACCCTACTGCCTTTCAAGTACTGTGTGGAGACCAGTACATGTAATTTCATATGTAGCTCCTTGGAAAGCTCAGAACAAGCGCTTGGATCCTCAGAAGTGCTAGAGCTTTCACACACAGTTGTGATCCATAGAAAGATATGCCTGGTTTTGTTTGGCTCAAGATTTTTCTGAGAGCCTTTTTCCAGTCATGTGAGATATTATCCTGGGAAGGACAGGCAAAATTCTGCTGTGTGAGGAATACCCTCCCTTGCAAATGCTGGTGAGGCATAAAAAAAGGTGCAGGCTCAAATTAATTCTGTTGGAAGATGAGTAAGCCTTTTGTCATCCTGGAGAATCTCACTTGGTTTTTTGCCATTGTACCTGGGTAATGTCTTGTGAATAAGTACTCTTGGATTTGTCAGCCAACAGGAATTGTCTATAAGGCTATGTCTGCATTAGCATCAATGCAACTGTGTAGCATGGTTCATGAGCTGGTGCCAAGGACTCAGTGACCACGCTGTATGAGGGGAGGGAAGGTTGCTTTGAACTGTTTTTGATCTGACTTGGAGCCAGAATGCCCTTCAGCGACGGGGGCACATCAGTTGTGTTTCTAGAGCTCACCCTTTTATCTGGCATCATCTGAAGGGATCTTGGTTTACACAAGCTGTAATGTGAGAAAAGAATCCAGCCATGAGCAGGAGGGGAAGGTTTGCTTCCAAAATATTCCTTCTAAAAGGAGCAAAATTGCTAAGGTCAATATAGCCTGAGTTACCCACCCTGAATACTGGTCTTGACTGTAGGAGTTTCCATATCACTGTTAGTCCAGGTCCCTCTCCTTGGCCAGACCTTTCCTATGACTTGTTAATATAAGCCTTTAGCTTTTCTCAACAAATTGGTTTGAACTTTCTAACCTCAAAGGTTAAGCCTGCTGCTCAGTGAGTATCTCATATTATCTGCCTTTATAAACTGGAAGAATGCCTGTGTCATCCCAGCTGTAGAGATTTGCTCCACTCCTGGCAGGATTTTAAAATTGCAGGTTACACCTGTTTATCATCTGGAATGAGAAAAGCAATGTGACTCTCTCTGTAGCAGTACTATGTTTATCTGACAGCTCAAGCTCAGGATCATGAGATCCTCAGGAGACCACGTTTCAACTTGGTATCCTGATTTGTGGCCTCTAATTGTTTGTTTTGAAAACAGAACTGTCACGAGCATCCCTTGAAAACAGAGCTCTGGGTTTTAACTATGTTGTAGCAGTCACTTGATATTACTGCTAAAATGAGAGAGCACGTTGGTGTTAATTGAGGTCAGCATAAGATGTGTTTTATTGGCTTCTGATTGCTACCATTACAACCATTATTCCTACTGCTTACTTTTCTATAACCTCCTGCTCATCCATCAGGTAGTATATCAGTTAAGCAGGTTTCTTCCCATCATAATGAATAGCAAATGAGAGATAATAAGAAAGTCAGCCTCTGTTCCTTGAAATTAATGGAAGTGTTGTCATTTCATCAGCATCATATCAACCTAATTGTGCTGAAAGACATATTATAGTATTTCCCTTAAAATATATATATATATATAAAAAGGAAAAAGTTAGGATTATGCACTTAAATCAGTCCTAAAACTTAAGACCTACCATTTCAAAAAGGAATAAGAGAGAGGGGAGAACCTGTCAGCACCATCACCTTGAATAATAATGGCTTCTGCTCTACTGATAAACACTTTTCTCTGTTTTGACTTCGGGAAGACAGCCTAGTTTCTGGATGCCTGAAAATAATCACAGGGCACGTAATTCACAAGTACATTCAGATGTGGTTGTGTCACAGGGAATTTGATGTATAGTAGAGGGATGTGTTGGACAGAAGTTCTGGGGAAGGTCATACCATTCCAGGCCATCTCAAGCAAGATCCTGAGATGGTGGAGGAAAGAGCTAGTACGGGCTAACAGGAACCTTCAACAAAGACCTATGAAGAACCAAGGTGTCCACATCTTTTTCTGCTTCATGATTTAGAAGCTATGCTACATCCCCTTTTCACGTGTTTGGTGAATTTCTTCAAAGAAATAGGGTCTTCTTTTTGCATCAGCTGTTGATGTTTCGTGACTCCATCCTTAAAGGGAGTGATGTGCTTTGTAAGCAGTTTAGAGTATTTCCCAACACTGCATTCCTCACTAGGTAAAACACAATTTCTTCTGCCCTATTAGCTTGCATTTATCTGATCATCTGTTTTTGTTTCCATTTTTCTAAGTCAAGTTCATGTGGTGTTTTTACTCCTGGTGGTAATTTTTCGTTATTTTGACTTAGGTTTCAAGATTTTACAATTGAGCAAAGGAGGAAATAAGTTTTGCAATAACCCAACTCACATTTGTAGAGAGATAATGGAGTTTGAATTCATGCTTCAACATTCCCTTTTCTGTCCCTGGTGAGTAAGGTGAGAAGTTGCCCCCCACGAGCTCAGGGATGAGGACAACTTGCCTGGGAAGATTATTCCCTTCACCTGCTGAATGAAGTGAGAACAGGTAAAGATGACTAGGGAGGGTAGCAGATATGTTTCTGCCCAACTGGCCCTGCTACCCAGAGACACTGGAGGAGTGCAGTAAAGCAGATCAGAAAATAAGCAGTGTGAGGATGACTTATTGCACTGGCCAAGCTGCATGTTTTAGCAAGATCTTGGGAAGAGATCAGGCTAGGGAAAAGATAAAGTGTAAGAGAGAGTCTTCTCATTCTCTGTCCTCCAGTTTGGGTAGCTGGAAACCTCTATTTCTTTTGCTTTTATTATCTATTTCCACACAGCACTTGTAGCAAATTACCTGAGAAGCAAGACCAGGATGAAGCTCGCTCTGGCTGGTCAGGGCTTTACATCCTAACCAGCAGGGACAAGCCCCAGGGGCCGTCAGAGGTGAAATGAGATGTGCTTGGAGGGACAAGGTTTTAACACTGAGCCATGCCCAAACACTTACAGGATAAGGGTTGCATGTGGATAAACTGATTTTACTATCAACATTTGGATGTCATCAACACTCGTCTGTCCTGGAATTAAGCTGCATGCTTTTAAAATAAGGCATTGTGTTTATCTGGTTAACAAGATGACTGGCAATGACCTAATCTTGAAGTGTAATATTTACACTGTAAAAATAAGGATCGTTGACTAATAAAAGATTGCAATTAATGGCAAGAAAGCAGTGATTCATTTACAGAAAAATTGAGCCTAACTGTAGAAAGGTACCTTAAGGGTTGAAAGAGCCTTGGAAGAAGAAAATCATCATTCATCTTTGCACGTCTTTTGATTGAAGTTGTTTTAGGAATCACCTTTCAGAAGGAAAACAACCAGAGCATATAAACCACTTTGGCCATTGTTTATCCAAGGCAAAACATGGGGACACAACTTAAGTGTGTATAAACAGTTGATTTCATGGGGAATTAGGCTGTATTTCAGGCATCAACAGGGCAGCAAGGTACAATGTTCTTCAAGCTGCCACTGAAAGTCAGAATGATTATGACAAGGGTTTTAGCAGAATTTGTAATGTTATTCAGAACATTTATCTTAGTAATAATTTTTCTGCTCTGATACTTAGTTTTTACCTGCCACAACAGCCAGTAAAAGCTGAGGTAACAGTCCAGAATGTTTACCTTACTTACTTACAACATTTAAGTTTGAGATGCTTCTTCAAAGTCTGTCTTTCACACCACGGCCTATAATAACATACTTTAAATGGAAAATTATTGCATAAAAAGAAATGCAAAAGAATCAAAACAGAGTTAAAATTTACAATATAAATTTTGTATTTCAGGCAACTTTAAAATAAAAGAAGGAGCTGACTAGCTCTGCTTCTGTATATGGCATTTAACATGAAAAAAAGTCAACAAGAACATCATGGTTGTTACTTCCAGGAAGCAATCTATTTTTAATATTACAAATGTTTTCCTGTTTTCTTTTAGTGGAGATTTCTTCAGAGCATATGAAATTCAAGGGTTTAAACATTTTTTCCCCCTTGTCTGTGGTACACAATCACAGAAAAGATCAACATTTGTTACTTATTTTAAGAAAGCCTCAGCACTATATCAGCTAGGCAGGGTAACACTGATAGGCTTTATGGTTCACAAATGTCACCCTTGTCCTAGGTGAAAAGCTACTGCTGCTAGAAAGCTCGTGCACTGTGTGTGCATTCAGTGTACGTGGGATACGTTCTGAGACTGAGAGCAGCCAGGATATCTACTGATCTGCAATTAGATTGTCCATGTTATTATTTTTAGTTCTTATTGAATTGGCAGCAAAGTGAGCTCAAAAAGAAACCATCAAATGGCTCCCACTGAGATCAGTGATAAACAATGTTTTTTTCACAGAGCAAAAAGCAGAGTAAACACAGCTCAGGTTTGCTCTGGTGGTGAAGCTTGTAGTACAGCAAGAACATCCTTTTCAAATTCTTGTCCAGAATGCTGCAACAGGAGAGAATAAGGTGTGTTAGAGAGACTTCTCCAGGCTTTACACAATCTCTGTGGCATCTACAGCACAGTCTGGAGATACCAGGAGAGCAAAGAGAGGTATGTGTATGCATAGCTGCATGTACAGCAGTTACTCATGTAGATGGTCAGACAACATGTGGGATCCTACAAATTAAGAGGAAAATCCAGTGATAGAGCTGACTGCCTTTGCTGGATAGTGAACATCTATGAGAAAATAACATTTCTTGGTTTAATTTGACAAAAACTTCAGTCAGTAAAGCCATTCAAGATGCTAGTGTCAGGATGCAGCTTGATTTTGATCAGGATGTACCCTGATTTTGCTTTGCAAGGTCCTTTTCTCAGTGAGAGGACCCTATAACTATTCCTGAAAGCTGTTTACTGCTTTTGCTGAAAAATGCCCAAAGTTTGCACATACCACTTTTAAAAATAATCATGTTTGGATTTGTCCGTGTATTAAACTACTCCTGTTCCTTACTGCAAATTCAGAAGCTGTAATGACCTCCAAAAGGATGTCTGAGTTTATCTCCTCACTGAGGAATGATATGTCTGGTTTTCAGCTCCCTCAGTTTCCAGAAAATCGTTGAAGTTTTGTCTTGTGGCTACACAGTTTTCTAATCTCATGCAATGTGTACTCAGTATTGAAAAGCCTACAATTTTTATTTATGCATCCAGGCTTAAACATAAAACTGATTTTCATACGCTCAGATGCTTCCTCAGTGTCCACTTCAGAGGGTCATCTGTATTTGTGATGCTCCATCCTCTTCTGTCTGACCATTTCGTTAGTTTTGAAACAGAATTGCTGCCATTGCAAACTGAGTTGTTTTCTGGTCCTTCACACTTTGTCATGAGTCACATCAGAACTGCTGGCTTTCAGCAAGACACAGAGCTGGAGTCATTAGGCTCATTAATGATCTGCAGCCATCTTCCTTGCTAACACCTGCTTCCTTTTCTGATGCACTACTACAAGAAAAAATGTAAGTAATATGGCAAATTCCAGAGCCATTCACAGTCATCTGGCATCCATCCACTGACCTTGATCCACAAACTGAAGACCAGCTGAAAGATCTGGGAGTTGGTTCATTGCCAGTTTATCCTGGAAATCCCTGGTAGCTTTCTTATCCGCTTTGAATACGTGACTTTGGTGGTCCTCCAGCAGATCAGGTAGAGCCGTCCATTTCCCTCCCAGCCCTAAGCCCCCATGCCTTTGTCTTCACTCTCAGCTGTTTCCCTGGGCTGCTCATACTGCTGGCTCTGTCCAAGCCCTCACTGATGTCCACAAGCCACGTGGCTCAGACTGTTCTGGGACACCGCGAGGAAAGCACCATTCATGCAAGGGCATTGACAGGCACTCCTGCTGCTGTTAATCTCCCAAAGACAACAATGAATAGAGAACAGCAGTTTTAACAACTTCAGGAATGACCTACAGGATGGGACAGAGTGTACACTCAGCAAGTTTGGAGGCAGTATTAATCAGGAGGAGTGGTTGATACAGCTGAGCATTGTGCAGCCGTGCAGAGGGACCTGGACAGGCCAGAAGAATGGACTGGCAGGATCTTAATGAAATTTAACAAGGCGAAATGCAGAGCCATTCATTTTGTGAAGAGTAATCCCAGACACCAGTACAGGCTGGGGACTGAAGGTCTGGAAATCAGGCAGATATGGCTCTGAGGGTCCTGGTGGACATCAAGTTGAACATGAGATAGGCATGCGCTCTTGCAGTGTAGAAGTTCAACCTCTCCTGGACTGCACTAGGAACTGGACTGTACTTGGACTGTCTCCAGCAAGTTGAAAAGGGAATCTTACCCCTCTACTCATCATTGGTGTGCTAGGAGTGCTAGGTCCAGTTCTGGGCTCACCAGTCCAAAAAGCACACAAACATACTGGGGTGAGTCTGGAAAAGGGCTACAAAGACAAGGAACTGGAGCATCTCTCAAATGAGGGAAGGTTGAGAGAGATGAGGCTCTTCATTCAGCCTGGAGGAAGGAAGTCTCAGGGGGATTTTAGCTCTGTGTGTACATACCTGGGGGGAAAGAGAGTGAGTCAGGCTTTTCTCAGCAGTACCTGTGGGGTACTCCTACGGGGAGAGAACAAAAACTGAAACACTGGAAACATTTATTTATTGTGAGGGTGACTGCGCACTTGCACAGGTTGCCCAAAGAAGCTGTGGGGTCTCCATCTTTGGAGATATTAAAAATCTAACTGTGAAAAATATAACCTGAGCAGAAGAGTTAGACTGGGTGATCTCCAGAGGCTCCTGCCAGCCTTGCCCATCCCGTGATTCTTTGATCTTTGAGGTATCAGAAGCTGGCTGATTCAGTCTCTCCCCTTTCCATGGTTAGAAACAGATTAAAAACCAGTCATAATAATAAAAAACCCCTGATATGGCCCTTTGTTGTTATGGATGATTTCTACAATATCCTGCAAAATGGAGGGCCACAAAGTTCTCTTTCCACATTGAACCAGTCACAGTTCTTGACACTAGCTCATGCTTTTTGAAGATCAGATCTTCCCAGGAAGATAAAATCAGGAGATAGAATCAGGGATCATATATAATCCTGGATTTTCTCAGAGATACATTACCTCTTTGTGCTGGATTTTCCTTAATTTAAATAGAAAATATATCATATTTTGTAACCAAAAGTCCTTCCTCACGTATATGACTCCTCCAGTCAAATTAACTCCTCAGAGCAGTGACAGGACACTTCACAGTATACTGCTAGTGTATCTTTAGTATTAATTAGTACTTCTTGCCTTTCTGCTCCTTTTCTCCCAATGGCCCTCGGCATTGCTAGGTCACTTCCTAGTACAAACATAGGACGTGAGCCATAGAAAGACATGAATGCTCTGCTTAAAGCCTCCAGTGGACTCCTGTTTTGCTAGAGGCTGATTTGTCCTGACTGACTAGAGGAGTTCAATGGCTTCTTTATGTTTTTCCTCAGTAAAAACAGACCAAATTTAGGGAGATAATCCAAAATATAATAATGTTTACTTCATTAGCATGGACCTGGTTTTGGCAGACTCTGGAACCAGTAAGACCCAAATGGCACAAGTATAACTCTATTCCTCAGACCTCACCTACATGTGTAATACCTGACAGTCTCTAGAGAGACTGCACTGTCAAAGAAAAATTACTGATGACTGGATAGACAAAGTATTAATCACACAGTCACAGAGTATTCTGAGTCTGAAGGGACCCACATCTGGATCATCAAGTCCAGCTGCTAAGTGAATGAGCCTGTGCAGTGACCAAACCATGACCTTGGTGTTATTAGCACCATGCTCTGACCAACTGAGCTACTCTCAGGGTCATGATTAACAGATTCACTCCAAGCAAAAATACACTGAAATGTCAATTATTGAGCAATAAAATTGACCTTTTTTTTTCTTTTCGCCACTCAGGAACTTACACTGTAGAAGTAACCCAAGGCAGATTTCAAACTATTGACTCTCTAACTGCAAACATGTAGGCTCTTACCACAACTATTTAATACAAAATACTGGTCTGCACTGGCATTTGCAAATGAGTTTCTGTGGCTGACATTATCTGTTATGTCTCTTAATTTTTAATTCCTTCACTTTCATTACCTGCAAGTAGTGATTCTTCTATTACATTTGTAAAGGTACAGCCAAAAAAAAAAAAAGAAGCATGAAACAACAAGTGGCCACTGGGCAGGAAATTAATCACTCTGACTTTGAGTGTGCTAACTGCAGATAGTGCAAATATACAGAACCACTTTGAAAACTTTCAAGGACAATGCTCTGTTAAAACTGTAACATGTATTCTGAGGATATGAATGTATTATTACGCAATTCTTTGAAAACAGAAAAACAAATGAAGCACTGAGTAAAAAAGGGATGAAATCTACTACTTTCAATCTGGTCTCTACAGCCAGATCTCTGTTCTTCTTTCTAGGAAGGACTCAGCAGACTGCTGAGTGAGTTACATTAATTCTTGCCAGATAACTTGTCTTTTTTTCCTGCACATCAGTACCAACCCCAAAGGATATTGACATAACATGTTGACATATTTTGTCTGAGAATATGTGACTACTTTTTTTTTAAAAAAGGAGGTCTAAGGGCTATTTCCACTCCCTGCTGTGACATTTGGCATTTTTCAGAACATATCTTTGGCCATTTGCCAACATATTGACATTTTACATAATATTCCCAGTTTGATTAGCTTGATTGGATCCCATTTGCTCAAGACAGCTAAAGATATACAGTCAAGATCAAAGGTTTCTCGGAAACTTCTTCATCTCCTCTACTCCTATGTTGTAATCAGAG
Source organism: Lanius collurio (assembly GCA_020086605.1). Lineage (NCBI taxonomy): Eukaryota > Metazoa > Chordata > Aves > Passeriformes > Laniidae > Lanius > Lanius collurio. Next base: position 17,579,144 of record JACBWW010000020.1, on the reverse strand, counting down.
CAGAATATTTAAAGAAAAGCTGCAAGCTACAGACAAAATTTAATCCTAACTCATCCTCATTGATTCAATTTAAGTGATGGGAAACACCAGCAGTTTGAATAGGATCCATTGCTTCCCAACATTTTACACCATGTCATTAGTAGAAATCATGTTTATTTCATTATGTTTTTAGGTATGTGCAGAGGATTATCTAAAAATCAAATAAAATATTGACTTTCTTTCTGAGACTTCTTCACTAAGACTCCTGTATTAACTGCCCAGATGTGGCCTGGATAATAGGTGACTCAACCAGGGATAAAAAAACAAAGGAAAACATCTGTGGTTCATTTTGAAAAACATCATAACAAATAGTATAAAGTGTGAAAGTTCATGTAGCTTTATTTGAACAACCTAACTCAGAACAAACCTGATGCATTTCTTTTCCCTCCACTCTCAGCACAGAATGAGGTTTGTCCCAGCCAGTTGGCCTTCAGCTGTACCTGCAGCTGGCTCAGCTCTCAAATGCAGAGTTGCTGGAGAGTTTTTATTCAAAAAAAGCCCAAGGGGAGAAAAAAACCAGCAAGTGACAGCTGCTGCATACTCAGAAGAAAAATCTAAACTAGCTAGTCCAGACTATGGGAGAGGCTCCCTTTCCCATTAGGCTGCAGGCTCCTTCCCCACACAGAGCGAGAAGTGCTCTGTGCCCGGCAGCGCGGAGATGGCCAACCCACCATCGCCCGCACCAGCTCAGGCTCTTGGGCAGACATGTAACCTCTATCCAGCAGGTTCTCCTGCCTGCTGTGTGGGAGGTGATGGCTATGATTCCTCAAGGACCTTTCACAACTCTTTTGTGAGCAGCCTGGCTTTGTTACTCAGCCAGAGAGTGTCATTATTTCACTATAATGACTTGATAGGTGTATGAGAACCTCAGGTTTCACTGAGTGGTGTTTCAATGGAGTCAAGGGATGATCAATGTGAGCACTGATACACCCATGCAGGTGGGATATGACATGCCATCTGCCTCTGGGGGCTGCTGGGGTTCTCCCTCTCACCCACAGCATCCCAGCCCAGACAAACAAAGATCTGCCATAAAGTTTATTCACCTCCTTTCTTTCTGTACAACCATTTCTTCTCCCAAGAGTGCTCCTGCCTCAGCAGTTTCTTCAAGAGGTCCAGCACTCATATGAATTCAACAAGAGGTGGAGAATTCACCTGAGAATTGCCCTTGATCAACACTGACATGATCAGACATGTACGGCTTTGGCTTCCAGCTGCCAGCTCTTCCTCTGTTTCTGGACCTTAAATTTTTTACTTGTGAGGGTAAATTCAGTGTAATCAAACCACCTTTCATTTTTTTATTCTTCCTCTTTTACTGGTTCCCTCTTCTGCACTTTTCTCATGAAATGCAATGTCTCTCATAAAATGGGAACACAAACCTGTACATTACCCTTATACAGGAAAAAATGGTCTCTGCTGCTTCTCCCTTGCATATGCCTTCAGACTTCGCACTAAACCTCTGAGGTTGCTGCAGATCAGGATTATTTTTCGTGCACAATAGCAACAGTGGTTTGGATGGATTGATATAGGCATAGTTCCCTACCATGAGACCAACAAAAATACAGAAAGTGCAAAGTGATAAAAATCTAAGGAAGTTTTTAGTAGCTTAATATAGCAAGCTAAAATAAGAAGGATAGACTCTGTGCCAAGTGAAGCCAAATCCTTATAAACTAAATTACCTTTCTGATAATGCTTTTTCTGAGTACTGGTGCTTTATAACATAATATAGAAAACTCTGACTTTAGTGGATCTTCTTCTACTGCTCTGATATAAATAAAATGCATATTAAGAAAAAGCATATACATTTTTTGCAATTAATGTGTTTATTTATGGAGTTTCATTGTTTGTTGTTTAAAAATTTTGTATCAAAGATAGGTTATTAAAGTTCCCTAAACCCAAACTGCTTTCAGATCTCCTTGTGCTCTTGTACTACTCACTACTTGCTCACTGTCCTTCTGTAAAATTGGCCATACCTGATACTAAATTACTGATTCTTACTAAGACGTTTCAATGTGCCAGTATTATAATGAACCATGATATAAGATCCACATGGTCATAAAATCATAGCATCACAGAATGGTTTGTATTAGAAAGGACTTTAAAAATCATCTGGTTCCAACCCCCTTGCCATAAGCAAGGACATTTTCCACTAGATCAGGCTGCCCTGCCCAAGGACACTTCCAGGGATGGGGCATCCACAGCTTCTCTGGGCAACCTGTGTCAGTGAATCATCACCTTCACAGTGAATTTCTTTCTAATATCTAATCTAAGATCACCCTCTTTCTACATGAAGCCATTACCCCTTGTTTTATTCCTACATGTTCTTGTCAAATGTCCCTCTCCACTTTTCTTGTAGGCTCCCTTCAAGTACTGGAAGGCTTCTATAGGGTGTTTCTGGAGTCTTCTTTTGGAGTCCAGGATGAATAACCCCAACTCTCTCAGCCTGCCTTCATAAAGGGGTGTTCTGGTCCTTTGTGGCCTCCTCTGGGATTGCTCCAAGGGGTTCATATCCTTATGTTGGTGGCTCCAGAGCTGGATGCAGCACTCCAGGTGGGGTCTCACCACAGCTGAGTAGAGAGGCAGAATTTCCTCCCTTGCCCTGCTAACTGTGCTGCTTTGGATGCAGCCCAGGATACAACTGGCTTTCTGGGCTGCAAGCACACATGGCTGGGCCCTGTCCCACCTCTCATCCACCAGCACCTCCCAAGTCTTCTTCCTTGGAACTTCTCTCAATCCTTTCTTTGCCCAGCCTGTGTTTGTGCTTGGGATTGCCCTAAACCTTGTGCAGAACCTTGCACTTGGCCTTGTTGAAATTCAAGAGGTTCACACAGGCCACTTCTCAAGCCTGTCCAGGTGCCTATGGATGGCAGCCTTTCCCTCTGGCATATTGACCACACTGCCCAGTTTGGTGTCACCAATGAACTTGCTGAAAGTGCACAGTCCCACTGTCCATGTCGCTGACAAAGGTGTTAAATAGCACCAGTCCCAATGCTGACTCTGAGGAATACCACTTGTCACTGGTCTCCAACACTGAGCCATTGACCACAAATCTAAATGCAACCAACCAGCCAATGCCTTATCCACCAAGTGCTTTGTCCAACAAATCTGTGTCTCTCCAGTATGGTGACAAGGATGTCATGCAGAACAGTGTCACGTGCTTTGTACAAGTCCATGCAGATGGTGTCAACCTCTGTTCCCTTATTCACCAGTCCTGGAACACCATCAGGGAAGGCCATCAGATTTGTCAGGCCCGATTTATCCTTAGCAGTGTCATGTTAGTTATCACCAATCACCTGATTATTTTCCATGTGCCTCAGCATAGTTTCCAGCAGGATTTCCTTCTTTCATTTTTTAAAAATGAGGGTTATATTTCCTCTTTTCCAGTCAGTGAGAACTTCACCCAACTGCCATGACTTCTGAAATATGATGGATAGTGGCATAGCAACTTCATCTGCCTTTTTAGGACCTGAGGATGCATATCATTAGGTCCCATCGACTTCTGCACCTTCAGATTCCTTAGATGGCCTTGGACCTGATCTCCTATTGCAGGCAATTCCACATTCTCCCAACCCCTACTTTCACCTTCTGCACTTTTGGCAATGTGGCTGGGGCGTTTGCTGGTGGTGACAGGCAAAAAATCATTAGGTAACCAAGTCTTCAATTTCCTTCTGCAGTGTGCCCATGTTCTCTCTAGTCTTTCTGTTATTGCCCACATATTTATAGAATCTTTTCTTGTCATCCTTGACACTCCTGCATAGATTTAATTCTGCCAGTGCTTTAGCTCTTTTAACCTGACACCTGGCTGCTTGGACAATGTCTCTGTATTCATCCTAGACTACCTGGCGTTGCTGCCACCCTCTGTAGGTTTTCTTTTTTCGTTTGAGTTTGTCCAGGACCTGTTTGTTTGTCCATTCAGGCCTCTTGGCTTTTTTGCCTGGCTTCCACTTTGTTGTGATGCATCACTCCTGAGCTTGGAGGAGGTGGTCCTTGAATATTATCCAGCTTTCTTGGGCCACTCTTCCCTCCAGGGCTTTATCCCATGGTACTCTACCAAGTAGTTAAACTTTATTTTCTCACATATTTTAAGTAATCCAAGTTTATACTGCTTATGTAGCAATGACATGCATACTTTTACACACTACGACCAATAACCTTAAATAAAGTATTTTGAAGGCTATTGTGAAGCAAAAAGCATATACAATCAAAATACAGTGGCATAATTTAATTCCTTAATCTAGAAGAGAGTCTCTGCAGTTGCCATGTTGCTCTTCTTTACTAAAGACAGACTGGAAGCATTCTCACCACCACTGCTTCCCTTTGCTGCTTTTGTTTTCTGAAGCAAAAGGAAGGATACCCGGCAAGGCAAGCTTTCCTCGGGGTTGCAGAGCCATCTAGTGACAGAAGGACAAGGTTCTCACATACATAATTTCTTTCAATTTATTCTTAATTTCTTAAAAGCGTTGTCATTCCACATCTTAAGGATTTCATCACTGTTTCCCAGGCTCCTTTCCATTCTCTGCATTATCTTATTTTCTTTTCCTTTTATTTCCTGTCTTTAGAAATTCAGCATGATAGCACTACCCTATATCTGTATACAAATTATGGCACATTTGACTTTCTGTGTTTGTTTCTTCCTTAAGATAGAAAAGCTGAAGGAACACAAACCAAGGGAATATAGACATGTATCTTTTGCAATACCTGAGGGTCAATTATACTTTGGTTAGCCCAAGTAGATGCTCATCTGTTGCATCCCTAAAAGCATCTGGAATATCCCTAATCCAAAGGTAGGAATTTCAAATTCTATCTGGCCAGCCTTTCCCCCGTCGTTGCTCATTTTTACTAGGGAAGTTTGCTCTCAAGTCTAGGTTCAGCCTGTTTCTTGCAAATTTAGGTGGCTTTTTTTTTGTCCTGCATTGGAAAAAAAAGAGGCACTTGACCAGTGCTGTCTTTGTTGTATCATTTGCCTGTTGGTGGATGTGCTTCCTCCTCTACATTTTCTGTGTGTAAAGCATCTCTCTCACAGACTTTGCTGTCTAGGGGTGTTTGTGGGACCTCCCTGCTACACTCTCTGCTCTCTCGTGACCTGTCTCCATGTCTTACCTCTGACTCCCAGAGATGTGGCAGTGTTGGATACTGCTTCAGCCAAGGCTTTGTTAGTGCAGCATTAGGGCAGCACAAGGGGTGCCTGTGCCTTACAAATGATAAACCTGGTGCTGAGCTTGGGTGACCACCTCAGGTAGGGGAGAGACAGTCTGAAGGGGCTGCAGACAACCCAAAATACAGCAAGCAAAGGAAAGTCTGAGTGCAGGTTGCTTTGAGAGAGGACTGCAGGTTCTATTAGAAACATTATCCTCAGTTCCAGCTGGCTTACAAACTCGGGTGGCCCTCTGGTTCAGGAGGAGTAATATATGTAAATTGTGCATAAACATGCACATTTCCTTCTGAATCTTTCAGGTCACTGGAAACAAGATAACAACTATTTTAGAGGTGGAATAAAACTGTGTGATTTTCCAGATTAGCTGGAGAACAACTTAGCTAAATGTAGGTGCAATTTTATTTTGTGACCAAAATACTTCTCTAAGTCAACCGAAAGTGTTTTTGTAGATGTCTGTTCTGCGCCCATTAATCAACAATTTAAAAAGAAATAAAACTTTGGGGCCAGAAAGTTTCCTTATTTCAAAACTAGATTTGACCATACAGGATTTGGCAGCTGATCCTGTGTTTCATTTGTATATGGTGGTGAACGTTGTCCAATATGACCCGCAAAAATTAGGCTGCTCTATTCCACACAAGACAGGTCCTCAAAGGGATGCCATTTATACCCAACTCCAGCTAGAGTAGATTTCAGTGATCTACTTTGGAAGTGATGAAGAAATAAATGACAGACAGGCTGCTACCCAAGAACAGAGGCAAATGTAAATGATGACCTGAAAAGGACTGATGGTAGGAGGGATATTGCTACCTAAACATATGAATATCCATGTTAGATAAAGAGAGGCACTTAACACCCATGCTTCTGTTTAGGATCTGAAAATAACAAGCCCAACAGAATTTCAAAAGCACTCTAACAGAAGGTGGGTAACCTTAGGTTACCATTGAGATGATTTATTTTTAGGCTGGTTTGATAAGAAAGATAGTGTTCACTATCTTTCACTATCACACTGTTTGTCTCCCATTAATAACTTGTGAACCTGCTAGGCAGGTTGGATGGAAGACTAGCAGTCGCAAGGATATGAAATTCCTGTCTGTTCCACGAAAATCAGTCGCTGGGAGGAGGAAAGAGACCTCAAAGAGAACCTCTGTAGAGAGCCAAGTTCTTGGTACAGTTTGGTCTACCAGTAAGTAGATACCGGGCAGACTGTAAATAAATACATGCACGCACACTGCAGACCCAGGGACAGCAGAGCACTGCCTGCTGCCTTTTGGGGCTCTATTGTGTCCACCTGCTAGGACAAAACTGGGTGTCCCAGGGGAAAAGCAGAAATACGAAACAGATGGTGACACTGGAAATGGGAGCTCTTACTCATAGAGTATGAGCTACAGTTATTTTTGCTGGTGAGTGGAAGATGCTAGACCCTCTGCAGTATATAAAACGTCTGTTTCTTTCTCTGCTATTCTACAAAAAGACGTAATTTGTTTAAATAAAACATTTGTCTAGCTTTTGTTTGTATTAGCTATCCAGAAATCAACAATTTTATTAACTGGAGATTACTTTAAAAACAAAAAAATCACTCATTTACCTCACCTTAATATAAAAGTGTCTGTAAAAACCTTTAGCTCACAATAGCTTTAGGACATTTTGTTACCATGGGAATGGATGTGCTTTCAGACAGAGAGCTGCCGTGTACATGAAATACATTAGCAGAACTAGAAAATTAGAGAAATAAGGTGGTGTTTGGTACATCTGTCCTTCACAGGCTTCTCTACCTGCCTGCTTCCCTCAGAGATCCATGGGACACAGGCTCTCCAGCGGCACCAGGAGAGAGGAGCTGCTCTTCAGGAGAAAAGAGGTGCCAATGAGCTTGGTAACATAAGGTTGTGCCGGTAACTGTCTGACAGCATCCACCAATACATTAAAGTATCCATTTACTCCAGGCTTTCTTCAGAGGCTGCATTTTCAATGGGTTATTGGGATATAAGAAATGACTGACAGCTTTTCTGGGGGGGATTCCTGACCTTTCTGGCTAAAGTGATGTAGAGAAGTTATTCCTATAAACTCCCATGCTTTCTCCTTCACCAAAGCTTAACCTGTTGCTGAAGAAAAATCAGAAAGCAAATTTTTGGACCAGAAAACAAGGTTAAATCACAAACCTGGAAACCCTAATGAACCCCATCTGTAATGAATCCCACCCCATCTGTAAAACCCTAATGAATAACTGCTTGCAATTCTTGGACAAATGTATGGGTTATTACAAGAATATAAGAAAAACTGCTGTGATTTTTTTCTTCTTATTCATTCCTATCCTGAGTGCTGTGACATACATGAAGGAAATGCAATTTATCAGTGTAAAAGCTCAATTTCTGCACATTGTACATAGCATACACACATGTAAACCCCTTGGGCCTTCTTTGGTTCTCTGTATTTATAATGTGACCATGTAATGCCATCTGTGATTACTTGAGCATTCTCAGCTTTCAAAGAAGATGATGGTCGGTCTTTCTCCATCTTCCAAGACACATCTGTTGGGCAAGCCAGGGGCTGGGAGACCTCTGCAGCCAGCAGTAATGTCAGCTCTTGGCTCACTGGTATCCTTCCATGCTGATGATACTGGAAAATTTGTGTGGTATCCAAAGTGGAAAAGGTATTTTCATCAACACACAAAATGTCTGCAGTGGTCTGACATTGTGGGTTATATTCACTGAATGCTCTGCCCAGCACAAATGGTGCAAGAACTGGTGGCACACCAGGTGCCTTTTTGGACATATAGTTGGTCAGTTCCAAATCCTCATCTACCTCCCATCTTAACAAAGCTCAGTCTGGAGTCTTTGATGGCACTGGCAGTGGCCTTCCCACACTGCTGGAATGTGCAGCCACTATTTAAAGACCAATTCTTGATGAGGCTTTGTAGTGACTGCCCTGCAGTCTTGTGCTTCCCCCCCACCCCCCTCAACTGCCTGTGTTTCATTCCCCTTTAATTTGGCAGGTCACAGCTCTGATACAGCTCCTCTCTTAATTGATGTTTCTCGTATGGCAGATGCTTTATTGAAACCATAACAGAGCAAATCTGCTGAGAAAATCATCTGCCTTGTCCAAGGAAGATACAGGATTAGTGTGGCACTATCTGCTTTTCAATGAAGCTACACTGCCCTTTCCCTGTTTGTAGCTTACCTTCATGCCTTGAATTACAACTTCCTCCTACCAAGTGGCAGCTCTTAGGAGAGTAAAACACCTGCAGTCAGGCCAGTACCAATCATCAGCCCTCTTGTAAACAATACAGGTTTTGATCTGGGATATTCCTCAGTAATTACTACCACCTTTGGTCATAAATAGGAACTAATTCATCAGAAAAAATCTACACCAGTGTCATGGCCTGACATGAGGACAGGATTTGTCTATAAAATAGAGTCAGGTAGCACAAAGGAGTCTTACTGCCATTGCTGGCTGGACTGACCCATCAATTCATGCCCAGCAAAGAGGGGTGTGTAACCATTTTTCTTTTCAGCAACAGTGGTTAGAGGAAGAGATGAATGAAATTTATTCAGGAATTAATAGTGGAGATACCTGTCAAAACATAAGCAGTATCTGGAAGAAGACACTGAGATTATAGTGGTAATATAACCACCGTTCACACTTCCTGGGGCCAAGTTCCTACCTCTGCAAAATGTCAGGCTATGTTTGATCTGTCTGCTGTTACTACCAGGCACTAAGAGCCTGGTCTCACCATGGTGGGTGTCAAAGTTTCCCAGGAATCTCATTTGGTTTGCAAGCAAAAACTGTTTGGTCCAGTTGACCTCCCTACAGAATCACCAGTGGCAGTGAGTCACCTCTCTTCCTCCCTTCTCACTGAGGCACATCTTCATTCCAGTGTCATTCACCTCTGCAAAGAGACCTGAGCCAGTGTAACCAGGATGGCAGTTTGCTCCTCTGGATGTTTCCCCGAGGCAGGGATTGCTCTCTTTTCTCTGCAGCTGAAGGTTGGGTCACAGACACATGATACAAGGAAGTCTGATTAGGTCATGTGAGATGTTCAAATGTTGTTTGGCTGGTGGAAAAGTCCAGTTTCCCATGGAAAGGAAACAATGACTGGACTATAGTCTTTTTCCCTTGTTCTCTGGGGGGTTCAGGGTTGATAGCAAGAGAGAGGACATGGTGGCAGATCATTGCTCATTTTTAGTAAAAAGCCCAGCACACTGGAAACACCGTCTTTTGTCTTTCAAACAATGTCAACATCAATACTACAGCCCCACGCAGTGGGAGTTCCCTTCTACCAAGACACTGAAGTGATTGTTTCTGAATAAGCACGGGTAACCAGAGCCCTGAGTCTCTCTGAACTAATAAAGAATTATTGGAAGTGTGTTTCACTGCCATTCTTCTGGAGTTTTCAGCTGCCACTCTGCAGCAAGGTGATAAACACAAGCCCTAGGAGACTCTCACAACGTTCCTGCATGCTGTAGCATATTTTGTAGATATAAAATAGAACTGTTGAAACTGGCAGTGAGGCATTCTGCCTCCACTCTGCACACTGCTGCCTCTCCTTCATTGTAGGCTTGTGAATTTTGTACTGCCCTTTAGCATTTTTTAAGCAAACAAACAATCCTCAAGCATTTAAATGAACTTCAGAAAATGCAGCCAATTAGAGGCTTAGACATTAAAATGATTGGGTCAGCAATCAGGTGGTTGTTGTACATAACAGAGTAATAAGAGTGAGATGACTCTTAACCTGACTTTAGGTGCCTCTGAGGCACATCTACATTCCAGCTTGGCAGCTAAGTACCCTTTAGAGTCATCAGAGTTAATGAAATGAAGAAAGCAATTACTCTTGCCTAAAGTAGCTGACTAGATTTGCCCAGATGGATTACGACATCTCAGCTGACAGAATCTCTGGCAGGATGGGCACCTTTGACATCAAGTTCAGTTGCAGGAAGCTACTACTGTGGTCGATGGCTAATGTTGGGCAAGATGTATGTGGTCCAGATACCTGATGCCTCCTCATGATGACCAGGTACAACTGCTGCAAGAGTAGTTAAGAAGATGCTATTAGAAAGAACCAAAAAAGTGCCAAAGCAAAAGATTTTCAGAAAGATTATTTCTCCATTGCTTACTGACAGGATTGAGAATCAGAGAGCCTGAGAAGAACAAAATTCCCAGAGGGCTTAAACAGAGGAAACTAAAGGACTTGCATGAACATCAGAATTCAATTATTTATGACCCACTGAGAAAATATGTCTCTCCAGCAGCACTTGTGGCACGCCTTCACTTCAGAGCTAGTGCAGGGTGATTGACAAGTTATCATCATCTCCCTAAAGCAAAGCCCACTCTGAAATGCAGTGCCACCCTGACAAGGCCTGTATTGGAATGGGGTTGTATTTACCATCACTCTGGGCTTCTGCTGGTCTGTCACTGCAGGAGGAGGCAACCAGGAGCAGTGGAGGGAAGGGGGAAGCAGATGGCACCAGCATCTGTGACCTTGGCACAGGGTCATAGGTTCCAGTGGTGGTGAAGAAGATGCTGGCCACTGACCACACCAAAGCCCAGAGAGGTTGCCCAGTGTAAGGTGCTTCCCAAAACAAGGGTGTGGCTCCCAGGAGTAGCTATACTAATGTGCAGAATACCCAACAATAACAAAGAGTAATTAGATTTTTCTCTTTGAAGGGCTGTACCTTTCTTAGTTGCTTATGAATTGAAGCTCACCCTTCCTTGCACTTGCCTTTTGCATGGCTTTCAGATGTAAGCAGGAATCCTTGCTGCCCCTTCTCAAGAGTCTCCTTCTTTTTCTTTCTGCTGCTGATTGCGGGATCTGTACAAGATCTGAAGTAGAGATACTCCATGGTGACAGGCTAATAACAAAACTTCTTGGTTTGCATTTTTTTCTTAGCTATAGGGAACTTGTGCCCTGCTTTAAAAAAACAAACAATAACATACAAAAAATCATACAAAGAGAAGTATACCTAAACCAATATTCAGTTCTGGATGAATCCTATTTTAAAACACCAGTGGAATCACACATACAATATTAGCACATTAAGATGTTCTAAACAGTAGCAAGAGATTTAATTAAAGAAAATCACCCCCTATTGTAGGCTACACTGCGTGACTGTAGCATGGACAAACCTAAGCAATTCTTTGATGAATACTGCCTCATAAGTTACTAATGTCAGATGTATAAATAATGCTATCCCGTGCTCCTGAAGCCTTGTTTCTCAGTGAGGAGCCTCCCTGAGGGAAATGCTAAAAAGAGCAGTTCAAAGATTTACATAGGTCAGGATGTAAACTTTGAGGGAAGTAACAGATTTCCCCAAGCAAAGAAACAGGAAAGGGAAAACCAGCAGCTTTCCTTCTGAAAGGGGAAAACAGATAAAGGACCCTGGTGGCTCCTGCCAAGTCCTTGTGCCTGCTGTGCTGCAGATAGCCCTGCCTTTTATGGGCCGCAGAGCAGGGACCATTCATTATTAGAAGAGAATCAACTTATTTTCCGATTTATTTTTTCCTTTTGAAATTACTAAAACAGGCTTATGGGAGAAGCTAACACTTTGGGTTGCTGTATCCCACCTAATATGGTCAACCAGCAGCACTAAAAAGGAGCAGCAAGAATACAATTTGCTTGTCAGAGCCTTGTGTCTCGCCCTCCCCCCCCCTCCCCTGCCCCCAATAATTATCAGTGTCTGTAGTTTGATAATGAGTGTTCTAGAGACAGAGTGCATGGCCTGGCCAGGAGCTGTGGGTCATGGTACCCTGATCTCCCCAGAAGTCCTGGAGGCCAGTGGTCAAGAAGTGGTGTGGCACAGAGAGAATAAGATGTCAGAACACGTGCCTTTCCTCAGAAGCCTTTCATCTTGATGTCTGGGCACTTTCCCATGCAAGTCACTTCAGTGGAAAGTTGATTCATATCTGTTTACAGCCAAATTCAACCCTGTAAGGCAGACTTGTGTTAAAAGAGAAAAATGCTTTGGTTGGAGGAGAGAATTTCTATTGCAGTAACAAAATGTTGACCCTTTGATGGTCTGAATCTTCTGAGATTTTCTGCTAGTGAAATGAGCTGCTGTGGGTGAAGAAACGAGGTCCAATCCCTCTCCAGAGCACAAATGGGGGGTTTTTTGTGATCTCAGGCTGCCAAAAAACCTTTTTACCAGTTCTATGTAACCCCTGGCATGGAGGTTGGAACTAGGTGATCTTTAAGGTCCCTTCCAAGCCAATATCTTCTCTGATTTCTCTGATTTCTCTGATTTCTGTGACCCTGCCTGGCAGTCCAGTTAATAAACAGGAAACCTGCAAGCCCTCAGCTGCTCAAAACACGATGAGGCATTTCCTAGGTGCTTTCCAGTGTTTTGCTGGGAGCTCATGAGAACTGTCCCGGGAGTGCACTGATGCCCTTGCACACTTCACAAGCTAGGCAGGGGGATTTTGCAGAACCACCTTCCATGCAAGCTCTTGCCACAGAGAGGCAGCCTCCACCAGTAAGACAGAAAGAGAAAAAAAAAACCAAACAGTACAGTGAATGGGGAAGAGGAGCTTTGCAGGAAGCTTCAGTAAATGGAAAATAGGGGCCGTATGGGCGGAATGTGGGGCTGTGCCTGACCTCCCGAGGCACCCCTGCGCCCTGTACTGCGGGTGGAGGCAGCACTTGAGTGACGTGTTTTACACACAGCAACGAGGTTAAGTGTTCCTGACCTGTGAAGGCAAAAAGTTTTATCTGGTGTGAAATGACAGCGTTGTCTTTGCAGCTGCTGGTTCTCAGGACCGGGGCAGCAGTGATACCTATCCTGATGGTTTCTGTGCCCTCTCTGAACAGCTTGGGGGATTCCTGAGCCCACCTTCTGCAGCCAAGGGACCTTGCTGGTGGAGACCACATTGTTCTAGCACAGTGGACTGTCAAATCAGAGCAGGAATAATTTTCAGCAATAAGGATTTACTAAAACCATGAAAACCATGCATAAATTTTGTCCATTATATTAAAAGACCAAGTTGAGAACTTTCTGGGTTTTTTTTCTAACTGAATATATGGACCTTTGTTTCTTTTTGTTGTTGGGGTTTTTGTTTGTTTGCTTGTTTTTTGGGGGTTTTTTGTTTGTTTTTTTCTGGGAACTCTGTGATATCAACATTTCTGAAGACAAAGTCCTTAGCTTTCCACCTGCATGTCAAGGATGTTTTTCTGTTAAATTCCTAATTGTATCAATGAGGTTTACTCATTGTTTCAAAGCTACTAGTAACAATTAGCGTGCTGATGATCGCTGATTAAGAAAAGAAGAGGGAAAAAAGTCTAAGGTAAATAAATCAACTTAAAAATTATCCCTTTCTGCAAACAACAGCTGCACAGGAAAAGGAAGACTGTTAGCCATCTTTCACTGATGCACTAGGCTGATCCAGTAGATGCGTTTCAAGTACTCTGCGGCTGCAAGTTAATATATCCTACACTCCACAGGAAAGAACCATGCAGGAAAACACAAAAAAAGGCAGAACAATTGTGTGAACCAAGTACCCCATCTTATTCTGAAAACATCTGTGCCTCTGAATGTTTCGTTCATTCATTTGGTGCAAAAGTTGTGCTAGCATTTGCAGCCTGTCTTGGATAATAATAGAAAAAGCAAATGTTGGTGTAGAGGTCCTTTGCCTTTTATTTACTTGGGAAACAGAAACTGCTCAGTGGCTGAGGCTATATGGTGTATGATGAGATTTGGAATGGGGAGGATGGCTGGGTGTGTAATGCTAGGACTTTGGAATGGATAAGGAATGCCAGGAGTTTTGGAAATACTGGTTTATGGAGAGCCTCAGTTCAGTAAAAAGTACAGGAATGCTGGCAAAAAAGACTGCAGGGTGAAAGAAATAAATGAAATGCAGACTCACAAAGTTTGGGACAACTGTGACACAAAGCTTCCAAAAAGCCAGGATTTTACTAGTCTACATAACCCAGTTTTCAAATTCTGACATGCTCAGCACAGGACTCTACTTTGGAGTTGAGGAGTACTCTCTAGAGGGTTAATGGTGAAAGAGCAACTGCTTCATTTTACGTAGATAACACAACAAAGCCTGGAAATGCAAATGCATTCAGAAAAAGTCTTTGAACAGGGTTTTTTTTTTTTTTCCTCTGAAAGTTGTTATGTTATGGAGATTTAAGAAAAGTCCTCACTGTTTATTGTCGAGTGTTTATTACAGAAGACGTCAGGAATGGCTGACAAGTTTATATAAAAAATTCCGGATCTTAACATTTTCCCAGTTGTTACTTTTCCTTTCCTACTGCTTCAACTTTGCAGAAGAAAGGGATTAAAGTGATGTATTTTGTCGCACTTTTTCCTGCAGTGAATTAACCCTTGGTCAACAAAGACAGCAAAGATAGTGCAGCTCTATGGAAATTAACTTGACAGCCCATAAACATGAGAGGCTGTTGTTCACTGGATTTCATTTTAATAGGCATTAACAAGGTTTTTGGGTTAAGTAAGCAAATGAAACTAGCCCTGAAACTATAATTTCATTTCATAGCCTTTTCACAGGGATTAGCTATCAGTCTGAAAGGCCTGTGAAGCTTCTAGCTAGCTTTTTAATTCAAATTGCACTGAATCCATCACAATTCCCTCTTCTCCTGAAATGCTATAAACAAGTAAAGAATATCCATTGAGCGTGCTTAAATTTCTTGGTATGTGTCAGATTTTAAATGAGAAAGCTGATGCTGGAATGGTGCAAATCTGCACTGCTCTGCCTAGGGTAAAATCTGCCCTTTCACAGATCTTAAGTTATAGAGAGTCTATTCTGTGACAGTAATTTTACTTTAGAAATTGTCAAAGGTACATACACAAGCTTAAAGAGCAGCTAAGCTTGTTTCCCTTTCTCTCAAATTTCAGGCAGTTTGTGCCTGGGCTGAACTTGATTTGGGTAGAAGCTCTCTGGGTCAGGGCACCAAGCTTGTGTCACTCTGCAAGTTAATCAAAACCAAAGGGACATCTCACTACTGACCTTGATGCTATCGTGCAGCTCATCCTCCTTCTCAACTATCTCACCATCCCAGATGTAATACAACAACTAACAGCTGGGTATAAGCACAAGCATGCTGTGCCCACTTTGAGGGTCAAAAAGCACAGAGTAACCACAGTGATGAAGAATCAAGATGAGTGGTTTTAATAATCACTTCTGACAGAGACCAGTGTATGGGAAATTAAAATAATGGAGTTTATGTGTGCTCAGACTGAACAAGTCTTCCAGTCTAGAGAAAACACAGAGCTTCCTAACAGGACAGTCAGGACCTCCCTGTAGGAGTTCCCATTGGGCCCACAGCTGGTGGTGCTGGGACCATGCTTGATGGACAGCTCCAGTTCTGCGCAGAGGCACCAAACCTTGAACACTTTGGGGACCCTGAGCACCTTAATGGAGTTGTACCACAGGGGGTCTGGCATACCAGAGAGCAGCCCCTATTTCAAACCAGCCCTGTAAAGCTGAGGACCACACCATAACAGGCATAATGAGTGCATTCTCCTGTGACCATGAAACAACCGAGCCTGGATGGTCCAGGACAGAAGACAGTTGGTGCTAACACCTGGTGTAGGATTGTACCAGAGCTTGCTCATAGCCTGCTGTATGGACACTGCTGAATCAGGCTGGAGATGGTGGTCAGAGGGTGCTGATACTGGAGCATGTGACAGGTGGGCAAGTCATGTAGCACTACCATGTCCATTGAGACACACTTCTCAAAGTATTGAGTGGATAGAATTGGGTGATTGATGGAAAATTGTTTTCCCAGGGATTCACAATTCAATCTACCATGCTTACATTCTTTTCATCTGCCTTAATGCAATTGTTTGTATAGATATTTGTGAACAGTCTTTTATTTATCAGTAGGTATTATTACCAGACAAGTGAATGTATTGACACCTGAACAAAAGGGTTCTCAGAAACACAAGCTCTCTCTGGAAGCAGCTGCCCTGCCACCCTACACATACATATATACTTGATGAAAATGTGACTAGAGAAACAAAATGTAAAGCATACAGGATTGCCAATAAATGTCATTGATGTGTCCTGGTCAGGAAGGAAACCAGTTATTTTTAAAACAGGGTTTTATAAAAATAGCCAAATATAAGGCATTCTCTGAAGAGGAAAAGCAGGAATCAAAAATGCTCAGTAGCCTTCCTGCAGTACACAGCTTATTCACCATCCCTGCTACAGGCCCAAACTGAAGCAGAGCAGAGCCTTTCTAACACCTATTAATGTGCCTTCTCCTCTTCTCGCTAATAGCATCAGCACATCTAAAAAAATCTGTAGAAATAAGCACGACAGAGATTAGCACTTCTGTGTGGCTCCGATTCAGATTTCTTACTCATGATCAGAAGGGTTGAGAGCAGATTTTTCTGTGTTCCTGCCTCATGCTGTCATTAATAGATGTTCACCCTGTCTTGTAGCACACATGAGACTGATGGGCCAAGACAGAAACTCTTCACTTTCATTCCTCTTTTCAGGAATTTAGAAAGACCCAAATTGTCCTAGCAAAATCCCACTGCAGGCACCTCTGTCTGATGGCTCATTCAACACTCTCAAGTCTCCAGCAATACCTCCCCTGGAAGATCCTGCCCTGCAGCCCCTGGTAAGAAGAATGTCCTCTGGGAAGGTACATGAACAGGATCCTTGGATATCGTCTGAGACTCAGGAAGATAAGAAGCTCAGTGCCCAGAAAAGTCTGTGTCTCTGTGCTAAAGAACAGGAATGTAAATAGTGTATTAAGTTCTTGTATTTGACATCTGTGATCTCAGCAGAGGGGAGGAGAAGGAGGAGGTTGTCATGAAGAAAACATCAATGCATACTACCTGAAGGTTTCTATTTCAAAGATTTTTCAAAAATGTTTTATGTGTTATTTGCAAAGATGTGTACTGTATAAACAGGAACTGAAATATTTATTAAGATACTGCACATCCCTCTTGGCTCCCTCTCTCAAGCTGGCTTGGAGCTATTATATCAGCTTTGGGAGTCTTGTGTACAACAAACAGCCCAGGGGCTTAATTTTGTGCAGCACTTCCCGAACAGCTACAATTGCAAGTTCTGCTTCAGTAGAGTATGAGGTTAGAATATAACAAGATATTGTTGTTTTAATGCTTCTGTCACATGGGTACATAAGGCATGGGGGATAATCAGGAGCTGGTTATTAAAAATCAATTTACTCCAGTGTGTAGTGGAATCTAAAGTGCAGATATCCACCATCATAAGTAATACAACACCCCCCCCCCAACTTTATTGTGAATCTCCTAGTACATGAATTACTTTTTCTTTTTTTTTATTGGAGTTGTAGTTCCTGGGAAAAAAAAGGAAGATTTGGAAATACATTGTGGAAGCATTAAAACATTTCTGGACAGTTAAAAAGGACACAGATGTATTCTTAGCTTCCTTCTTTGAAACCATTTTTATGTTTTTACAGCCTTTATTAGTGAATTCACTTACTAGTGCATTTTTAGGGTTTCCAGTTCCACCTGCATTGACTACATGCCATAATTACCAATTAATATTATACTTATGTTTCAAGATTGCTTTTTTCCCACTTTTCCAAAATTTGAAGTCTTGATTTTATTCTCTAAATTCATTCTAGCCCGTAGCATAAGCTTTTACTGGGGCTATTCAAAAACTGTATTTTTAATGTCTGTTTTCATTAGCTTTGAAGACTTTAGAATTTCAATGAGTTTGGGAATGCTATTTTCCAGTGTGGGAGTCACTTTCCCTGAACAGTCTGGAGGAAGAGAGGAAGTGTTTGCTTTCCTCACTGCAAAAAGATGATGTCCTTCAATAAAACATATTTCCTTCATGCTTTAAAATGACATCTTACTTTCACACACATAAGCCTGCCATGTTTAAATGGCATTATAAAGATGACAAACTCATGCCCCATGCCACCCATGTGAAAGGTCAAAAATGCCAGAATTATATCAACATATATTCTGAGGCATATTCTTTTTGTGTTATGATGTTGACCCTATGTATAGGATCATGTGCTATTCCTCTGTAGATGCTACCTCTTGCCCAGCAAACTGCTTTCACATGACTCAAATACATCTGATTTAGCAATAAACACTGGAATAGAGGAAGAGCAGCTTCTATCTTTCCTTATGCAATGCACTGGACATCCCTTTTCATTATTCTTACGAATATCAAGCAGTACTAGACCTTCATGTGTCTCCATTTATTGTGAAATCACAGATGTCTATTTAGCACTGGATTATAGCAAGGTAAGTAAAATTTCTTTCAAAGTTATTCTAGATTCACATTGGTGATAGTTTGGGGAGAAGCCAGCCTTGGCTACCATAAAGCCATTTCTAGTTTCAGAGATTCTTTGGCTCATGTGCTCTCCAGAGTTGTCTTCTTTAGACAAGGAGCAGGCACTGCAACCAGTGGCCAGATATTGTCCCCCTTCCTCTGCACCACCAACCTGTCAGCTGAGCAAGAACTGCTGCTGCACAGAAAGGGTTCTGTGGTCACATGCCTGTTTTTTTTTCTCCAAAACCAGTCTCAGACTGATCACCAGTCTGAATAACAAACCCAAAGCAGACAAGTTAATGCAGGAGTGGCAGGAACTTCACTCTGAGCCAGAGCTCAGATTTTGAAAAGCAGCAAGCTCCCAGGGTGCCTCCAGGTTGTGAGGATTGTACAGCTGCATGTGCACACTGGTTTTAACTGTACTCCTTCACAGAGGACTTTTTTGCTGATCTTAGTTAGATGGCAAACAAAAGCCAAATAAAGGATCATTGCAAAAGGTACCAAAAACCTACTACTTTCCAGATGACTTGTGATTAGAACAAGAAATAGCATAGGAAACAGGAAATTTTTTCCTCACTCACACATGGAATGAAGTACCATAGTATTAATGTGGGAGGCTGTGGAAATGCCATCCTGGAGCACTTTAGGGACAGATTAGTAAATATCTCTCACAAACATGCTAGGAATTGCAGATCCTACATGAGGCTAGAAGAGCCTTCTTGGCCACCTGGGCAAGGCTGGTTCATGTTCAACCTCTGTGGACCAGCATCCACAGGTGCTTTTCAAACAGGCAGCTTTCCAGCCACTCTGCCTCCAGACTGACCTGACACTTGGTCTTGTTGAACCTCATACCATTGGCCTCAGTTCCCTCAGCTGGCCCAGATCCCTCTGCATATCATTCCTGCCCTCCAGCAGATCAACACGCCCACCCAACACCTCCACCTCTCCCTGACTGACTTTCTGCTGGATCACCCGTGCGATGGTGGCTGCTATATGGTGCACCCAAACAGTTTAGAGACAATTACACTGCACTCTGTTGTGTTCGAGTGCATCCAGCATCCGCTGCTCTCCATGACATGACTGACTCATCACTGGAAAGACACTTTGGAAGAGTGCAGTAAATCCATCTCACTTTGCCTGCAAACTGGACTGTTTTCCCAGAAGAACAACCAAAACTCTCTTTCAGGAACTGAATTTCAACTCTTCTTCCATCACACTCCATCAACCCCACAACCACTGAGATAGCTGGTAGTGTAAGGAGGCATAAAAGCCTTAGTTTAACTACTGTGCTGTGCTAGCAGTAGACACAAGTGAAAAAGAATAGCTGACAGATTTTTTAACTCTATTAAGATCTCATTTTAAGATTTCACATCTCAACAGAAAAAGCAGTGAGAGTGTGGCTCACACCGTCTTGAGGGGACAAATGAGCTTAGACAACTCGGCAGCCAACGAGCAGAAGATGGGGAGCTACCGAGCAGGACAGCTCGATGCCAAGAGCAAGCAGGGAGCTGATGTGCCACCAGCTTCATCTGAATATTCAGCAAAGTAAGTTAAATGGTGACACCTTGTCCTGGCACATATCCTATCCTCTCCTGTAAAACAAACCCTGGCACACAGCACATGTCGTGTCACTTGCTTTTTTCCTTTTGGAGGAAGAGTGAAAAAATTCTGCACATTTGTGAGACATCTGCACTTAAAGCCACAATAGCAGGGCATATAGATGACTCTGCCCTTCAAAAAATAAATCCTGGGGCATATTTTCATGGAGTGCTTTGCCCTCTGCCCTTGCTAGGCCATGGAGTCTTAAGACTACAGTCACAAGGATTAAGGCAGAAGCATTGCACAGACTGAAGGCATCCACCACACAAGGCTAAGATTTTTAAATTAAGATGAATAAAACCCAGTGGTACCTGAGATGTCAAAGGTTTAATAAAGCTTCTAAAATTGCCCATGTGAGTTTCCTGGCTGTTTATGGCATGGAGGAAATGCTTTTGAGGACCAGGGAGGTGTACGTAAATCAGCAGTTCTCCCTGACAGAGAATTTGAGGAGGGAAATGTGTAAAAATGGGATGCATTTGGAAATCTGGGGGGTGAGGTGGGAGGCAGCAAGGGCTGATGGAGGAGTGGTTGGGCAGCACACAGGGAGGTTCCAGAGGGTCCATTTCAGAAATAACTCTGAGGTGCAGGTCTTGGTGGGGCAAAGCAACCACTTCTTCCATTCACAGTGAGGGCTATGGAGAGGGTGGTAGCTTTAGGGGAGTTTACCCAGACTTCAGTCTCCTTTTGCCTCATCCACTACTTTCTCTTGCAAATCTGGAAAGTGCTTGGCAGTGCCCTGTTGCCCCTCCTCCAGCTCACCTGGGAGAAGCCAAGTCAGCAGCTGCTGAAACGCCTTCCATAAACCCTCCCTATTGCCCTGCGTGCCCATGCACACCCCCCAGTGCAGGTCAACCTGCCCAGCTGGTTCTGTGGTGGCTGAAACCTGTGCAGGATGCTCAGTCACTGGAGCCTGTCAGCTCCACAGCAGCAGCTGCAAATGCCACTATTAGCAAAGCAGACTGAATTCAGGAGCAAAGAGCCTGTTTTTCAGGGAAGATATTTGGCACTTAGTGGTTTGCCTCTCAGTTGGTTATGGTATCAGGAACTGTGAATTAGCTAGCTTCAAACACAACAGTCATCTTGCAAGTTACAGATGAAACCAGAAAAGGTGATCAGAAAGAAAGGCTTCTCAAAACTTACAGGTTATGTCTCTGTCTTAATGGAGAAGTGGGTGTTTCTCTAGTGGTAGGAAATGATTCTTCCATGGAGTATAAATTCTGTGAAACATCATGAAACACTGGGTTCAAGATTCTCCTAGAAATTTATCCCTCTGGCTCTTTATCCAGGCCAAATCCAGGCTGAAGGAGTGCCCACATCAATCCATTTAGAGAAGGAGGATCACAGCAAACATCTCATGACAGCAGCTGACCTTACAAGAATGCCCCTTCACTGTGGCAGAGCCTTGACATGGATCCTTGAACTTGCAAAACATCTGTCATTTTGAACGACTGCATTGGGACATGGCATCCCCAAGCCTTGTTCTCTATTTGCTCTTCAACCTGAAATCCAGTCTGTTCAGAAGAATTCAAGTGAATGTTTTGCAGTATTTATTTTCAAATATTTGAGCTGGCTTGGGGAAAGCAGGATCTTTTCATCTCCACAGCAGCCATTTCTCCATGGAAATAGAAGGGTACTTTACTTTTAAGGTAAAGGAATAAAGGGTTTTCAGCTAGTTAATAATGAAAAGAAATTACATTCAAGAGTTTGCATTATCAAATTCTTCTATTAAACACAGAGAGGGAAAAGTAACAGAGCACAGCTCCAGGCTGGGATGGTGATATAGCATTATTCCTATTCCCCCTCTATTATAGCTCTTAAAATGATCTGCAGACTGCACCTCAAGACAGCTGAAGACAAAGGATCTCACAGAGCCAGAGATAAGCACTACGTTTTATCACTGAAAACCCCTTTAGTCCTCTTGACTCAAACAGATGTAATCTAGACTGGATGCCTAATGTTCATCAACCTTTTGATATCTTTCTGACTGTATAAAGGGACCACAAATGCAGCATAAGTATAATTTATATATACTATAACCTCACTTTTCATTGCCCCAGTGGAGACTTGCTAACTATGAGACTTGGGCCTAGAAAGTTCACATTAATTCATGCATTTGTTGTTTCTTCAAGTGTAAAATGGCCATTGTATAGCTGAAAATACCAGTGCTGCACTGCAGCTTCATAATGGAAGACAAATAAAGCATTCAGTGTTCAGAAGATACCGCAAGGGCCTGTCTTGGTGAATCTGCCGATCACCACAGCATCCGTCAAGCAAAGTCTTCTCAGAGAAAAAGCATCTGTGATTGAGACTTCTCATACATCTGACAGCTCAGGAGGTGACTCACACACTGTGGAGTGGGGGGCTGGTGTAGAATTAAGCCGACCAGCTTTGGTCAAAATCAGCTCTGAGAGCAGAGACAAGAGTGGGAAGAAAAAAAATGGCTCCATTGTTAGAGTCACGCCCACGCCGGGACCAAGGCAGCAGGAAGGCTACTGCCACTTTTTTTGCCTCCCTCAAGAAAACGTGGGCTTCATTTGTTTTGATTTCCTCCACTGAGGAGCAACCAGTGCCCTTGGGCTGCATGAACATCTGAGTCCAGGGGATCAGTGGTGGGCAAAGGCAGGGGGTGACCGCTTATACTCCATAACAGGTGGTGCCCAGGGATCATGGCACTTGGTGATTTGCTGTCAGTAGAGTCAGGATGTATTTGCAGCCACTGTACCCAACCTGTGCCACCTGAAGCAGGGACGAGGAACTCCATGATGAAAGGAGACCCAAGTGGCCAGCACAGAATGAGGGAGCTTTCTGGGGTCCCATACTGCTCCCCTTAGCACACCCATCTCACCCTTTTTAGTCCTCTGCACCAGAAATGCTCTCAGTTAAGTGGTTTTTAGGGGCATGCAGGCTAACTCTGCTGTTTAACAATAGTTAGTAGGAATACATAGATAACTTCTATTTATCTTCTTAATCTCACATTAATCCAGGAATGTGTATTTACATTTAGGATTTCTAAGTATCCTGCTTCTCATGTGGGCCTGATTCTTAATGACCTTCTGAATAATTCATTCTAAAAGCCTCTTTATTTTCTTCTCTACAGTTTAATTAACCTCTTGGTGCAGTCAGTGGGATTTTACCATAAAAGCATAATGCATTTTGCATTAGTGTGTAACTCATGCTGGAAGAATCTAAGTCCAGCCACTAAAGAGTTAATAGCAGATTCTGACTTAATACCATTTTATTACAGATGACAAATAATAACAGATAATTTTCTTTATATGCCTGAGTACTGCCTTAGGATCCAAAGAAAGAATACTCATCTTGCCCAGCATCTGGGCACGTCCACCACCTTGCACTGAGGCAAGGGCAGTATCCTGCATTAGTTTTCTGATAGAGTTCTCCCTACCCTTGCCAAAAGGCTGAAGAACACTCCCAAATCTGTGTCTATCCTCTGCCAGAGCTTCAGGTGCTAGATGTTATAGGTGACGTAATTACAAGGTCAGGAGGACCTTGACTGATACATGAGTTCCCAGGCAGCGCCATTTCGGGTTCCTACCAGTAGACTTCATTGACCATCTCAACCAAAGACTTGGAATTCAGCAGCAGAAAAGAGCTTTTCTCCTTTGGGCTGTAAGTTGGCCATGCTTATCAAGAACTGTGACCTAAAGTTCCTTGTCCAAGGAGTTAGACCACTTTCTTCAATGAGAAATCTTTTTTTAGTTTGCAAATAAAGGTTGTGGTAATGTGGTAGTGGACAAGTCTTCATGAATACCCACTTATGAGGTATCTTATTTCTAACTTGTCATCTGTTCCAGGGCTTCTAACTACTCTGTGACTGCTGCAAATTCACCTGCTTAGTTTCACAAAGTTTGGGGATATTATTCTCTCTCTTACAGAAGTTAGGAAATGGTGATACAACAGAGAACAAAAAAAATCAAATTGTCTCCAGTTGCGTCATCTGGGTGGGGACACCCGGAGAATCTTTGCTTGCTCATCCCCCCATGGTACTTTGCCTGCAAAGTCAGGTTTTCTGCAAAATGTCCCTTGTGCTCATACATGCTCTTAGGAGCTACAGGGGAGCTCTTGTCTGCAGCTACTTCAGTGGGAGAAGACCTTCCTGATGCCATTTATCCCATCTCTGGGCAAGTTTCTGTATCTCTTTCTTGATAGAAAGTTGTACTTGACCAAGTCATGGTTGGATACCTTTAGTGCAATAACTCACAGTGGACCAACTAAGCATCACTTTGGTGCTGTGGTGAGGGATGGCACGGGGGCACATCAGGCTGTGCTGGGCCAGAACCCAGAAGAGCTCACAAGAGCAAGGATCTGTGTTTCTCCTTGGGCTTGTGAAAGATAACCAATGTTGTAGTGCGGGACAACAAACCAACACTAGACAAATAGGCTAATGATTAAGCCCCAGCTGGTTTATTCTGGACTAATTAAGGCTGAGTCTTTAGCTGGAAAAAGTGACATTGGATTTAAATCATCCATGCACGGTGTCAGGAAACAGATTCTCTCATGGTGCTTTATTTTCCCCCTAAGTATTGTCCGGGTTCAGATGGTCAAAACACGCCGTGGCAGTTATTCACTGTTAATTATTTGATCCTTTCTTAAGATCCTCTTAAGCAACCGCGTTGTTATGCAATAAACAGCAGCAGGTTGCCACAGAGCCGGCGGGGTGCGAGGAAGCCGCCGTACCTTAGATAAGCGGCGGGGGTTGGCGGGCAGCGGCAGCGGGGCCCGGTGGGCAGGGGCGCTGGGTCGGGCTCGGGGGGCTCGGGCAGGGCAGCGCTTCCTATGCAGAAGCTGCACCAGTGCTTCGGCTTCCTGAGCATCTGCGGCTCACGGGACCGGCAGGCCCCCACCACTTTCCCAGTAAGGGCCGTTTGCTTCCTTTCCACCCAGACAAAAATATAATAAACCACCTACATTTTGCAATGGGGCTAAACTGAAACCGCCTGGTTTGGGGGGTTTCTCTTCTTCCTCTCTCCTTGTGTGCACATGTGTGTATGCACACAAATACACTTGGAAGAGTGCAGTGTAGCGGTGATTCTCTCAGTGGTGGGATATACTTTAGAGGAGACACTCCAATTTCTACACTGTTTTTCTCTGTTTGAAATATTTTGTAATTCTCTTTACCAGGCATTCTAGACCTTTATTCTTTCCTCACTGCACAACACAGCTTGAACCAGAGTGGCAACCACTACCTCCATGAGAGAGGCAATAACTCCACATTATTTTGCTCCCAAGTGCTTCTGAAGACATTTGAGTGATTTGCATCCTGGCTTTTCCTGAGCATGGATGAAAAGCCAACATTTTTGGAGTCTTCGATATTGCAGACTGCAAAATGTCCCACATATGGACCACACAGACTCAGAAAAGGACAGAAATGGCATTCTATTCCCTATGAGTTAAGGGGGCTCAGAGAGGGGATCACAGAAGCCAAAGCTGGGCTACCTTTTGCTGCTCAGGCTCTCAGCACAGGGCTCTTTTACCTTGCCCTGGAAAGCAAATGGCAGTGACAGCCCAGCTGGAGGTGGGGAAAGCCTGACTGCTTTTTGTCAGGTGCTCATTCCTGGCACATAAAGCCTACTTTGCAGCATATTTAGGGAGAAGTTTGAGGGGTAGCTCTATCTGTGAAGCCTGATGTGGTCTCTGGGCACCAGTGCCTGCCTCACTCCTCACAGGAGTGGCCAACCCAGGCACTCCTGCTGGGAACCATATGTTTCACAGGGCCAGAGGCAGCATTTTCAATAGTCCCTGGCACTTGTTCATCATGTTAATCTGCCCCAGCCTGAATTTGTGCCTCTCAGTCCCCTGCCCATCTCAGGAGACAGGAGAGCCTAGCAGGCTGGGGGATGCTTTTAGACATGGGCATTTTTCCAAATGTATAATGCCAGGGTTTAGGTTGTTAGGATACCTACATGTTTAAAAGGGCATTTTATTTTAATATATTTTAATACTTACCTAAATGCTTACAGCTCCCAAGAGTTCTCCAAAGATTAACTTAATATTTTTTTGCATTGCACATGAAGGTGATCATGCACTTCACAGAAGAGAATGTATTCATGAGAATGTTATGAGGAGCTGTCTCTTGGGGTCTTTTAAATGATTTTTTGTAAGACATTTTCTACTAATGCACATTAGTTCAAAAAACTGGTGTCCTGTACCTGGAGTTTCAAAATTAGGAAAGTATTAAAAGACTATTTGCCTCTGAGATTTTCAGAATGGCCCCAAGCAACAGTTCTCTGAGAAAAGAAACCAGAAATTTGTATTTTCAACATTTTATTTATTTTTTAAATTTAAGGAAGTGCAAAATTTAGGGGGTAAACTCATTGACTCAAAACCATTAAAAGCTGAACTAGGTGTAACAAATATAGATGTTTTAAATTTTTTTCCTGTGTAATGTTCAAATCGGCCCAGTAATGAAGTAAACATCATGCAGCCTGATTGTGCTTTTGTGTTGTAATAAGATGCGATTCTTTTTGCCAACATCCTAGCATTAGAAACATACACCAAAAGTATTGCTTAAATCCAGCCAATCTAGATTGCTTGTTGTTGTTTGTTCCAAAGTTTCTTTCTCAGTCAAGACAGCTAGATTTCTGTGTCCTAGTAGGTTTTGATTTTTATTATCAAAATTATTTGCACTGAGTGAAAACATAGGAAATGCAAATAGCTTGTGGGCTTTACAGATCAGTATGGAGGAAATTCAACATACAATCTGTCTGTCCAGCTGTAACTTGCTGTGTGTTGAAACCTTTATATGCTAAACATATGGTATACGGTTTAAGTCTCCTCATGCTATGGATAGCACATCTTTGAAGGCGTGACTTTAAAATGTGCCTTTGCTTGGGAGACTTACTAATGTACAGCAGAATTCTTTGAGCTGATGGTCATCTAGTCTTTACCAGCAAATAAACTGCAGAGGGGAACAGGCTCAAGCACGGAGTTAGGATGATTTACATGCTGCAGGGAAAAGCCCATAGCCCAAGAGAGTTTTATAAAAAACCTCAAAAGCTGAGCAGAGCTGTTGTTTACGTACTGAAAGTGTGAGTTTTCAAAGGAAAAAAGACACTCAGAAAGTTTCCATTGCTAAAAAGCAAGTTTTCCTTACTGACGCATGTGTGCCAGCATAAACACTGCTGTGTTGTGTATTTAGAGGTTTTCCAGATCACCTCAACACGAATCTGCTTGCTGAATTTTCTAGCTGTAAATGAGCTTTCCAAAATCTGACTACCCCGTGCATCTCTTTATGGGATAGTGTTGCAATGTTACAAGAAATGTCATCTAAAGAGCATAGCGTAATCCTCCACCATAAATTATGTTAGTCAGTCTTCTGGAAAGCTGAATTGGCAAGGGCAAAACGTCACCTCTCTGTGTCTGTCAAACAGGGGTAATAATAATACTTACCTATATCACAAGGGTACATTTAGGATTAATTACTACTCTTCATGCCAAGGATGAATTTCTCCCATGGCGTTTAGTGCTGCCACCCATTAGTGGTAATTTGTATAACTAATTATTGTGATGCCTGCCTGCCAATGTTTTCACACACACACACACACACACACACACACACACACACACACACACTCTATACCAACTTCCTTCTAGAAGACTTTTTGGCACTAGCACAAGTTCTCAGCAGATCTCTCCCAGCTAGGTCTCACTCATGTTTTCTTTATCTGTAAAGCAGTCTTGACAATGAGTCCCCAAGCAGTCTGGGCTATTTGTCCATAAAGCACAAGTATTTCCTGGTGACATTTTAGGATACACTTTCAGCCATCTTTAAGAAAAGGAATTAGAGCAATACCCAGACAGAACCTGCCCAAAACCAGGTTGTGAACCTTTCTGTTCTAGCTGGTCACATTAGGTTATGGCGTGCAGCTCAATAAGAAGAATGTACTGCTCAGTTGTGTCAGGGCTGAGGTAACGTTCACTTCCCCAAGTCAATTGGAAAACTAATTTCCATTTCCAAAAGTCATTTACTAACTGACTGAAACTGTTAATGTTTAATGGATTCACCTCCCACAGCTTCAGCAGTATAAATGCCATCTTTGTAAGCTTGAGTGATTCATCCTGTCACAGGGTAAGCATCCAAAACAGGTGAAACAGTCTCTTTGTTGGCTGCAGAAATAAACTGGGATGGGAGCTTGGCTAGGATGCCTAATATTCAGACAGCCAAAATTAACTGAAATTAATCCTGCTTTAAGATGCTTTTAAAGATGGGAATTAGTTTGTAAAGTCATGGCAGCCTAGAACATCAAAGGTCAGTGAGCACCTCTCGTGGGCTCTTCTCTCAGCTCTGAAAATGTTCTTTCTGTATCATGTGAAACTCTGGTGCTCAGTGAAAAATGCCTGCCCGGTTGTATACCTGAACCCAAAAATACAATGTCCTGTATAGAGCACAGCACACTATAGTGTTTGCATTCATTAAATCCTTTTCCACTGGAAAATTGGCTCTCTGGCTTTGGATATGCATGACACATAGGAAGGATGTCTGTAATCACTTACACAAATGTCCATATCCTTCTGTTCTTCCTGCTCCCTCCTTACTGTCTCTCATGTCCAACCAAACTGCACCTTAAACTGGAAAATGACGAGCCATGAAGTATTTTCAATCAGCTAGAATTACGTCTGGGTCTTGAGTATCATAAAAGCCAGAAAAACTGCATTTACTGAAACCTTTTTCTCTGAAAATGTATTAATAATGTATGATCATACTTTGTAGATAATGCAGTAATTGCTTGCTTGATTATGTAGCCAAAATAATCATTTTCAGAGATGCTTGATTTTTGCCTGGTGACTGCATTTTGTAACATTTTCAGGGTAACAGATGCTCAGCTATTTCTTCTGGTTCAAAAAACAGCCCTAAATTGAAAGTGAATTACTGTAAACCTTCCACAGATATCTAATTTTACTTTAAAAATACATGCAGCCTAAATAGTCTTATACTCTGGAGGGGGAAATCCACACACAAAGCCCATGTTCAAAGAACTCAGCACTCTGCAATTAGCATCACACCCTTCCAAACCAGACAAAATATCCAGAGAGCACCCATTCACACACACACACATGCAAAAACATGTGCTGTCTTTCAAACCTGGTTTTTAAATGTTGATTCTAATTCTATGCCCCAACATAATAGTATTTTATGTAAGTTTTTATAAAGTATGTGCCTATTTCATTAAATAAAGATAAAAAAATAGATACAGAAATAAAGGAAAATAAATACATATAAGTAAATAAATGCATAAATAAGTAAATATATAAGTAAATAAGTAAATACGTAAAGTGATCTTGGCTAGGCTCAAATGAGTTTGAAAACCTGTTTGGGTGGGTAATTGTTTGGAAAGTAACAGACTATGCAAAACCTGGCCTCCAAAATGGAACCAATCCAAACATATGTCTAGGGACAAAAAAGTAGTGAAAAAAAATACTAAAAGAATAAAACTTATGAAGAAAATGAAACTTTGAACTGATTGTTTCCACCAACTCCATAGACTCATGGAGTCATTTAGGTTGAAAAAGACCTTCAAGACCATCTAGTCCAACCATCAACCCAGCACTGCCAAGATCATCAACTAAACCATGTTTCTAAGTGCCACATCGAGTCTTCTTTGCCCATTATGGTAATTAGTAAGTGATCACCATCCTTTGTCTCAACCTATTAGCTTTTCCATCTTAATTGTTGCCCTTTGTCAGTACCAATATTACCAAGGCTTTGTGAAGGTCCCAGTTCACAGGTCTGTGCAGACCAGCTTTCTTACTAAGTGTACAGGTATCCTTTTGCTCTTCAAATTCAAGAGCAAAACTCTCTGCAGAAGGAGCTTTTCCACCTCTGGTGTGATGCCATGCAGCAAAAGCATCGAGAAGACCATGCTGCTGGTGGGCAAAGCCCAAACAGAGAGGGCATCCACTCTCATGCCAAGGAATAGCATGGCTAGTGTGTCACCTGGTGAAGCTGAGCCTCCCACTGCAGGCACTGCTGCCCCAAGGAGGAAGCTATTTGGAAATCAGATCTCACCACGGACTGTTGATTTTTTAATCGAATTCCAAAAACTCCTGCTCTTGGTTTTGCCAGCTACTTTTTATTAAACAATAAAGTACTTTATTTTTCACATAGATGTGGGCAAATTGTTTTCTAGCTGTCTTCTCCCTTGTTCAAGTACATTTTCACTATGGCCAGGCCCGAGGTAGGAGGCAATTTAGTGCTTGAGAAGAGAGCTGTGACCAGATGTAGCCAGCAGTGTAAATGGGCTCCCTCTTACTCAATCCCACCTATCAGATCCTCATTCAGGGTGCTGCAATTAGATGAAGTAATGTCTGGGACTAAAAGAGGGAGAATGATCTTTTCTAGGGTTAGTTTTGTAAATAAGACATTGAAATGAATGCAAAGCAATGTTGCACTAAAGAGGAAAAAAGAAGAAAGAAGTGGCCAGTCTGGTTAGTGATTGACTGCTTAAGATCTGTTTCTAAACAGGAACTTGGGCTGGAAAATGAGAAGAAAACATCCCATAAGGTATGGCTGGTCATGGCATGCAGACTAAAGATAAGAGCATCAAAAAGAGAATCTGTGCTCGGCAGGTGGAAGAGGTCAGTGCTTAGAAATGACTCTGTACAATTTGCATAGGAGGCAATGAGAAGTCTCACCCCTGCTCCTGTGGGGATCTGTCCCAGACTGGTGGCATTGTCTCCTCCTTGTGCTGCCTCTGCCCAGTCCACTGAGGACATGGGAAAGATTTCAATAAAAATGCTAAATACTGGGAGATAAGCTTAAATAAAAGAAAAAGTTGAGGCAATCTATGTGGTCATTAACCACCTCATTGAAGGGGTAATTTTGCAGTCATTATTTATCTGATTTTGATTCTTAGAATACAATTAATATGGTCAAGAAAATATTCCTTGAATGATCTGCCTCCAGCCTCAGCCACAGGTCGCTGTTCCCTGAACAACAGACAAATGCAGATGAGGGAGAAAACCAGGGGGCAAAAGCCATGACATGTCTCCATTTCAGCTTGTTTTACATACCATGCAGCACAAAATCCTGCCTGCTCAAGCACCAGACGTTGGTTTGGGTGGTGCCTAAGCATGAACTGAAACCTTCTTTAAACAAAGCACAACGGGAACTACCTCTCTTTCAATAAGGCCCTTAATGGAATGTCACAACCATCAGTATTAGACCTGGGCTTATTTAATATATTTCATTATTCATGATGTAGAATTTTACAAAGGAGTAAATTAATTAGAGCTGACGAACAAACAAAACTGGCAGGTACATACTATGTTGCTGCCAGTAGTTAAACTATTTCTCTGGCAGGAAGATTTTTTTTTTCCTTCCAGCCAAAATTAGCTGGGCAATTTCCCCAAATTAGTCTATCTCCCTGTCCTGGGAGCAGCTCCTCCAGGCAGTAAAGCTGGGTGCCATCAACCCTGTGGAGTGCCTCCTAAAGGAGCTGTATGTCTGACAGTGGTGCCTGTGCCAGACTGTTTCAGGAGCTTGTTCAGATTGAGCGGACAAAATAGCACAGAATTCATGCCTTCCACACATTTAGCCCATCCACTTTTATATTCTCTATATACTTCTTCCCACATACTTCTGAGGTAGCCACGGAGGAGAGGAGCAGCTGCACAAGGACTACAGGTGGGTGCTGGAAGGCACTGGTAAGGACATAATGAAGATGCTTTGGCAGGAGCTATCCTAGTAACAGTGAGTATCTTCAGAAGCAAACAGTTAGTTTAGCAAGCTGCATCTGCAAGTACTTGGTAAAATAGCCCTCTTGACAGACTTCTCAAAAATAATCAGTTCTTTTTTCATGACAAAAGGCCACTTGACAGCAAGACTAAAAATGCTACACAAAGGATCGGTGATAGAATAATGCAAATTCTGAAGTATTTCTTCTTCTTGTAAAGTCTCCACAGTTAGTCTGTCATGCATAGTCATGTCATAATATGCATAATATGCATAAGTCATAATGCATAGACGTAGAGCTGGCTGTCACAGAAGCCCTGTACAGCCCACTTTCTCCATTTGGGGTAAAATGCTAGCATCTATTTTGGAAGAATTATATTGAGACTGTCTGCTTGGAAGTGACAGACTTTCTGAAGCTGTACGGATGTTCAGGAATGGTCTTTTCAAGTTCAGCATACTCTTAGGAGAGAGGTTTTGGACATTATTAGACAAAATTAACCATATTCATATGGTGTTTATGAAATATGCTTGGTTGTTGTTTCCCATTGCAGCAGATGGTACCCAAAATAAGAAATGACCTGGAACCTCATTACCAACTGCATCAAGTCTGCACAAAACTGCTCAGGAAAGTAGGAAAATATTTGACTAGTTTTCTTTTGAAGAAGGCTTTTCTTACTTTCAGGCTCTTAGAAAGATATTTAGTGGAAGAGATTCATCACAAATATTCACCACGACACTGGGCAGGAGGGAAAATTAGAAGAACTATCCAGCCTTATGGTGCAGGGTACCCAGTATTGGTCACTGCTTTGGGTTAAGAAGATACATCCCCACAAGGAGGCAGCTATTCCTGAGGTGCAAGTGATGGGCCGCTTGTTTCCAGCCTCCCCTGAAGCAGCTGATGGGACTGTTGTCCAAGACTGCAATGCTAAATACTAGAAATAATTTTCCAGGGAAATAGCTGAAGTCTCTATAGATAATCAGCTTTGAGGCTGCATCTCCCCATGTTTGGGGTTTTTGTTGGGCACTGGACACCACGTTCTCAGTATGGCTCTTACAACTCAGCCGCATTGCAGGGCTCCCTCACTCCTGCAAACTGCTGCTGTGTTGCCTTCCCCTTTCATGTGAGTTTGTAAAAAGTCTGTCCTGGCCTCCCCACTGAAGGAATGACCTCCAGCTACACTGGATTTCATGGAAGGTACAACCACCCAGCCCAGCCCAATCAGTCAGCTCTGACATCACAAATCTTGGCTTTCCCACCTCCCCTCCTTCCCACTTCTTGATGCAGTGACCAATTCCATATTTTGATATGAATTTGAACCTAGAAAAATGTGTGCCAGCGTGCAATTCATATTTAATTTGCCATCAGAAGAATTACTGGTTTTAATTTTAAATAGCCATTTACTTGATGGTTGAGCTCTTTAGTTTTTACTGGAGGAACACACATCCCAGAGGATAACAACACTTCCGTGTAGGAAAGCTGGTTTTAGCCTGTTTTCTAAAACTTCTACTGAGCCCCAAAGGCTGGTTTTTTTGTCATGGAGGAGAAACAAAACAGTTTTTTGTTCAAGTTCCTTGTGCAAAGGAGCAGATACATTTCCTTCTCCAGCTGATATGCTGTAGATCAGCTTTAACCATATTTGCAGGTATTGCTGCGGTTTGGCTTGTACGTAACCACAGATTACAATTTGGGTGCCAAACAATCTAGATAGCTCATCATATGACTGTAACGATCTCACAGCACAAGTGGGGTCCATGGTTCTCTGTGCCATCTTTGCTCTAGAACTGGCTGCACACAAGTATAAAACTACATTTTTTTTCCTATCTGTTTCTGCACTGGAAGGAGGAGGCTTGGGTAGGCAGGCAAGGTGTGCAAATACTTGTCCACAGTTCTAATTTGTGCATACCCATGGGCTTGGGCATGAGTCAGGCTCCACTTCAGAGAGGCTTTTGATATCAGAAAAAAAAATCTTGAAAAGATGATGAATTTGCACGCGCTCTCTGAGCTGGTGACACCCAGCCACATGTGTTGCTCTACAAGACTTGAGGGCATCAGGCCAGAAAACATCCTGGGTGATTTTATTTCTGAAAATATTTCTCTTGTCATATAAGTGGTTCCTTGGACTGTCCAGTTACTAGATGGTAAATGAAGCATCAAAATTCTTACTCTCCAACCGGTTAACAGATATCGTCTTCATCATTTGTAACTACGTTACTAATGATCCTGTAATGTATAATGCAAAACAGCTGACCTTCTACCAAGACCCTAATTTTTCTCTCTCTAACTCTGAACTAAGGGCAAAATGTAACGAAGCAGGTAAGTTTTCAGTCTGAATTATTTTATTGCCAAGAAAACATGACAAAATATGGTTTTTCTTCAGCCCTGTCTTCCCTTCCCTCCCCTCCTTCCATTCACAGGGAAGGAAAAATGCTCTTTGCTTTGAACAAATGACAAGAGCAGGTCCAAACCACTGTCACATGGTCATTCATGGAAGCATTGCTCAGGGCAGAGTTGACAGCACCACTCTGATCCCAAGGAGGTAGATCCATCTATTACTTGTGATTGGAAAAGTGCCGGGGTGATGATCGGCTCTCATGACCATCACAAGGCCTCGGGATCCTACGTAATTGCAACAATAGCTTACAAAGATGATTAAAAGAGGATTTGTTCCTAAAGCGGTTCAAAGAAGGGGCCAGAGGGGCTTGGGTCAAACTGCAGATTGCCCTGGCAGTGCGTTTGCCTGTGGGGCAGTGCTTGTTGCAGCTACAGCCTTACACCAACACACACATCCCAAAGAGGGAGCTGAGCCTCCTCCTGCTAGAGAGAGGCCTTGGGCAACTTGCCTAAAACCAGGATCTTCTCCAGTATTGTACTCCTTCACAGAAAAATCAAAAATATTGAACCCAGCAAGAGCTGAGCGGGGCAAGGAAACTTTATAAAGGAGAAATTTAAAATAAAAAAGGATGAAAGATCCTAAAATGTTTTTTCATTCCAGCTCTTTGGGACAGAGGCTGGAAAGAAGCGGGTAATATGCTTCCTGCTGGGATTAAATGACAGAGTAACAGAGGCTACCTGTGAAGCAAATCCTCTGGGTTAACTCCTCTCAGTGCTAGAGAAATCCCTGCCCCTGTCAAGTGCTGGTGGCTTCTTTGCAAGGGGCAATGAAATACAGCGTAGATATTCTCCTTGACCCTAGAAGTTCCATATGTGGCTCCACAGAGAAGATGGCTGGTAAGTGCTGGTGGGGATGCTCATCCCTGTGGTGGAATCACACTGCTCTTGCTGCCTTGGTGCTGCTGGTGCCTCCCACAAAGAACCACACAGCAGAGGGCAGGCAGTGCAACACTACTTGCAGACAATGGAGGAATCTTGAAAGAATGTTTTTTTGATAAAAAAGGATTGTTTTGTTCTTCCGT
This sequence comes from Lanius collurio, assembly GCA_020086605.1. Taxonomy (NCBI): domain Eukaryota; kingdom Metazoa; phylum Chordata; class Aves; order Passeriformes; family Laniidae; genus Lanius; species Lanius collurio. The sequence continues at coordinate 17,544,024 of JACBWW010000020.1, read as the reverse complement.
TCAAGTGATCAAAATCAGCTTGGTTCTTTCTCATGCAACCTTACATGTGAAACTCAAACCCACTGCTGCCATTCAAAGGGGTCTGAGAACTGCTGAGAAATCTCCCAGGAGCTGACAGTCGATGGCTGAGGAGCATGCAGTAAGGCACTGGTCAGCCATGTCCTCTGGCTCCTGCTGGAGCTACCTCCCTGTAACCCAGGGCTCTACTTCTGAATGGCAACTCCCCACTACCAGGCTCAGGTATTCCCTGGTAATGCCCCAGGCCCCTGAAGTCTCCAGCAGCTTAATGAATTTCTGTAAAGTAATTGTAGTTCTTGTGTTCTGTTAATTTCCTGGGGAGAGAGGGGTAACCAGTACTGCTCATATTTTTATTTTTTCTCCATGTCCCAAAATGCTAGAAGATTTAAAGGGAAAAAAAAAAACTTCAAAATTTAGATAACTACTTGAAGTGAAGCTATTTGATTTTATGCTACATAATTTATTTCATCGATATAGTTCAAAGGACGCTGACAAACATCCTCTACAGACATTTATTTTCGTTATTAAAAGGTACAGTAAAATACACTTAATTCCCCACCACTACCCTTTTTAGTGTTAGGTTACTCAGACTAAAGAGCTAAAATGTATCACACTAGTAATTTCACCCTCTTCCCTCAAAAGAGAACCTTTGCAAACACCAGGATTAGAGAGGAAACCTTTACAGACCTGACTTATGAAGGGATAAAGACAATATTTCTCCCTCTGCTGCAGCCAGGCTCGCCCACATGTTGGTATCCAGCCCAAGAGTCTTGCTGGGCTTCTGGCGCTCTTAGCACTGCAACAACTCCAAGGCTGTCCTGAGACAGCAGGGGCTGTGCAGCTACTTACTGCTTTTTGTGCAGCATTTGCCACTTTGGAGCTGTTGTTTCTAGTCCAAGTCTTTCCCTGAGTCCTTTGGTTCAGGGACATCCTATCAACCAGAATGACTTAAAACCCAAAAATATGTTACACAAGAACGTGAGAAATTTCTAATAATGCTAATTTCTGGAAGTAACTACCTAATGTTTAGTCCCAGCAAAAAAAGAAAAATGCAAACAGCTTTTGAAAGAAAAATGGCTGAAGGGAAAAAGACAAATTTGCTTTCATCTCATAAGTAAGTTTGAATTGGCTTTGCTATTTTAACTCCAAAGAGAAAATGCCAAAACCAGCATCTGTGAGCTTGCAATCACCCTTTTTTAATGTACTGCTGTGAGGAACTGATTTAATTTTAAAATATTAATGCTTCAACATTGTTTAGTTTTATTTCTTGAACTGTGGGTTGTAAGTCTGGTATTTGATATCAAATGTAAAAGCACCAGAAGGACACATGCCTTGGCAGTGACAGCACATGCAGCACATGCACAGAAAGGCTCTGTTGCTGGGTAAACCCTCTCGAGGCAGGGAGAGGAGCTCGCTCTCTCCAAGTGGGCACCCTTTAGGCCATGGAGAGGGGCTCTGATGGCCACACCAGCTTCACACACAATCACACAGTAACAGCAAGGCCCCATACCCAGTAATGGTACTTGAACCAGTCAAAAATGAATGCAGTACAATTCACAGAAGTGCAGACAGCCACTGGTTCTCCTACGTCTCAAAACATACAAACTTTGCCCTTTGTGCAGCTGGAGAAAGTCCTGGGGGTAACTTGTGCTACACACGGATGTTCACGGGTCTGTAAGGGGAGCTACGCGCCGTGCCTGCCCGTGTGGAGACCGGATGGTTGGATAACGCTACACACGCCACACAAAGTCCTTATCTGATGTTGCTGACAGCGCCTAGTGGGGAGTGCACACTCCAAGTCCAGCGGGTCCTTTGGGGTACACTGGTTTCTGCTGCCTGTCACAAGCTAGCTAAAATGATTTCTAGGGCACAGACAGAAAAATCAAGTGACGGGAGCAACTGCTGCTAGTAAATAATCTCTGCTGCCTGGCTGGCAACCAACAGATACACCAAGAAGAGTGAATGATAATCAATTTAAGAAATATGGACAATCTGTCAGGGAACATAGCTTCAGAGCAATTTCTGGACAGCAAATTAGTAGTTACAGAATAATCTTCTAAGAAATTAGTGCACAGGAAACATGGCAATTGGAGGTCATCTTTAACCATTACTCACAGTTACAGAAGTTTCTGGGAACCACAACTGAACTGCAGAGGAGATGATCACATTTTTATTACAACTTAAGTTCTAAATGAGGCACTAAAAAGTCTATGCAACTGTTCCTTCTCTTATTGAGACTCAAACATCCCTACAAGACAAGAAGGAAGTTTCCTAATCCACGTACAAGATGAGGGAAACATTTTACTCTTCTGGTTTCAGCCTACAGAACACTAGAATTCAGGATGCTGTTGTCCAACTTCTCCAGTGATCACTGTGAACAGTTTGCTCCAGGGTGTGAACAGTCATTCCCTGGTGACTTGGCCCAGGAAAATTTTATCTCCATTTGCCTTCCCCAAGGACATATGTAGAGATGTGAAGAAGAAACAGAAACAAAAATCTGGTAGTGCTGATGCATATGATAGTGATCACTAACTCCATGTATACCCTAGTGTTTCCATAATCTTTCCTCTTCTCTCCCAGAGCCTGAAAGTATTTTCTATTTTAGCTTATAAAGGGAACAGAGGGAACAAAGGACACATCACTCTCTGATGTTCAGCGTAAGTGGGGGGCAGGGAGGGGTGGTGGGCAAGGTGTTTATTTTCTACTTCGGTCCAAGTGCATATTACAGCTGAGATTCTCCAAAGTGCCATTGGCTGATTGCAAAATCACAGAAGTGCTGAAGTTGGAAGGCAGGTCATCTGGCTCAACTCCCCCGCTTAAAGAGGGACACCTAAAGCCCATTGCCCAGGATCATGTCCACAGGGTTTTTGATTATCTCCAAGCACAGAGATCTCCATAACCTCTGGGATAATCTGTGCCAGTGCTTAATCACCCTTACAGTAAAAAAAGGTGCTTCCTGATGTTGAGTGAAACTTACACATTGCCATTTGTGCCCAGTGCCTCTAGTACTGTCACTGGGCACCAATGTAAAGATCCTGAACCCATCTTCTGCACCCCACCTTCAGACACTTGGTCCATGAGGGTCCAAGGTCCCAATGGTCCATGCTCATAACATGGTGCTGGTTGCTCTTTATATCTGGATACAATAATGCTTTGAAGGGCAGATAAAACACAAATGCCAATGTATGCTTTCCCATGTAAGCTACTGCTTAGAACTGGCACAATAACAATTCAGAGGGAAATGGGCTGTTTGACCATGAGCAAGAATGGAGGTGGTAATCCCTGCAAGCCTTGTAATAAGAAAATATAAGATTTTTTTCAGAAAGCAGAGATGCAATCAATACCCTAGGGTGTTTGAGAACAGAAAACATTTCAGGAAAATAAAATTAATGATGTGCCAACCAAATAAATAGATAAAATAGCTCCTTTGGCTATGCTAAATGAGAATTCACAAATTATTTGTACAATTCAGCTCCAGGAATCCCTCAGTATGAACTCTACTCTGCTTGAATGTGAGGGTGGACAAGACAGAGAAAAAAATGGTTTCGAATCAGACACCACCTTGGTATCTTCTGAAGCATTATTAAAAACAATTACAATGCCAATTGTAACAAAGCTTGTTCCTCATGGCTCCTGACAAAACTAGGTTATAATTTCCTTAATTAGTTTCAACAAGCAGAGTGAAGACCTGTGTGGAATTAAAAAAAAGTAAAAGAAAAAAAGGAAGCTGTTTTACAAAGGAAGCTGAAGGAGGAGAGCTTTTCAAGGTGGTCTGTTGAAAGAACAGAAATGTTTAAAGACCAAAACAACTGAGGTCTGTCTCTCATATCAGTTAGTGGGGGTTTGCTGGCAGGCATTGTACCTACTATTAAACCACATACCAACCAGGCAAACTCTTATGCAGCACAGGAACAAGTGTGAGCAGAGGAGTCATAGATTTCAAACCTGGAGTAACTAAATCAGAGGGTCTCCCACCAAGACACAGAGTATCTGCTCAGCAAGGGAAGCTTTCCCTTTATGACCCCCTCCCACCGTAGCAGCCCCAGAGTACCTCCTGCTGCCTCCCAGCAGTGCCACACTCGGCCAGCCCAGCACAAGCTCTCGTGCCAGCCTGCAAGAGGGGACAAGAGCATGCACATTTGTTTAAGGAAGGGGGAATATTCAGCCTTTGAGGGGCTCCAAGTGCCTCTACAGTCATACCCTAAGCAACATCAAGATACCTTTGTTTTAAATACTATTTATGACACAAAGACTGCACCAACAGTCTACAAGATCAATATTCTAACTGCAATTTTCTTCCACAACAAAGCTGCATCAAAATTTTCAAGTATTTGTCCCACAAATTCACAGGTAAAGAACTTACAGAGCAAATAAAAAGTAAAAATTTTTGGCATGTATTTGCAAGTGTTTCAGAATGCCAAACTTGACCTGTGTGTGGCCAGACACTGAGATATTGCTTCAACCCAAGAATTTATTAAGGCTTACATGAAAATATTCCGTCTTAACAAAATACACATTGGTAGCATTTGAATACATATTTACAGATTTATTTGAACTTTTCTTAACTGCAATTCTACAACTGAGCAACATATCTGTAAGTGTTTCATAAACTTTCAAACACTTACATATTTATACATATAGTTTTTGCATATATATATATATAAAAAAATATTTTTGAGACTCAAGGACTGAGAATAGTCAAAAGGACATTATTGCTACATTTCCATATTTACAAAAACAATGCATAAACCCATTCAAAACACTAAGCAATTGCAAAATAAGTTTCAAACCCCCCCCAAATTATAAAAATATAAATTTCAAGAACGAAAAAAACCCAAACCTCTTTCAGCTAAGTGTCTGTAAAGTACCGAGACATCTATAACAACTAGTTTGTCTACAGTTGCTCCAAAAGCGAACACGTTACAAAAGAGCTTTTATAGCATTAAACTGAAAATGCTCAACAACTAGTAGGCATAGGAGTGCATCCAAACAAATGGCTAACTTTGGAAAGGTGCAACAGACTAAGTAAGTTCAGTGCAAATGGCTAATTTTTTTATTTAACTCTGAAAGACGTATTCCTGTAACAATAAACCAAATGCACAGTCATGGAGTGCCGGTAGTCAACGTAACCCAAAATATACTACCAGTGTGTGTATTTACAATTACCTTGTATTTGGGCAGTTAGTTACACATTTGAATTGCATGTAAACTCAACCAAAATCCTGGTAAAGTAAAAGTTACAGAGTGCTTAAGTGCATTGTAAATAAATAGGTACTCAAGTAGTACTCTGCCTCTGAGAAATGCTTCTCTCAATGCCTTTACTTATTTCTAGGGATCAGAAAAAAAGAAAGAAAAGAACCAGCTGTGTTCCTGGTGAGAAGAAATGAGGTTAGAAAACTCTTTTAAGCACAGCCCTGAGCTCAACAGATGCTGACCCCAAAGCTTCACGTCTGTCAAAGAAGACTGAAAGGATTCTTTCTGTAATGCCATTTATAAATTTGGCACTTCCCAGTTAGACTCTTCTTCATTATCATCTCTGGACTATCACAGAAACAACTTGGGTTGGAGGAAAATAGCCCTTTCCAGTTAGCACTATCCAAGACTGCCTGTGGAAAAGATTCACCTGGGTAGGACAAGATAAGAAAAGGGCCCCCAGGAGAGCAGTTCTTGCCTCTGCTCTCACTTAGATAAGATGACTCGTTAAACGGCCTTTTCTCCAGACACAGTTTACTGGAAGCAGCCTTCCTCCTCTTTTTTGACCACTCTGGCAGGGCCCACCTATCTTTGGTGAACACTTTTAGATGTAGCTATTAGCAAAATAAATGTTGAAGTCTTTGGGCACCCAAGGCAGGGGGCACAGGAGAAGTGCAGGCTCCATGGCAGAGTGAGACCCAGAAACGGGCAGCTTCATCCCGGCAGGGAATGCACCGGTGGGAAGTAGTGCATCCATCCATAGAAACTGTGCAACCGGTCAGCAGGAGTGACAGCACAGGTGGGAATTAAAAATGAAAATCCAAACTCTTCCTCCCTTCTCCTCTGGTTTAAACCCCAGAGCTCCTGGGAGGGTTTCCAGCTGTGCAGAACAACTTTGGAAGGGTCTTGATTCCTTCACCTTTTTTTCCCAAGTACATACAGCACCCTCACTGGCCTCCAACCTATGATACCTGCCTGGGAAAGCTTCTCAGGCTTGGCTGGATGTGGAAAGGGTTTACAAAACCATTAACTTAATATTCGTTTATTTCTTAAATTCAGAAAAAGGAGATTAACTAGAAAATGACTGTATGCATTCCAGAGAAGAATCACTGCAGATTTGGTTTGATCTGTAGTAATCTAATTCCACACCCTGGCTTAGGATTTCTTTTGTTGGTTGTTTTTTTTTTTTCCTTCACATCTGGCTCTCTACTGCAAATACACACAATATAGCGAAATATATACAGCTTCAATTAACACTGCAATGAGGCCTGTAACCGTGCTCAGCAGATTAGGTTTATGTGTAACAGTGCATGGTAAAGGACAGTATTACAACAACATTTCAGCTACACGGTAGTAGTGAGTAAAAGAAAGAGAAATTATTGAAGTTGTCCCTCTCTCAGCCCCTGAACAATACAAACAGCTAACATGTCTGGATCTCTTCTTCACATGCCACTCAAATATCTTCACGTACCAGGAGAGGCTGAGTGGATGAAGCACTGCTGCCCACCGAGTTAATCCTCACTGAGTGATCTGGAGCATTTCCTTGACTGGAAGGTGGGGTTGAGAAGTTGGCATAAACCTGCAGAAGCCAAAGACTGGTGTCAATACTCTGCAGACTGCTCCCTTCACACATTCTTGGAGAGCATTCCTTTCTTAATCTTTTCCCACTGTGTACTACACACTGCTGAGGAAGGGTTCCAGCTCAGGAGCTTCTTTGCAAATCAAAACAGTTTCAAAAGGTCTTGGGCTTAACTGCTATTTTAAAGCATCAAGAAGCTCTATCTCAATTACTAAAAATATTGTAACTTCCAACTGCATGCCAAATTTCAGCTGAGCTAAAAAAAAATAGCTCAGGTTATTACAAAGCTCTCCTAAGAAACCTCACTTAATACTTCTTCCTTAAGATTCTTGCTTTTGTTTCAGTAATGCCTGCACCTGCCAAAAATATGCTACAGGATGCAATTGAACACCAGCAGCTTTCAGTTTCCTCTTTTTCCAAATTGTCAGGAAGCCATGTACTCTCTGCCCAAGGCATCCAGAAGGTAAAAGGAAGCTTTATTTTTAAATCAGGTTTTAAACGTACTTTTGTAAACCCTAGTAACACACGAAGTTATGGAGAGAGAAAATCCAAGTTTAGGATGTCCCTCCAGTTTTATTCTGGACTGTTTTTTCCAGTTGCCTGCTCAGAATAAGCTTTCACTACAGAATGACTGAAAGAGCAGCAAATACAATTTGTCACAACATACCTCCAAGGTTATTTAAATGGTATTAGGCGAAGCAAGTCAGAAGATACAGAAGAGCCCTAAAGGCTCCACCCCTTCATCCAAGAGCTTTCCTAATAAAAATTAACTATACTTTATTTCTGAGATGTTTCCCACATTAGCAGGATTTTTCATAGTTTAGGATAAGATGAATTTATGCAGTACCATTGCATATTGTTGTAACAGGTTTATCATGAGTGAGAAACATCAGTAATGCAAAGAATCTTCTCCAGCCAGTGAATTTTGGGTGTGGGCTTAGATAGCTACTGTTTAATGGAACAGCCCAAACTTCATTGCTATTACCTAGACTGATGCTGCAAAGCTACATAAATAATACTAGAAATGAAGTGCCTGGGCTCTTTGCTTCTTACAGCTCTAGTATAACCTCTTGCTTGAAAGTGCTTAATCCATAACTTACCCGGGGGGCATTATCTGAAAGCTGCTGCTCTATCATCTGTACTATTTGTTTAAACGTGGGTCTCTGTAAAGGATCAGCATCCCAGCAACTCTTCATTATGTCATACCTGTAAAGATACCAAAATTAAGTACTGCTTGTGAAGAAATCCTTAGAGCTCTTATCTTTCCTGCATTATTATTTAAAACAGAAGTGTCCCATCTTCTTTAAATGACTAGAAGAACAGGAATGATGCTGCTAACACCTGTGTTTGTGACAACAGAGAACTCACTACTAATGGGAGGCTTTGGACACAGTTTTCTTTGACAGCTTGTAAAATGCCAATGCATTTACAAAACAGTGAGTTAGGAATGTCTCATAAAGAAGATCAGTAGCCAGTCCTCTTGCTGTCAGGAAGTACAGCACAAATGCAGATGCTGTACAGTCTGGTGATACATCTCACTGACTTCTTTATCTGAAGTAAAAATGTTTAATTATGTTCTGTGATCTGTCAATAATTTCTTGACAGAGAGCAGGTGCCATGACAGAGTGATCAGATGGCACAAGGCATGAGCGTATTTCATTGCTTGTAACAACACAGGCATGTATTCTGCTAGTTAAGAGTTTATTTAAAACATGAAAAGAACTTTAAAAAATGACAACAGGGCAGTGCAATAGCCTTAGTGCAAGAATAGAAGCTTCCCTTCCTTCACATCTTTACTGATGTTTGGATGATTAGAGGTCCTGGTTGCTCACTTACATTTCAGGTGGTGCACACTCAGGGCTGAACATCCTGTATCCCTCTTTGATCATTTTATAGAACTTAGAGTCCACAGGTATCCCTGGATAGGGGCTGCTTCCTGTTGAGAGAGCAAGTGAGCAACATGATTTCTGCATCCAAAGCAAACCCCAATATGAAACAGATTATGAAATAGAGATCTTGAAGGAGCTTACCTAAGGAAAAGAGCTCCCAAAGCAATATCCCATAAGACCAGACGTCACTCTCAAAGGTGTAGACGCAATTGAAAATACTTTCAGGTGCCATCCACTTCACAGGAAGACGAGCCTTTCCAGAGAAGAGGGAATAAATTAAGACAATGGACATAAGGCATACAGAATTGACAAGGTAAAATTAACGTTTTCTGGTTTTTATGTGCATTAAATACTTTTAAAATCAAGAAGTAGAAGTATCAAACCAAAAAAGAAACTTTCAGCATTTTAGACACTTCAAGTGCTGCATCACTAGTGATCCATCTTTGTGTTGGTGTACCAAGCTAATACAGTTCCTTGCACCCTGATTTTCTGGATACTGTTTGATTCCTTCTGTCTAGTTAATAAAGGATATCAGAATGTCAGAAGAAAATAATGTAAGTGACCATGGCATGGTTCCTTAAACAAGTAAGCAAGTCTGCTTTGGTGGACTGGCTGGCACATGAGATTCACATAGTCAAGATACCTCAAGGCTTTAATCAACAGTCAATACATCTGCATTAGCTCCTCAGTCTATCAGCAGAAAAATTTAAAGTCAAATAAAAATAATAGCTATTAATATATATATATTGGGCAAAAGTGCTGATTTGCTGGACAGCAGGAAGGCTCTGCAGAGGTATCTGGACAAACTGGATGAGCCAAGCCAGTTGTGTGAGGTTCAGTAAGGCCAAGTGGTGGATCCTGCATGGGGGTCACAACAAGCTCCTGCAGCACTACAGGCTGGGGGAAGAGTGGCTGGAAAACTGTGTAGTAGAAGAGGACCTGGAGGTGCTGGTGACAGTGGCTGAGCAAGCTGTGCCCAGGTGGCCAAGAAGGCCAAAGACATCCTGGCCTGGATCAGCAGTAGTGTGGCCATCAGGACCAGGGCAGGGATTGTCCCCTTGTGCTTGGCACTGGTGAGGCCACACCTCAGATCCTGGGTCCAGCTCTGGATCTCTCAGTACAACACCAACATTCAGGTGCTGGAGAGAAGGGCAATGAAGGTAGTGAAGAGTCTGGAACATAAAACCCAACACGGAGCAGCTGAGGGAGCTGGGGTTGTTTATTCCCAAGAAAAGGAGGCTGGGGGTGGGGGGGCTTAGTGCTCTCTGCAACTACCCAAAAGGAGGCTGTAGCAAGGTGGGGATCTGTCTCTTCTCCCACGTAACAAGTGACAGGACAACAGAAAATGGCCTTGAATTGTGCCAGGGGAGGTTTGGACTGGATATAAGGAAAAGTTCTTCACCAAAAGGACTGTCAAGCTTGGAAGAGGCTGCCTGGGGAAATCATGGAATCACCATCCCTGGACATATTTAAAGGACATGGAGATGCGAGGCTTAGAGACATGGTTTAGTGGTAGCGCTGGGTTAGCAATTGGAGGGAATTATCTCAAATGTCTTTAACCACCTAAACAATTCTATGGTTCTGTGATTTTTCATAAATTTGTATGGGAATAGACACATCCCTCATGAATGCTAATTGGAGCAGAAGAAAGGACACAGAAAGCCTTTGCATTTGTTACCACCCTCCTCTCCCCGGTTTGCCCTTTCTTTGTCTGACTGTAGCAGCAGGTCAGGCCTCTGTCCTAAACATTTGTCCTGCTTTGGAAGAAACCAGACCTCTTTCTTTCAATGATCAGAGGGCTTGAACACATCTCATATGAAAAAAGTTCGAGAAAGCTGGGGTTGTTCAGTCAGGAGAAGGTTCCAGGGAGACCTCATTGTGGCCTCTCAGTATGTAAAGAGGAGAAAAGTAGAGAGAGACGTTTTACTGGGACCTGTGATGACTGAACAAGGAGCAGTGGTTTTAAATGGAAAGAGCATGGATTAAAATTAAAAATAAGGAAAAAAAACTTATGATGAGGATGGTGAGACACTGGAATAGGAAGCCCAGAGAGGTGGTGGATACTTCATCTGGGCAACATTTCCAACACTGGAGACATTCAAGGTCAGGCTGGATGGTGCTCTAAGCAGCCTGTACTAGTGAAAGATGTCCTTGCCCATGGAAAGGAGGGTTGGACTAGATGATCTTAGAAGGTCCCTTCAAACCCAAACCATTTTATGTTTCTGTGATTCTATGAACTCGGGAAACTTAAAGGATAGCCTAGACAAAACTCAAATGCACACTTCCCTCCTAAGCTGCTGGTCTGAACCTCCTACTCCCAGGAGTCTTTACGATCAGGCAGCTCTTGACCTGCCCCTGTGCCTGAAAGTAGCTTGGTACACTAAATGCTACTCAATATTCTGTCACAGCAGCCATTCATGAATTATTTCAGCTCCTATCGCTCCCTAACCTCAACTTCTCAGCAATCAGGGGCTGGTAGTAACACTGTTTTGAAGAAAACCAATAAACCTGTCTGTCCCACAGCCTAAAATAAGGATGCTGTAGGTACGTGAGACATCAAGGCCTGCTGGGTGACAGCACAGTAGCAGAGATATGTCAGATACCTGAGGGACTATGGATTGTCTAAAGTTAACTAAGTGGCAAACCCCTCTGGTGAGAGATGCTCAGGTGTGGGATTTTCTCTCTTTATCAGCTTGCCAAAGCCAGGACAGGCTTCAGTTCATGTGCTGTCAAGTCCCTAAGGAATGACCAGGCCCTGATCACTAAGATCATGGAGCCCTCAGTTAAACTGGGGATGAGGGCTGCCTTGCTGAGCACGGATCTTCTCCTTTGAAAAACAGTGCAAGTGAAAGCATATATACTCTGAAGGCAGGAACTGGCTGCACCTATCTGACACAGACTTAAAGCACTAAGCCAGGCAGCATAAAATCAGTTTGAGATGCAAAATACCTATACTGCATACACACTTCTCCAGCTTAACCACAGACAAGCTCGATTTTCTTTTGTAGTAGGGCTCTTTTTACCACACTGGCACTTTAAAGGGGACTGCAAGTGCTGCCAAGGTAATCTGCATCACTTCAAAGAGCCTTTGTAGCCCTCCAGAGGTTTAATAGGTACCCGAGAGATTTGTACTCTTCTACATGGGAGGTTTTAAACTTTTGTCATCAAAACACATTGTCTTGTTCCAACCGTGTTACAGGGTTTGAACTACAGCTGCAAGCTAAAGCTGTGTTTGTTACACATACGAGGTTAGGATTTCTACATGGAATCAGAGAAAACCAAGGTGGTTTTGCCTCCCACAGGTGCTCTAATCAGTAAATTCATGCTCCACAACTCAGTTTTCATTGTCTGAAGTGGTCCCTTACAGAAAAGGATAAGCTGCAAACCCCTGATTATTTAGATACGTTTGAAATACACTATTTCAATCATGGACAAATGGTACAATGCCAAGGGAAAAAGTTTGCAAATAATTCCAAAATTTAGGACCAGGATACCAGGGTATTTCCATGACAAAACTAGCAATTACTTACACAGCAGTAACTTTCTTATAGAGCAGTAACTTTGAGTACACTCAGGTATAATAAGAAGACTGGACATTATACTGCTGCAGCAAAAACACCTCTTCCACTACAACATATATTCAGATACGAGCACATATTTTCCAGTATAACAAACATATACAAAGGATTTTGTCAGCACACACATGTGTCAGAAATTTCCCCTCCTAGCCAACATGGATATATACCAGAAATGGAAAATCCAGATTTCCATCTAACTAAGAAAAACTTTTCTTCGCTTGTCAAGACAACAGGAACTCCTTCAACATAAATATAAAAAGTATCATGTATACTTACATTTCCTTTGACCACGTAATTTGAGTCATTCCTTATATCTCTTGCCAGGCCAAAGTCACAGATTTTTGTAATTCGACCATGAGTCAGAAGAATATTTCTTGCAGCCAGATCCCTGTGAATGCACTAAATAATAGACAAACAAACAAAACTAACTGATAAACAAAACTATCATGATAAACATAACTAATTGATAATTGATAACTATTGTTTGGTTACATGTTTATTTAGCTATGTAACTTGCTGTATTATGCATTTTAAGACAAGCTGTAAATCACAATTAAGCCATGTGCTAATAAGCTTACTCAGATGATTAAACATTCTGACATAGAATCTTCACAATAATTACATCCATCCACATTATTAAGGTTGTCTATGCATTTATTTTAGAAAAGACCAACCGCAGTCACTGAATTTTGCAGTGTTTCACATTTTCAGCTAAAATTTAATGCACTTTTTTCTGATTTTTTAAATCAAAATTGTCACTGTCTTGTTTCCTAATGCAAGACAAATAGAGGGAAAATGTGGTTTGTTTCCAAAATAATCCCAATATTCTATCAAATAACTATTGTTGTTGCTAGAAAAGTGCTGAAAATCTGAAAATAGGGGAAATTATGGTAACACCTTGAAAGCACACAAATGCAGAAACTGAATTCCATTACAGAAACACTCCTCTCGAAAAGCTGAATTATTAAGTACCTAGGAGAACTTAAGTATTAGTATCAGACTTAAGTATTAGTATCAGACTTAAGTATTTTAAAAAACTGGAAATTCCCACATGCCAGTATCTTTCAACAGACAGTCATCCATTCAGTGACCTAGCCACCTTATATTCCAGTTTTTCACTTGAGAAGTCAGCATGTGTTGGGAACTGCAGTTCCAGAAGGCTGCCTGAGTTTCCCAGCAGCTGTATTTCTTTGTATAAAACTGTGGAGCCCATGTGTGTTTGTTAGAGAATGGAAATGATTCTCTAACAAAATTACTTCTTTTTTCATCTGGAAAAGACAGTATTAAGCTTCAGCTTTAGTGACAATATTTAGCGTGCAGGCCACAGCTATCTAAAAATAACTGAAGATAGTTCATTTTTTCTTTTTTCCTTGAAATGCAAACTTTTGGAATTTCTAACCAAAAAATATCAAAGTATCAAAAGTTACAAAAATCAAGGTCAGAAAGTAACTGCAAATTGCACAAGTAACTTAATCTCTGTCCCTTCAGCATGCTTACACAAGGGACTATTTTTAACAGTTCCACCGTTTTGGAGGACTCTCATTCACCTCCTTTTACAACGCATTCTGCACTTTGCATGCGTACAGCTGTCATACAGCACTGAAGCAGTAAGGTGCAGCAATGGCCAAGAGTCAGTATGACTCTGCCTTGCCCCTCCAGAATCAGTCCAGTTTGCAATGAATAGAGACTTTGTCCAAGGGAGGAAGCTCTGTCTTGTGATTAAGGCACCGTGTGCTTAAGGCAGTTACCCTCCCAGAACAAGCTCCTGACCTGACTCCTGCACAGCCTTGGCATACAAGCTAAGCCACGAAAGAGCAGCTGGGCACTCTGCGTGCTGGTCTTCACAGACCCTCCTGCCTCAAGGATTTGAGGCAACCTGAGGCACCTTATCCATCAGCCCACTCTGCATTAACTGAGTTAAGTGCTGGAGCTAAGTAGGTATACAACAACTGAAGAGGACCAGTAATATCTTAGTGCACTGCAATTTAATTCTGTGATGTAGATGTTAACTCAGCACTGTCAAAGCAATACTGCAGATTACTTCCCATCCTCAAAGTGAGGTGATGCTACATTCTTTACTCCCTTTGCTATTCAATGCCGCAGTGTCTGTAAAAACGGAAAGACCATAAAGAAAAAGTCACCAGGAATAATACATAGTGGATCTGTGGGCTACTTTTTAGGAAAACAGAAGAATTACAGAATATGTGTGCTAAGCACTGGATGTCCTCAACAGTGAAGGATGCAGGAGCATGGTGAATCTGTGTATCGTCTGTAATATGATATGTTTGCATATCAGACCTGTTTTGAATGGGTTGATAGATGAAAAATAAACTAAAGGGAAGTTTACAGTTTGGTTTGGAAGAAGGAACAGTGGGAGAAAAAAAAACAAGTGCAAAAGCAAGTTTAAGGTGCACTTTTCTCACAGCAGAGTTCAAGGCACATTTCCCAATAGTAACACAGGAGTCCAGGATTGCCTTCCTTTCCTTAAATTGCCTACGTTTGCTTTTGCACTTTATTAAGTAAGGTACACTTGCAGTAGCTACATTATGCAGTAGTCATAATGTTTACATGTTAAACAGCATTTTTGCAATAAAATGTAAGAATAACCATAGGAAGATACTAATTATGCTGTGCTTAAGACTTCTTTATAAATCCCCTTCTGTTATGCAACACCTCTCCTATGAAACCCAGAGAAATGTCTATTATGCTCAGTGTAACCAATGAAGATCCTTTGTGGGTCTCTCAGCTGGTTTTATCTTTCCAGAAAACTAAAAACTGATACATTTCCTGTGAATTAAGCCCGGCTTACAAAAAAGCCCCACACAATGTGGTGTCTTCCCTATTTAAGGCAGTACTTGAGAGAAGCAGCAAGTGCAGCATTGCTTAAAACTCATGCTAATAGATGCCTTTGCTCTGATTCTACTAGCCTGAACAGCAGATATACAACAGCACTGCTTCACACTGACTTCTGTTTTATGGCATCTAAAAAACCACTTTTGGCCAATAAGCACAGTATACAACTCCAATTCTTGGTAAAGCTTCGGGTATGAGAGGGAGCCTATCAGTTCACAGTGCTTATTGAAAAGAACATAGAAATATTCAGCATTTAAACACACAGATCACACTGAAACACTGAAAGTGATGATAAAATAAATTACAAATCTACTGCTTCTGTCCATCTCTGAAAAATTCTTAACTTACGTTTTTGGAGGCAAGGAAGCTCATGCCCTTTGCCACCTGGTAAGAAAAGCTTAGCAGATCTTCTACATCTAAAGCAAGTTCATCATCTTCTGGCATAGCAAGGGTAACATCCTGATCAGTGTAGGATCCTACACAATATAAACAACAACAGCTTTTGAGTTAAGCAAGTGTAATCATACAGAAATCATGTAGAGTTGTTTTGACATTAAACAAAACAGTGACTGGAGTTAGTACCAGTCTAGAATCACATTAACAGACCATCACCAAAAAGTAAAAAATAATCCTGATACTCCATTTAAGAGTGAAGAAATAAAAACCACTGTAATTTAGCATATTGCTCTTTTTCAGCCTTCTCACATCTATTTCTGAGTTTTAAGTGTCCCCACTCACAAAAGACAAATATGCTAAAACAACAAATCCATGAAACCCTTCTTCCTGCACTCCCATAAGCAAACAGAATTCCTTGTCACTGAACTCACCAGACTTCACAGGTCGTTTTTTGTCAGCCTTTGGTGGGACTGCATATGACACTCCTGGTTTCATGTCCATGTATTCATTGGCAACATCACTGTAGAGGCAGCAGAACAAAAGAAACATAGTTTAGTGAAAAAGGTCCCAAAAGCCATCCAAGCAAAAAGCCAACATCAGACCAACCTTCTGAATAATTGCTTTACAAATGATCAATCTATTGGAAATCCATGGGTGTGTGAAAAAAATGAGGAAATGGCAGAAAGAGAAGTTTGTTGGTACAGTTAATGATATACCTCAAAGTCTGAGTTTGCCTCAGGTGAGCAAACAAAACCTTTCACATGAATACTGTTTATACAGACCTCACTCTCTATAAATTAACATCCAGATGTTTCACAGGATCTGCTAGTGCTTCCTTTTTCTGCTTAGGCCAGCTTCTACCAGAATATTTCAGCAGCTCAATTGGCAATTGAAATGCAGAAGACAAATGGTAAAAAATGTTAAATTCAGAAATTCCCAAGTTCCATAGGGGAATCATATGTATTTCAGAAAATCAGCCGAGGCTTGGGACAGCCATCTGCTACATTCTTTTAAGTTTAAATTTTCTTATTGCTATATATAATTCAAATGTACAGATTTTCATACTATATGGTTTATAAATATACAGTTAGGCACCTTTAGAAATGACGGATGTACTTTGGCATTTTTCACTTCATTGCCATTGGAATTCATATACTTCCTTAGCCTGAAACATCTGCTTAGTTTAAGAACAATAAATGCAGCCACAGAGCTAACATGGGAAGGAGCAATGAGATCACCAATAGCTTTAGTTACCATCAGAAATACATCTGACACATTCAGCAGCAGTAAATACTAACATGAGAATTTTGTAAATAAGCTGCTGTTAATAACTCAATTTACAAACTGTGCTTGAACAGCAAGATCCCTTCACTGAACAGAGGGCACACCTCCAATGGCAAATCACAGCCTTATGTTCCTCCCCACAGTGGTCCCAACCTCTCTGGGGCATCACCAGCTATCCATTTATTGCCACAACACAAACAGCTTCACCAGTGCTCCTCTTTGCTGTGATAAAAAACTTTTCCAACTCCTTGGGTCTGCCTGCTTCTTTTGTAACTGCCGACACAAAGTAATGGGCCCAGTGGGGCAATAAAAAGACTAAAATTTAGAATGGGTAGGTATTGTAATTGCCCCTAAGTTTTAGTAAGCCGTCTCTCTCACTTTGCAAACGGAAGGAAATCTGCTTGGAAACGCCCTAGGAAAGAAGTCTGGGATGGTACATAAAGCACAGCAGTTAAAAATATACAGATGAATTAAGTACAAGAGCAATCTCAGAGTCATGACAGAGGCTGTTCCACCACAAAATGTAGTGAGCTGTCAGTGGCAGCCTGCTGCTGACATTGTATGACAGTGGTTTGATTCTGTAAAAAGTGATTTCTGAAGGCAGGAACTTGGGAGAACTCAGGGTACTAACAGCCCAACACTGAGGAAACTGTCATTCAATCTGCTAAATAAGCACTGCTGAAGTTTAACAATAACAATAAACACAAATATGTACAAAGATTGGAGCCAAGGAAGTGCATGAAATAACTACAGAAATTTGATAAAGAAGTAAAACAGACAGCATATACAATCCACTCTGTATATAATGACACTCTGTTGGAATAAACCACCCCCTGAACAAATAGCTTCTTATTAAATTGTTTTCCTGTGCAGCCAGGAATCTTCAAAGCCTGCTGCATTAAATGTGTCTCCACACCTCTTATCTCTAATAAACTTTGATATCTCCTCCTTCCCAATCTTCTAAAAACACAAGTACATGTCAGCATGTCATACTTACGCTGCAGGCTCTGACTGATGCAAAAGGTTCTCATAAACAGCTGCATCTGCATGTTCTTCATGTTTTGGACAAATAAATGAATCTCGTTTCCGTCTCAGAAAATTTAAAAGATCACCATAACAGCAATATTCTGTAATGACCAGAGTGGGACCTGTAGATGCATGTAAAGTTTAGAAAGCTGCTGAGTATTGTTTTTGAAGCAGAAAACCTTACATAAAGCTAGCATTCAGTGAAGCACACAGGCTGGACTTTTTAAAAGATCACACTGCCTAGCACTGTCTAGACTTGAAAAGTTATAGAAAAGTAACCAAGCCATCTTCCCTTTCACAGATGAACAACTATGGTCCAGCTAAAGCTGTGTCCCAATTAATGTTCTGCCCCTCAATAGCATTGCATTGTACAAAAATTAAACAAATAAGTCTTTTTCTTCATGGGATAAAGGTTCTGGCCAGACACATCTGTTTGATTTTGCTCACTTCCTGAAGGAAGTTATTTGTTCCAAACATTAAGAGTAATTCAAGTTTCAAACATTAATCCTTTTGATTCACTTCTGTTTATAGCAGAACTTCACACTCCTTCAGTAATGTTTTGGAAATTATGTAGAGTGTTATATTCTGCAGTATAATAGGAAAAATCATTCAAACAGAAGAGCCTGCTGCAACAGAAAACTACATTGCACATCTTAGAATATTAAAATTAAATCAGAAAAGGGAATCAAGTCATCTTCAGCAAGGATGTTTATAGATCAAATATATGTCTTTTGAGTGAATTACTCAGCTACAGACCTTGAATATGTAATTACATTGTGTGTTATTTCATCTCTAAGTTTACTCTGTACTATTGTTGCCTAACCTCAATTATTTCCATTTCTCTGCAGTTAAAAATGATAGCTTTCACAACAGCAAAAGAAGTTTTTGTGGTGTGATTTTCTTACAAACACCACATTTTTTCCACTGAGAGAAACATGCACTCAGGCCAGTGAGTCTACTTAGTTGACTGCCTGAACAAAATTGTTTCATCCTATTTTTAAATCATTAACTGTGAGAAATGTTTTTGCCTTTGTCTAAAATTATGAATTTTTACAAGCTCCTTTTCTTTGAAAAATATGTAAGAAGCAGCATCATATTTCATATTAAAATGCATATAAATTAAAAATACAGGTTTCTATCACTCTCTATTGACACTTAAGGGGGTTTTGTAGCTTTGATTATGTACGAAAACTTATGAAGTTTATACTAAATGTGAAACATTAGGGTTTTGCAATACTTCATTTGGAAAACTACTTTTCTCAACTTTCCGCTGCTTAGAATTTGTACCTTTTGTGGTGCCTTAGCAGATACATTTGCAGTTTTGAAAAGAAGGCTGGAAGACTAGACAAGACAAGCCTGTTGACTTCACCTAGGATACCAACAAGGTACCAGTTCTCATCAATGAGAAACAGTGTGATGGAGGAAAAAATTTATACTGTACGTTTTGTCTCTCTCAAGAAGAAAGCACATCATGGTTCACAAGAAAGAGAATAAAAGCAACCTTCCTGTTCAGCTGAAGCTACAGAGTCTTACTACTGTTTTTAAAATGAGCCTAAAATCTAGATTCAGTAAATCACAGATGATAATCATGATGATCTGCAATATGTCTAAGCAAGAAATGTATTTAAGATTTCTACACTTAGAGCTGCACCTTGGATTCTTCTTCACAAAGCTCATCCTCCTGGCAATAAAAATGGAACAGAAATAATCAATAATCTGCAGATAACCCCACCTCCAATAGTGCAAGCTCCAAGCAGATTCACGATATTGATGTGGTTTCCAAGGTAGCTCAGCACTTTCAGCTCTGACATCAAGGCTTCCCTTTCCGTTAAATGGGCACTTGCTGCAAGGCAAAGCAGAGTGTTCAGTACATAACACACCAACCAAGAGAGAAGAGAGAAAAAATGGTATCATGAATTACAGCAACTTACTTTTCAACATCTTTACTGCTACTGTCATCGCAGCATCAGACTTAAATAAACCATAAGCAGTGGCTTCAACAACTTTTCCAAAAGCTCCAGCGCCAAGGGTTTTACCTAATAAAGCAAACAAAATACTCTGTTAACAACTTTGAGTACTTCCTCCTGTAGGCCTCAACATTTTATTTTATGATATCAAGGAAGCTATTGCAGACACGCCTGCTTGCCTTCTGTCCCAAGGCAAGAATGAGCAATTACCACTATCTGCATTATTGCACAACATCTTCGCGACAAAACCTTGCTGTGTTTGACCAAAGTCTCACATGAGACCTGAAGGTTTCACCTTGCAGATGAAGTTAAATAGATCTAAACTAACCAAAACTCAAACGGTTTCTAGGAAATTCCCATTTGTGATCATAAGGAAGTTGCGTTGGATCTATGTAAACATAGTTGTTTCCATTTATTTCTTCAACAACTTTCCACTGAACTTCGTACTTGGGTTTCTGGAAAATAAAGAGAACAGCTGTGACTACTGAGGACTCTGCAAGTAGCTCACATACTTTTTTAACTTGGGCAAAGGGGCTTCTGATTTTACCTGCAAATATATGTACACCAGAATCATGACTATGATGCACATCAGTCCTGCAGCAACTCCAAATGCAGTTAGTAGAGGGGTGAAAAGGGTATGGGTACGGATTTGCTCTGGAAAGAAACAGAAAATTCTCCTTAAAATACTGAACAAGAAAAACTAAATTAAGAAGATGCAGGTGAAAATCTTTCCTTGGTTCTTCTTTGTAAAATACAGTTTGGAGTTTTGACTTTCCCAAATGTGCTGCAGGTATATCAGAATGTCCTTCCTGAAAGAGCTGTGGGATACAGAGCTGGCACAGAAACCACCCAGTTCGATGCCTTTGGAGTCTCAGCTTCATTAATTCAGGAGGTTTGGCACTAAGATCAGTTAATGCAATGGGTTTGCATGATCTCAGTCAAGTCAGGTTAAAGAAAGAAAGAAGCTTTTATCTGAAGTCCCAATTTTTTCTCTTCCCCTTTGTCCCCCACCTTAGTGTAAACGCTACAGCACAGTCTTTACAAGGAGAGGTTGCGCTGAGTAGTGAAGAAATACCATTCCACTACAGCCCATCTGCCCAAATCTGGCATATTTGTTTGTATGATCTATCTAGCTGTAATGGAAAAAAAAAGTAGTAGAGCATTTGGTTTTGCAAAGAAGAGCACAGCTTTACAAACACATTTCAAATGATCTATGTTCTAGTGGTTTTTTTCTCCCCCACAAACCTACAAATACCACTACAAAACTCATAAGCCCTTTTGTAGCATGTTGTTGTTGTTATTTCATTTATAGCAGCAGGACACTTAATCCAGGCAAGCTGGGGACAGCATTTTTCCTGAGATATTGTAAAAACCTAAAATAAAATGCAATCATTCTTTTTAAAAAAGAAGTGATGGCCTAAATACTCAAAACAGACAATGACAGGAAAACAAAAGGGAAAGAGAGAGGGGGAAAGCCAGGATAATGCTGTAGGTGGTATTCCTCTGTGCTGCACAGACAGAAGGAACCCACGTACCTACCGCACTGCCAAACAGGTGCCTTAAAAAGACAGTACCACAATAGTCACTGAAAAATTAAAGCAATACTTTGGCAGGCAGAACATACAATGTAGTATGTTATCATGTGCTCAGCCACAGTACTGTAAACTTTCTTATGGCAAAAACACTTAAAATCCTTTTACAAGAAGAGCTAAACACCAGCCATGTTTTGTGGTCTCATTCATCCCTGATGTTACCTTTAATAGCAAAGTTGAAGAAAGCAGAGCTCCTGTCCCCATTGCTGGAGGCCTCACAGCACACGGTGCCAGTGCTCCTGAACATGCTGGCATTAATGGTGCTTTCAACCAGGATTCGTTCAAATGATGGTGCTGATGAATTTGTGTAACCAACTTTGACATCCATGGGGGATATTGTTGGTGAATCAAAACACCTGGAGAAACAATACCGACAGTTACTTGCAATGGATTGCTACCTGAAGTGCCAGACCAACAACGGAACTGCACTGGTCTGGTCTACAGAGGGATTTGGCTGAAGATCTTAACCTTGAAACAGCTGATTTATGGGGTCTCCTGCTCTCGTATGCAGTGGGAGAAATGCATACATACACCAAGCCTGGCCCCACTAGAGACCATGATGTCTGCATCGGCTTTTGGTTAGGCATGCCTACACATCTGCAACTTCTGCATGGGTTTCATACCATTCAACATTCATTTTCAACTTCAGTGTCAAGCAGATGTGGTCTATTACCCACTTCTGAAAATGTTCCCCAAGCATCATCTTATTACCGCACAAAAAAAGCCTATGATGTACATAAAGCAGCATTCAGCTTATATGCAGTCAGAAAGCAGCCAGTTCTTTTCTCTTAAGATGTTGCTTCTTCATATGTCGCATATTTACTACATGAGCACACATTTAAGATTTCAAAAAAGGTACTATTTGAAACCACTGGAGAAATAACAATTATTTTAGACATAAAACAATTACACTGGTGGGAAGGAGACCCATGACTTGCTAGTACGAGATCTATTACCATGAGGGAAGTAAAGAAAAACCTTAAAACTTGCTTCACAAATGCTCCACTTCACAGTGAAACTCTACAATCTTCTTTAAAATGCCTGTTTTTAAAAACATCCGTCTCTATTCATAACAACTCTGGACTAGTTTACTTGTCATATGTTTCTTGTGTACAGAAATCTAATTACATCATGTCTGGAAAAATTACTTCATTACACAATAAAACAAATTATAACAGCCACATTTACAAGTAATTCTGTGATTGCCATTCTGTGAAATCGCATATATATGTGTTATTTGGGGCCAAGCTGATAGAAACCATAGCTAGCTTGCAGTAGAAAGTTTGGCTTTTATGCAGCAGAAAGTGTTGGTTATTCCCTTTTCGAGGACAGAATGCAAAGGAGAATAATGAAACGTATCCCTGCCTTCTCATAAACTACTGCAAAGAAGGCAATGCCAGAAAGGATGAAAGCCACTGCGCAACATTCAAATGTAACTATTACCAAGTCATTTCATGTTCTTAATATTTAATTAGCAATTGGGTGTGTTGCACATAAATAACGTTTTTAGACTCTTGTTTACTTGACTCACCTCTGCTCAGTTCCTGGGCAAAAATACCAGTATATGGTAGGGGCTGGGAATCCAGCTGCTACGCACTGGAGAATACCATTGCTAAGTATATCCAGAGTGAGAATCTCAGGTTTTGCTGCAATAAAGAAAGTGATTGTCATCTATTAGGGGAACATAGAATTTGCACTGCCATTTGTCCTTCACACCAGCAACCTGTGTGCCTTATCATGCATGGAATCAGTCAGGTGAGCAAGACCTTCTTATGGTCAATGATGTTTGGGTCTGAACTGGTGTCCTGCAAAAACTGAACATCTGTGGAAATACTAGCTCTTACACTGAATACTTGGGCTGGATGTGAGAAGAATACCTTATCACCCCCTGATGAAGATTTGATTTGATGAAAGATCCTAAACCAGCAAAGCTGAAAGCTTAAACAACCCAAAGAAGCCTGTGCTTGGAGCAATAAAGTTCCCATTCCTGCACAGCATGACTTAACCTGCCTGTAAAAAGGACAGTTTCTTCACAGTTAGAAGTGTACTAAATCTGTCAAACCACATCCCTCTTACATCTGCCCTGTGTATTCTATATTACCACTGAAGCCAGGAAAGGAACTATGAAGGCAAGGCAACCAGTGCAGACCTCCCCACATAAGACATACATCCCTCTGAGACACCGCTACTGAAATGCCCAACTGCCTGATTCTCTGAAACACTGCACGTACAGGAAGCCAATACTTGGCTAAACATATTCGCTTTCCGAATGAGAATTTGTGATTGCTCTGGTAGTTTAGAAAGTAATTCATCCAGCCAGTGCTTTCTGTCACATCCTGAACAGGAGTTAGTCCTGCAGTGGGTTTAGGAGCCCCTGTTTCAAGTATGGCAGGAAACCAGTGCAGTCAGGTGGACTTCAGAGTCCTTAGTCCAATGTCATAGGCTTCAGCCAAAAGCACCACTAACACCACAAGGGGTTTTTCCTGGTGAAACTGGAATTAGCGACCTTACCTCCCTTAACAACCTTATCTTCCTTGCCAAATTACCTAAACAGAAGTTAGTGAAAGGAACTATGAAAGACTACATTGCAATGCTGCTGCTCACCTGAAAGATACAAAGAGCCCATTATCTGTTAATAGAGCTTTACAGAAATGTAAGATGAACTTCTCATTCTAGAAAGTGGTGAAGTTGTATAGACTGCAGTGCGAAAACATAGATTTATTTCAGATAAAACCCATGTGCGAAGACTGCACACCACTAAATTTTTAATGAATAGTATATTCTACTCACTGATTAAATTAGAGGCAATAAAGCAGACGTATATTCTCAATAACATACCACCTCCTCGTGACTCACGTTAGAGGAACTGAATGTTCTTTCATTTCTAAATCCGCATGTTGTGTTTTATGCAAAACACCAAGAACCAAACATTGTTGCAAAATGTTGAGACTGATTTTCAGCATTACTCACTTGATGAGGAACTTTCTGAGAGCACACAGCATCTCACCCAGCCTCAATGCTCACAGAATACATGTAATCCACATTTCTGAAATTCCAATCAAAATGGCTGGATTGTGAAATTGTAATTAGCTAAACTACAACCCATGTGCTATTTGTTTAGGTATACGCTGCGTTTTAGGCAACAATACAGTACAATGTAACCCAAGAAATGAGAGAATTGAGAAGTCAAATATAAGAGGCATATGTGCATTAAGCCCTGGCAAAAGTACTGTGCCAGAGTTCGTCTGTGTGTAACATCTGAAGCTGAGTGAGGGAAACGAAAATGCCCGCATTAGTCAGACTCTTTCCATTGTAAAAACCTAGTGCAATAAAAGCCTGTCTGTGTGACCACGAGCCCACATGGACTCATTCTGTGACAGCGGAAGGAGGTGACAGGCTGTCCAGCCCAGGCAGAGTGGCCTTGGTGCCAGGGGAAGCTGAGCTGCAGCAGCTTCTGAGAAGTGCTGACCTAAGAGCAGCTCTACCTGTCATGTTCCTGGTGAAGCACTTTGATGTGCCAACTAGAGTGATCAGCGTCTCCCCACCAGCACTGAGGGCTCCCGAGCCTCCCTGGCTCAGACGTGTTAAGGGATGCATTTCACTCGAGGCAGTGAAGAGCTCCCCCACGCCAGTACCCAAGGGGAGTGAGACAGCTGCTACTGCCATTCCCACTGGCTGCTCCTTTGGCAGCTCAGGCCACGTGACTCAGCACCTGCACCCCTTTCTGGCACCCAGAGCACCTTCCTCAACCACCAGTGCATGTGCTCCAGGGGATGCTGGAGCGAAGATGGACTGCCTTTTGCAAACAGATGCCACGGTGCATCTTCTTTTTAAAAGGGACTTTACTGTGCTAGATTTTATGACTTTTGCTGCCTAATTACCCCTCCAGCTATCAGACAGGCTCCTAATGACCAGACATTGCTTACTGTTCTGACTTTAACTCTTTAAATATTTAACATTTCATTACACTGCTCAGCATATATGCATTCTGCCTTCTGTAATCAGGCATTAAATGTCTTAAACTTCTAATTTCACTAAGTTTATTAATTGCTTTTCAGCTTTTATTAATGTCGATTCTGAGTGTATCAAAGATGACTTATAAGAGGTCACTCCTATTTTAATTCAATGTTCTGTAAAATGAAATTCTGTGTTTAATTGCTTTCTGTTGCCAGTTTCCCTTTCTTTGCTGTTAACAAAGTAAATGTCTAAAAAGTAACGCTTAAAAGTACTGTCAGTCATCCCAGACAAAAAGAGAGGTTTTTTCTGCTAAAGCTACATTTTTGGATTGGAACAAATCTTTTTACAATATTGTGGTGAGTCTTCATTGTTCACTGCATAGTCCAATGACAGGAAAACAGCTGAGCTTGGCTTCATATAATACCATGACCAGTTTTCTCTTTGCAGCAGGAGCCCCAACTGCATGGATAATATTTTGTTGACTGCAATTAAGCTGAGATATTATTTTGCACTAAATTCAGGTACTAGTTGGAAGATCCCTCTGCTAAGTGCTAGATATACCATACCTTGCCACTCTGGAGATTTCTACAGTTTCTTAATTGTAACTGAGTACAGTATGCTGCTTGTCAAGCTGTAATTTTCTTTTTGGCTCGTAATTTTAGTGCTCCTTCTCTCCACATATTTATTATGAATTACTACACTACTTTAAAAGCAATATAGTACTGTTTCAGATTAGCATATGCAATTGCTAAATATGTTTAAATCCAAGGCAAGTATTTCTACACTGGGTTTTTCATGTCTTTCAGCAAATGCTTTAGCATCGATATTTGTTTACATGAAGACATTCTCCTGATTATGAATCCTGTTTTACCTGTTTGGTTACTTTCTGCTGATTACATGCCCAAGCCAGACATGTAAACATCAAGAGCTACATCTAAGCAATTTATGCAAAACCCCTGACAACAATGTCAGGTGAGGACACACCATTAGATCAGGATCTGACCCACCCACACATGACTCACCTTTGGCACTCTGCTGTGTCGAATAATATGGTATGTTACTGGCATTTCACAAGCCAGTGAAAAGGTTATTTTTGTCTAAAACAACCACTAGAAAGACCAATCTATTAGTTTCTTTTTTTCAAAATGAAAAAAATGTTTGCAGGAGCTTAGTCAAGATGCCAAAAGAAACTTTTTGAGTCAAGTGCATCAGAACAACTGCTTGAGCAATGGCTGCAATCCACCCAGGGCCATAGTGCATGGTAACATGGGCTCCATGAGACTGCTTCAGTGTCCTCACGGCATCCCAAAACTGATCTTGCTACTTACAAGACCAGTAGTTGAAGAAAGAAAGAAACAGACTTGAATGCTGCTGGTTGTAAGGACAAGCCATTCAGAAGAATAGAAGTGTCTATCCTCCCTTTTGCCTTGCCCATTCTGCTTCTCTATTCTCTTCCTGGTCTGGTTTCCTAACCATGATCCACAAGGATTTTCAGCTTTTGTTAAGTAGCACATGCCTCAAAAACCAGCAACATGGTGATCTGCATTGAGAACTGACACCTGATGATGCCAAAACTGTGAGACTATTTTTTAAGTTCTTGTGCCCAGACTATAGGCAACTTGCAATTTCTCCCATTCCTTCAGAGAAATTAAACTTCTGGCTCAACAATTTGCTCCACTAATCTTTTAAAGACTAGAATTATCCCTCATGACTGTGACCCACATTCATTCACTGAGACAAAGGACATCCGAGATCACCAGTGCCCTTATCTCAGAAATCAGAACTAGGAAACATACAAGGCACAATATAAGCTTCAACATTCACCGATGAAGGAAGAAATACCATATTCTGAAAGGAGCCAAGAGGCATTTCTAGATTCAAATTGTCATGCTAATAGAGATGCTACAAATGTTGATCTTCAGGGACAAATAAGAAGAATTCAGAAATTAATAGCTAGGACGATGCATTTGTGGAAGTCTTGACAGTCCTCTGCATAAAACTGTACCTGAAGAAGGACAGATTGCTGCTGAAGCATAGCAGCAACACAAAACTATATTTGCAGCACATTCGCTTACTTTCGATACAGTTCCTCCTGCTGGGCTCAAAGTCCCCTCTTAGTTTAATTTTCCTTAAGCTTGGCCTTTAGCAGCAGCCAGTATTTGTCTGCTGAGACCATGAAATGCTCTAAGAGGATGGCTCTGCTAAGGACAGGGTTTTCAGAAGGTTTCACTGAATTAATTTTGAAGTTTAGCTTTTGTCTTGAGGAATGCTACTTGGAATTGAGGAAAAGGCTCTTCCTTAACAAGCATGTCCCAAAGATGACAACGCACACATTTGTAAAGCTATGCAGATTTCTCTAAAACAATGGTGATTTATATTATTATACAGAAGTATTTAGATGCCAAAAGGCATCTAAATGTGAATAATTCTCCTGACATGCTTTCAAACTCTGCATCCGACTCAAACAAATTAAGGACAATTAAAAGCTTAACTTGGTTGCCAAAAATGCAAATGATAAACCCTGTGTATCCTGCTCCACCTCAAATTATAAAAGGTTTATGATACATACTTATTTTTGAGATCATGTTTCCACGTGCTACAGGGTTTTTTTCTGTGTAAACAACCTAGCTGCTCTCTGGTAATAATATCTGGAATACATTTGCTACAATGTAAGGTCATGCTGGATAGTAGGTGGATTTGTGTGAGTACTCTGCACTTTTATATCTTGACATTTAGTTTTCCAGCATGTGCTTCACTTCAGAAAGCCTCTCATATGCTGAACCACACTGTGACATCTTGTGCATACATTATGTTGTATAAAATACAATGACTGTGATAATGAAATATTTCAGACTGTTCACTTTACTTACTTTTCACATAGACATTAAATGTTACAGAGGAGCTGGCATCAGAGTTGGACACAAAAAATGTGTAAATGCCTCCTTCTGTTCCTTTTAATCGTGTAAGGTGAAGTTCACTTGTGTAACTGCAAAGGAAAAATTTAAGCATTACTAAGACACACAATGTGCTCTGAACAGGCAATTGCTGCAAATAAGAAGGGAATTTTCTGCAGACATTGTCCATGCAAACACTCTTATCTTACATTATGACTGCCACTGCAATTCCAACATCCAGCAGTTTTGCCACTTCTAACACCCAGATGTGTGTCTGGGTAGCAGCCCAGCATCAGGCTCAGACTGCATGCATGCATCACCACCTGCTCCTCTTCTCACTGAGGAGGGAACCCAGATTTACAACCTAGGCCACATGTTCTAGATGCTTCACTAGATTTTGGGAAGACAAGGGATCAGGAGAGAACAGTGTCCAGCAGAAATAAAAGCATAAGCTTTTATCCAGAGCACTGGGGTCTGCTGTGGCAGTGAAGGGAGTTTCTGCACACAAACAACCTTAATTCTCATTTTTGCTCTTGGACAGGAATGCAGGTGAGTCATGAGTATACAGCATGCTGGTCCTCAGATGGTGTGGTTAGCACGATGCCATTGCAAATCTAGGTTGGCAGACTTTACACCAGTTACTGTGGCGGAGCCACACGTTCTACATCTTTCATAGTCACAATTTTCTCACCATCCCCATTTTCCTCTTTCCAGAGCAGACTCTAGTCTGCTGTTCCAA
The DNA here is from genome assembly GCA_020086605.1 of Lanius collurio. Classification (NCBI taxonomy): domain Eukaryota; kingdom Metazoa; phylum Chordata; class Aves; order Passeriformes; family Laniidae; genus Lanius; species Lanius collurio. The sequence goes on along the minus strand of JACBWW010000020.1, from coordinate 17,515,059 downwards.
AGTGAAATCGACACTTACAGCCATGAGTGTTACCTGTTATTGCCCACAGTCTTGAACTTGACATCATGGTCTGAGGAATTCTGTAACGTTTCGTTCATGTACATCCAGACTTCTTCCTTCGGTTTTGGATATGCCTCATATTCAACTGTTAAGTTTCCATTTTGTCCTGCATTTATATCTATTGTGGTATTCATTGTTGCAAACAAACGGACAAATCCTTTAGCTGATAAGGGGACAAGTAAAACAAGAACAACTATTTCAGGGCCATTTAGAAGACTTTGAGTATTCTAACCACACTTAGATGGCTTCAAGATCAGTGATCAAACATACAACTAACTGTGAAACAGGAAATCTCATCTGCAAAGCAGAACTTAAACCCTCACCCGCCAAAACCAAGGCTACTAGCTACAAATAGCATGAGGCACAGGACTTAAAGCAGCCTTGAGTGCCTCAGCATAAATAATTCCATCTTCTGGTGATAAATACTCTCTCTATGCTTTTGGATAAATGCAAGCACGTGTTTGATTCTACTCAAGTATTTCTATTTTTCCAAAAATTTGACTTGCTAACTGTCTGGTATGAAAGAAACATTACGAAAAAGCAAGCTAAAATCATTTATTACAGTATTAAAGGTCTCTTTGTCAAGTGTAATTAAGAACAACATTACAAATGAAGCTATTAAAAGCTGTAATTAGAGAAAAATGTGCTAAGTCCACAGGCCTAGATACCAATCATCTTAAACTAAGGCATTTCTGTACATCTGCTGCTGGGTCTTAATCTTGCATTTGGCAGATACCATTTATCACTGCGCAGTTCCGTTCCAAAATATCATGTCTAACAACATCTTTGCTGTAGTGGTTTTAATTTCATTAATAAACCCATCAGATTGAGGATTCACTTTAAAAAGACAAATTTTTCAGTGCTATTACAGAAATTCATAAGGGAATTATCAGTTTGACAGGCAGATTGCAATTACAAGGAAACACATTTACTGAGAGCTTGAATTTAGACCTGAAGTCAATCTCAGATCCCTGCTTCTTCCCACTTTCTAGTAATCAAACTGCTGTGGCCAGCTGGGCACCCGAGCTTGGGAAAACCAGAACCAGTGGGGCTTGGTGAAAGCATATGGATCTGCCAGAGCACTTGACAGATGCTTTGAAGAAGAAAGGATGAAGTAAATTCACAGCAGGAAGGTATGCTCTGAAATGGTCTCCATCATCAGAAAAGAGAAAAATATTTCAAATCTGAAAACTGAAGGTTTGCAGTGCTTTTTCCAGTTTTCTGTACAAACACAGGATTCCCTATGCAATCTATATTCAAAATCAGACCCAAGAGCCTTCAAATAAAATTTTATTATGATGGCATTGGTCCCTGTAATGCAGTTCTAGTACCTTCTACAGTTAGATAAATTAACTGCTAGAAAATGTAATTAGGAATTTACAAAATATACATATTATTTCTTGTAAAACCTTTGGCTAATGTTAAAGCCACAGTGATGTAGTATCTGATGCAAATCCAGATTTCTATGTACACACTGTACACCAATTCCTAGGACCCTGGGAGCTGGCACAGTTCAGGTGCATATAGTCAGTTTGACAATAAATGGTGAAAGGTATCCAAAAGTTGGAGCTTATTTTAAGTCAAACTTGAGAAGGTGGAGAGAGGAAACTATCTCAGAAAGGAAAGATTCCACTTTTTCTCTGGCCTTTTTTATTAAATACAGACCTTGCATTTTAGTAAATAAAAATTTTGTTTCCTACTTTTTATAGTGCCATGCTTTATTTTAAACCCCAGACTTTCCAAAGTCAATCCTTTTTAAAGCTACATTTGCATATGTAGTAGTACTAAGAATTTCTGTAGTTAAGAACTTCCCTCCTCTTATAATAAAAGCTTTCACACTGATCCCCTTGGGGAGAAGATTTTCTTTCATACTTCACACTGTTTCACTCTTTTACATATGAATGCAGTCTCTCCTGTAAAAAAATGAGGAAAATATCCCTGTCATTGTGAGCCCTACCTGCTCAAGTGGCACAGCAAGGTTAAGGGCACTCAAACCTCTGCCTGTTTGCTGAAGATCTGACCCACACAGGTCAAACACTTCTGTTTTCCCTACGCTACCAGGGAAATCAAAACAAGGAGTGTTGCTGGAGTGCGTGTCTGTGCAGCAGAAAAACGGATTTGAAAACGAAAAAAAGAATCCAAGGCTACACTTCCCTCAGTTACTAAACCCTTGAATGGTATGGAACTGGAACAGTTGTAGCAACTACACAGACCAGAATGCTCTTATTAACTATACCAACATGTCCTTAATTGTACTCAATTTATCAAATGATCAGGTTGCAGCAGCTTTAAAATTCAAAAGGCACTGTGTGTCATCCAAGTTAATATATAGCAGACTCCAAACACATCTGTTATTAAACAAGAGGGGGAAGGGAGTTTGCTCACTGTTTAGGGACGTGAACCAAAATATGTAGAAGTGACAGATAGTAGGTTTAACAAGGGGCTGACCTCCGGAACAATTTCACGCTATGTGCACCACGACATAGCTCACAGCATTATTTTAAATAAAGGTACAAATACAGCTTCTACGTAAAAAACATTGATACACTGTCAGTGAAATTCCCCATGCTTGGAGGGCAGGTACTAAGGATCTGCTTTGCGCTTGTGCTGCCAAATTACTTAAGCATAGGGACAGTACCACATGAAGGTAAATTAGTTGCTTTGTTAAAACTGGTTTAAATTTTAGATTAAACTAGGAAGGATGAGACACCAGAGGGACAGAAACTGTTGGGTGGTTGTTCTAGTATCACTTTCCAATAACAAGCAAAGGGTTATAGAAACTAAAGCAGCCATATGCACCACAACTTCCTGAACCATCCCATATGGTACAGTCAGCAATAACCTTTACAGAAAAGCAACTTTACTCACTGAGGTTTGAGGAAAAAGAGAGAGAAGGAAGAGAAGACTCCCCAGTGTTCTCACTTTTCATCTCCTGCTCTTAGAAATGTTAAGATTCTTACAAGAAGCATTTACCTAGAGCTTTCAAGGTTACTGTGGCATTGGTTTTTCCGAAAGGGTTTTCTGCTTGGCATGTGAATTCTCCAGAATCATTAACTCCCACTGAACGGATGTTCAATGTTAATTTCCTTTCATATCCATAATCACCCACATTTCTGCTTTTGCTTGTAACAATCTGTCGGTAAAAAACAATTAACATCTAAAACACTGTGTATGCATCATCTTTCCTAGATAAATTAAAAATAGAAGTAATTATAACTTTGCTGTATTAATATTCATAACTTTAAACCGGAATAATAAGCCAGCACGACAAACCTGTCACTAGAATCTCTCCATGCAAAACAAGTGTGTGATCAGCTGCCTTTGGGAGATAATGTCCTCTTCTAAGTCTTTTCCCCTCCCCTTCTTTTTTTTTCTTTTTTTCCTCAAGCTCTCTCCTAAGGCAAGAATGTGGGGGGACATGGGGTGGGGTGAATTTGGGGCTCTGCTCACCTGCCTCAAGAGTTCCAAATGGAGGAGACCAGCCCAAGCCAAAGAACTAGAGCTCTAGCTTCTTCAGATGCTCCCATTACCTGATGACAAATCTGTTGCACCCAAGGTCAGATCCAGCTCATTCTGGCTACATTTCCAATACTGAGAAGGTGAGAAACCAACTGAAGGTTTTATTTGCACAAACAGCATTTCTAACTGTAGGGCCTGATGCAAAATGACCACAGGATCCTGACTTTCCTAATGCTCAGAAGCTGCAGCTCTTGTATGAAGTCACTGCAACTCAGAAGCGTGGCTCACCACTCAAGCAGTGCCTGAAGTTCAATGGACTCTCTACGGTTGCAATGCTTCCCAGAGACAAGAGACAATTGAAGGCCCTGGGGCTTCATTTTAACTGTGTTGCTCTATGTCCCAAGGCCACAGCATCTCCTGATTGCAGGCATGCTGCACAGAGCCCTACTGGCAGCAGACTATACACAGCATCCTTCCTCTGGTACCCACTCTGATTCTTAGTCCACAGAAATCTAAATTTATTAATCTTAAAAGCAACTGGAAATTTCATTCTCTTAAATATATCATGATTCCATATATAGGCATAGAAAAAATAAATGCTTTGAGACACTGACTTTAGTCTCTGTGAGAATGTTCGGTATGGTTGGAAAGACTGATAAAATTTACACTGATTAATCCAAATGCAGACTTGTTATGATTTTCTAATCGAATTACTGCAATTCTTGGATGTTCCAAGAGCTTCTAGACAAATTAAAGCTTCTCAATGCAATTTTGATTCCTCCAGAGTTATAATAATCACAAGAGAAGTATATTTAGTGTGGATGTGCTTGCTAATAGCCAGTTTCCTAATTTTCCTAAGAGGTAGTAACTTCAGTCATACATGGAAAAAGCATTTCAGTTTTTTTCCTCTTATCTATTCAGAACAAAATGTAATTCCTAATCTACTTAAATATGAAATTTATGTGTTCTCCTTAAATACAAAATTCAATTTGATAGTCGGTATTTCAAAGACAGCAACTCCTACTATTTACTAAAAAGGACAGAAAAGTCAAACTTATTGGGAAAATACTTTCCTTGTGGCTTTTACACAATAAATAAAAAATTATGAAGCACAAAAAATGAAAGAAATGTCATCAATCTGTAACACAGGAAAGGGAGGGGAATGAGAGAAGAAATTAAATTCTCAGATGAAGGTCCTGCACAGGAACAAAAGCAGATCTTCATGTCCCAAGCCACCTTCGTGTGTCACTTAGACTTTCTCAATGTTCAGAGCTGCGGGGTCGGATTTCTGGAGCAGTGAGCACTTAGCAAGAACAGCTATACCAGAGCTGGTGGATTAGCTAAGCATGGCATTCCCAGCCCCACAGAACAGGCTCCTGCTCGCTATGTGCCCGAGGAGATGTGATTTATCCAAATATCACAGGAGGCTTTTCTTCCACATACGTGGGCTGAGACTTACGTATTCTGGTCACTACCATTAGCAGTAAAAGATCAGTCAATTAGCATGGGAGTGCATATGGTAGGAGTTACTAAAAGGTCTTCACAAGGGCTTTTAATTAATTTAAATTTCAGAGTATACCCAGAAGATCAAGAAGCATTTTTAAAAACAACCCAATGTCTGCTGCTCATTTCAAAGACAGAGCAGGCAACACACTGGCTTACCAGCAAAGGGAATCTCTCTGCCCCTCTTCTGCAGAATAGTTGTGGTATCAAACTCTCCTGGAGCACTGAGCCTCTCAATAATTTAATCTGGTGATGTAGTCAGTAACTTCACCTATCGCTGGCAGACAGAAGCCAGTTCACTGGTTCATTTTTCAGAGCTTTTCCAGTTAGTGAGGCATACCATGTAATTTAAATTAATTAATCATTCCTGTGAATGCTTACTACTATTCCTGTCACACACAACCCCATGTTAATTAGCAGGTATTTACTGTTAATGATAACAACTAGAATATGTAATTTGCAGTCCATGTGTTGATATTTGCAGCTCCCATTGATTGCAATGTGATGTGTAGGCACTCCATGCTTCCATATTTAGGAAGCCCAACAGAGATCACCTAAACTTCACATTGAAGAGCCTAACTTTAATTTCTTTTTGAGAAGAGAAGCCCATGCAGATGCTTTTCCTCCCAGCCATCCTAATGGGCACAGGACAGTTGTTGCCCTCTCACCAGTCTGTGGGATACTGAATCTTTTTAAATGCAACAAATCCAACTCAACACAGCATCAGGTACCCAAGACAAGCATGTGAATGTCTACAGAGAGTCTGTGTACTGTGCTGAGGCACACACGATACAAATAAAGGAACTTACCCCACTTTTGTGAGAAATCCAACTAGCTTGTACACTGCTATCCACATCTGTGATTGTGCATATAACTTCAAATTCTTCCCCTTCTTTGAGAAGCTCATAGCTTTTTGATAAGGTGATGACAGGAAGAGTTTTGTGAACTGGAAAACAATTTAGAAGTTTATTACTTTTCATTAGTCTCAGCTCTTCTGAGGGGGATAAAAATCAACAGCCATTAATTAACTTTTCAATAAAATCAAGACTCTGAGATTTATTCAAAATTTTTTTAACGTATTACACAGTTGTTCCCTTACAATAAGCACATTTCTGCTTCAGCCTTGCATCAAATTACACTTAGGAGTTAGATAATACTTGTTAGAGCATAGCAACTTGCATGAAGAAACTTGAATGATGCTGACCCATCAATGAGACAATTTGTTTCATGACAGTGATTAAAAAGCAGCACTCTGGAACTGAAAACATGGTAAGGATCAGTCACTGAAGAACAGCAGCCCAGCACTAACTGCAAATTTTAATTACAAAACATTACAGCCAACAGAAAGTACTGTATGACAGACAGGTCCCTGAAAAGCTCCTGATGGACAGCCTAGGAAGGACAAGTAGAGCTCAAGGACTTCTGCACACCTGTGCCTGAAAGCACCTCAACCTCTGCTCACAGTGATGGCTCACAGTTTGTCACCCAAGAAGCAGGTGGTGACATGCAGACGTGGGGTAGCTGTACCCTGTTCTGCTTCAGGATGTCTTTCATCAACAATCAGGTGTATCTGAGGGCTATGTGTCTCCTGCCTCTGCCAAGCTTTTCAGCTCTCCCTCTGCTCTGTTCGTGGTTTGTTCTTCTATTTTCTTCATCTTTTCTTTAATTTTCCCCCCCTTTATGATACTCCAGTTAACTTCCCACTAGGGCTTTTACACAGGAATACAAACTGTAAATGCAGAATATATCAGATAAGGTCTTCAGACTCTCTTTCTACCTCTGACACAACTTTTGTAGTTGTCTTAGGTAAATTGTACAGAAGTTAGGAAAACACCGTGCTTGTCAGGCATTCATACTTTAACAATAATGTTTTCCTCATGTTGCTGTAAGAAGCTACAGAAGAGAACAAACAAACGTGTTTGCTCTCTTCAGATATAAAGGCTCACACAAAAATCCCCCTCAGCATTCAGCATACCCAAGAGACAGGAGGATGCCAGTGCAGAAGGCATTCTGTGTTCTCATCTGCCAGAAACATTTCTAGACATCCAAAAAAAAGCCCGAAGTCCATAAAGCCCCTCATTGTTTTGAGAAGGGCTGTACATAAACACTCCCTGTGCTGTTGTAGCTGTTGTGTGTCTGAGTACTTCTGCACAGATCCCTGCTTCATGGATGCCTCTTCAGTCTTTCTGCACCAGAAGCTCACATCTGAGGGTCTGAGTGGAAATGGTTGTAACTACAAAAACATTACCCACCAAAGGGTCTCCAACATGTTTAAATGTTGAGCCAAAGAGAAAGTGGGAGTTTTACCTGGTGAACTCAATAAGGACTGAACACTATAGAACAGTAATTACAATACTGAGAGTGACAATGCTGCAGATGGATTTCAGCAGATGCTTCTACTTATTGCATGCTTCCTTCCTAATGAAGAAGGTGGGCAAAATGACGAGGTGCCCTCAGCCACCTATGGTGGCCCACCATCAGTCGTTTGCTGGCAATGGTACCAGGTCAGCACCCTTCCATCTGAAGTCACCACTGAATCACATTAGTAGAGATCTTTATCCTGTAAAAAAGTCCAATACTACAACCTGCATCTTCCTATGTCACAGAAAATCGGTTATACCAATCAGCTGGTTTCTTTCTTTGGCCATCACTGAGGAAACAGTTGGAAAAAACCCCACTTGTTACAGAACAAACAAGACACACAGCAAGAATGGATTTAATTTTTGTTTGTCAAAGAAGAATGCCAGAGCTGCCTGTACTGATTAAACTTTTGTTCTCGTTAACTGACATTTAGTAAACTTCATTGTATGAGAATTTCCAAATCATCAAGAAAAGAAGACTTAAACTTGCTGCAGCAAACTCCGCACTTGAGATGGTGCCCACTGCTCAATCTCTTGCCCCAACGCCAAGAAGAATGGGCAGGTCACATACTGAGCAACCAGTGTGCGTCCTCATCATGCCCGAGGGCAGCTCTCCTTCACCAGCATGAGGGGTAGTGCTCCCAAGCCCTGGCATGATGCAGGCAGCAGGGATGAGCACACCAGCCTGCTGGCCCCAGCTGTGCTCCCCCTTCTGCAGCAGCAGCCTCAGCTGCAGCAAGAGGTGGCTTCATTCCAAGTGTCCAGGGCTACATAGAGAACAAACTCATTTACTTGCCCCTGAGGAAATGCCAAGCCAGCTTGGCTTGCTGAACTGCTCCCTCCACTTCCCTCCTGGGTATTTATACAGCCCAATAAAGACACATGGGCTAAGTGTAGGCTCCAAGACGCCCAGACAAAACCAGCCTGTAAAGTCCTGCAGACAGACATCGGGCTTCTCCTCCTTCCCAAACCCACCCAGGCACCCAAACCTAGGGCACAAGGGGGTGCGAAGGTCAAATGTAGGGTATCACCAACCGGTTTGCCAAGTGTAGTGCTGCATGTAGCAGCTCAGACACAACACAGTCCCTGTCATGATCTGTGCACACAGCTGCTGTTGTGACCATCTTCACTTAATAATATGAAGATGAAGACCTCCTTCTGCAAGCTCTGCCCCTCCACCAAATCCCTCTTCTTCAATGCCATCAATCAGGTCCTTCTACTGTCCCTTGTGGGACATATACACAGGAGTCAGGCACCAACATAATTTTGCCTGCACAAACCTGTCCAAACCTCAGGATGCTGGTTTGCCCTTAGAATTTAACAGCATAACCCACATTTCTTATAATGATGAAAAAAACACCTGGAAATCACCAGGAACAGAAAACAAACTCATCATAGCCAAACCTTCTGAGCACAGCCACAAGATAAGTATCACGAGATCAATCTGTACCCTGACACATCTGGCCCAAAACGAGCTTTCTAAGCTCACCACTTTCCTTTGGACAGCAGTGAGGCTTCACAGCCCTTCTCTACATCTCCTGGGAGGTGAGGAGTAAAATCAGGCTCTCTAAAAGAAGGCAAAAATCCTGTGTTACCTGGTATCACATTCAGGAAAATCTTCTCTGATATCTTCTCAACTCCATTGTGCTTGGCCAAGCACTGGTAGCAGCCCTTGAATGACCTCTGTACGTTCTTTATAATAATGCCTTTCTGGGGATTGGGAATGAATGTCATATTTTTGGGGAGACGTCTGCCATCACATTTTTTCAGTGTGAAATTCATAACATTTGGATCTGTTAGTGGGCACACTAACAGGATGTCACTGTCTTCTTTTCCGTAGGTCAGAGAATCAACAAGGAAGAGCACATTTGGATCTGTGAAGAAACACAAAGATCTGTCAGAGAAGCTGGCATGGGAACTTCTGATGACCCTAACTCTACAACTGGGCACTTCTCAAAAGAGTTTCTTTTCAGTCAGTAAAACTGAGAATTGCCTAATTCATGTTTAGCAAGGGACATTAAATGTTGTCCTAAAAGAGCAGCATGACAGGAGACGTGCAGTAGCATTCCATACTAGGTACGCTAAAGAATCATTTGCACTAAAAATAATCTTACTCCTTTTTTATTTGGAGATGGAGGGGGGTTTTTGCCTTGTTTAGGTCCAAAATATCCCTACAACAGTAAACAGATTTTCACAGACCACTAAAAGTAATTTGCTTTTAGGTAGCGGCAGAGCTGTAAAGTTTCATGCCCACAGGAGGATTTGGAAGAAATTTATGAGCAAATGGAAGTTGAAAAGCGCCTAAATTATGGTTTTTCACTTCTGTAAAATACATAATCTAAATGAACACACATTGCTACCAGAGGAAGCAGCAAACAACTTCTCCCTTTCTCTCCGCTCCCTGAAAGCAGAGATTATTTTTAGCCTCCTTAGAAGAAAAATTGGGCATACAAACTGCATATCTGATTGAAAAATCATCATCACATCTTTCACAATGTAACTTTCCTATAGCATTTCATCTCGGCCAACCACAGCACACAAACATATAGTACTTCAAACACTTTTACAACCAAGCTGAAGTCCGTGATATGTCATGACCTTGAAATGCTAAGAAGCTGGCAAACACATAAATAAAGGAATGTGTGATGACAAATACTCTGTAAAAGTTTATTTCAGATTCCATCTGCCCTCTCTACAGAGTAGAATGAATTAAAAAAACAAAAACAGAGAGAAAAACTTTCTTTTTTACAAACATGCTTACAACTTGAATGATTACAGATCAACAAACCACGGCTTAACAAGGAAGACTGAGAGAATCTGGTTAAGATGATGGACAATGTGCATTTGGTTTAAGACAAGAAGTACCAGGCTGAAAAGGAAGCCTGGGATGTTTACGGAAGCAATAAGCTGTATCAAGGAGTTCCTCATCACTGAACAGAGAAGTTACTGGCTGGTTTCTAGCTTAGAGTGAGGGTGTAGCTTTAGCTGAATTTGATACTACCACCCAAGAAGTCCCTACAAACTACAGGTTTTGAAGCACCAGTCTAGAATTAGAAGATGGATACTACTAAGGAACGAAATAAAGTAAAGCATTTCTGAACAGAATCAAAATGTGACATTTTGCACATAGACACCTTAAAAGAAATGTTATGAACAGCTGTCACTGCTGAGCAGAAAGAGGATGGATTAAAAGTGCTCATCAAAATGTCCCTGCTAACAGACACAACTGATTGCTTTCTACTTAGTCCCCTTTTCTCCAATACACACAGAACCAAGATATCTTCATTATGCAGAAAGTATGCCTCCCCACAACTCAAAAAAAAAAAAAGACCCTTTTGAAAATAGAAGGAACAAAGACCTGTTTCACTAATAGCTGAAACTACGGGGAAGGCCCTGTCTGGAGAAAGCAACATCGTTGAGGTGCTGCCCTTGCATCTTCAATTCCCCTCTCGAAGGGAATAGCACAGGGAGAAGACATGAAAGGACTTCCTATAAGGAATCTAGACACAAACAAGGCTGCTCATGCTCATGTTCTTCCTTTCATGGCCTTCTAGCCCATGAATATCTTGGGTTGCACTTGCCTTCTGGGCATACTGCAGGTTTCCAACACAAGATATAGTGGTGCTTATCATTGCTTCCATCTGAAAAGACTTGAGATCAAAATCAAGAGATTTTTCTCTCTTACGCAGGAGTCTGAACTAGGCTTGCTTGGATCAGGAAAAGATCTGCTTTTATAGATCCAATACAGGTAGGTGCTTTCTGTCGAAACAGAAAGATAAAACAGGTACACATCTACAGTCTGTCAACATTGCATCATTCTTGGTCACAGAAACAGAAGAAATTTGGATTTCATAGGTTCAGAACATGAGATATCAATAGATGCCACCATTTCATGTGCCACTATGCAGGATCAAGGTCCTTGGTCCTATTCTCTCTTCACTCCCAGTTTTACAAGCAGAAAAGTATAATGAGGTGTTTGTGGCAACCCCACAAGCAGCACAGCATGTGGCAGCCCCACAAGCAGCAGAGCATTTGGCAGCATCTTACAGGTGGTCTAAGATGTCATTAAACCACGCCTACTGCAAAATGATGGCCAACCTCACAAACATACTTTCACTGCCAGGAACTTGTCAAAGTGAAGGTTGCACATTTTTCACACAACTGAGACAAGAAAAGATAACAACGTATTGTATGAGGGCCACACAACTTCCCTGATGCATAGTAAGCATGCCCAGGAGAGCTGCCTGCTACCCTAAGGTGAAGGAGTCACTCATGTAATGGAAAACAAAAATATCTCTATGATCACAGCTGTCTGGGATAATTACCATGACCTTCGGGAAAAAAATCATGGTAGGTAAAGTCAACATTGTTTACCGCATATAGGTAAAATACATGTCAGATTTCCTTTAGTCATAGTCTCAGAGAAAAACAGAAAGTCAAGAAAACCTATCCATGGTAGCTGCATGGCTGTTTGGAGAACCCAGAAGCAGTTAAAGGAATATTCTTTAAATTGTGTGGTCGCTATGCCAGATATCTTCCCTGGAGAAAATAACCTTTGCTGCGCTGTGCTTTGCTATGCTGGTATCTCCCTGTCCTGGAGAACAACCTGGCAATAATTTTCAAAGGACTAGCAGGGTTCAGAGGAGCTCTTTAGAGACAATCTCTGCTGTCTTCAAGAATGTGGATACCACAGGACTTTTTTCCATCAACAGGTTAGGAAGACCACCAGAGTTACAGGAATGGGAAGCAAAATAACTATTTTCCTTGGAAAGTAAATGGAGTGCCAGGCATGGTAAACTGTGAGCTTGGGGGCAGCTGACATAGATCAGAAGAGAAGAAATTTGAAGAAAATATTGCACAAAGAAGAGTAATAGAGGATTGAGAAATGCGTCAGAGCAGAAACACTTTTTTCCTGAGACATTTCTGATCAGTCACAAGGTAGATCAGAATCTGGAGGCAGAGGAATCACCGTTGTTTGCTGGCTTAAGCCTAGGAGGACAGTCTCAAAAGACCAAATCCTTTAGACTAACTGCCTCAGTAAATTAAAAGCTTGGGACCAAACCTTACATGACTCCATACTGATGGATGGCACAGAATTAAAAACACATTTCTACTTATTTCTTACTTCTTCACAGTATAACTGACTCACACAACAGACTAAGGTCACTTAGGTAGCGTCTAGAAAGGAAGCTCAGATAAGCTTGACCACAGAATTAACGGGGATATAAAGAAGAACTTGTCCAGAACTTTGTGCTGCTGACAAAGGCCATTGCAAGCAAAGCAGAGAGCGAGGTTTCTTCCTACTGGACAGGGAAGAAGATTTCTTCTACCCGATTGTGTTCTGCCTCTGTACTTCAAATTCATTACCTCCTCCAACATTTATTGCCCTCTTATTTTCAGAGTGAAGATGGGGGGTGAGGAAGGGAAGCAAAAATAATGCCTTTATTGATATTTACCTTTAACAAAAACATAGTAAGAGGAGACAATGCTCCCGTTGCTTCTGCATGTGTATCTGCCTACATCTCTGACTGTTGCATTTTTCGTGTACCACTCTTTCGCATTGGAACTCCTTGCTTTTGCCGCTGGGTCCGAGTTCTGGAAATTCCATGTCACAGGTCCCTCCTCGTTGCACGTCAGCCTTAATTCCTCCCCTTTATTCACAACCCGTAAAAACTCTACATGGGACAGTGAACCACCTGGAAAAAAAAAGGCACAAAACAGAATGTCTGTCAATACAACACTCTCTTTTTGTTTGCAGTAAAATTTTATTTATAGCTGTATGCATGCAACTAATATTTTGGGAATTATTTCTTAAAAATACTGAGCTGCAATGGCACTGTGTTATTCTACAGACACCTTTTGCCTTGTAAGACTTTTGGAGCACAGAGAAAATAACCAGTGCAGGTGGAAACTGGCCTCTAAAAAACCTTTTGAAATTAAAGTTTCAGATGCATCACTTTCTGCAATGTTTTGGCTTTTGAATGGGAACAGACCCAAGCTATTTAAAAATTAAATTCAAGAACATATGAGTCTGATCCTACATGGCAGCACTTTTAATCATTCTTTGTCATTTACTCAGTATGTTGCCAAGAACTAAAGTTTCTTTGCTCAAGAGTTATCTTTTTATAACTGCTCTCATGTATTCACATGTTCCACTCATACTCTTGAATTAGAAGTGTCCAGTTTAATGAAGGCATCAGTACATGCTTTTCACACTTGCTTATTTCTTTGCTTGAAGTGCCAATTCAACATTTCTTACATAAAAAAAAAAAAGCAAAATATTCTTCAAGTTCTCATCCCAACACTACCAAATTGGTTTCACTGAGGCACCAATCTCCCTGTCACCAAAGCTGCTGTTAATTTACCATTTAGCTTCTTTTTCACTGAACACGCCATAATACAGTGTTTTAAAAGTTCTCACAAATATCTCTTAAGTCAGCAGCTCCAGTTCACAGAGCGAATTCCCAACTCTCTACACAGAGAAAGGAGCACATTCAGACTTTTCTGGCTCTACTGTTAGGGTAAGCCAATCAGGGGGTTGCTGAGTTAGCACATCCATGATTTGATAGTCTTGGTGAGCCTACAAAAATGAAGTTCATAGCCAAAAATCCAGAGAAATTCTCACTGTTATGGACCTTCTCGCACATCAGAAGAACATATGCAAATATTGAGGTGATCTTGAAACAACAAACCCTTCCCCTTTCAGAGTAGCTCTTCAGTCCTACGAGTGATCCTTAGCTTACAGTAACTGCGCTGTTAGCTCATGTCGCTGAGTTGTACAAGACTGTACAACATCCATGTGTAGTAGCAGTCATGCCAGTGAAAATACTACTTGCATGCAAAAACAAACTCTGCAGCTCCACTCAGAGGCTGAATTTCCCTACTCACACAGATAACAACAGACGTTCAAGAAAAACAACTGGATAATTAGTTGGGGTGAGGTTATACACTCCAGACTTAATTCACTCATCACAGCTTTAGTTGTTCTTAAGGTATATACTGGATTAAGACCAGGTCAGGTAACTGCTCCTCCTCATGACAAATCCACCACAGAGTAGGAAGCAAAGGATGGTCAGACCACCTGCAGAGACTAATTAACTTGTTTGTAGTCTGGAAGGAGCCCTCCTCGGAATTAGAAATTATCAGTGTTAAACTCAACTGGCACTCATTCTTCCAGTGTCACCAAGTAATTTTCCACATGAGGTCCACTAATCCTGAATATATGCTTCCATGACTGAACGCATTAACAACCACGCTAGAAATAAAAATCACCAGAAAAATGCAAGAAAAACAACTATTAATTTCAAATCTGCTACCTCAAAGTGCAGGTGTGTGTCTGAGCAGTTCAAACAAGAGTGGAAGTCCAAGGTCTCAGAAGCACAAGTCCCAGTCAGCAATGGCACAGTAGACAGGAAAAATCCTTTGCCCTGGTCAAAGATGTGCCTGACTGCAGGACTAAGGCAAAAAAACTCTGATTTTCAAACCCCTCAGATCAGAGCCAGGAAATTTTGGCATGTGAGAAGACAGAAGACAAAGACCTCTGAAAATGGCCCCTGAGCAAGTCATTCATGGGGACGTCTTTGGAAGACTTCTCTGCTGCTTCCCACAGACCACAGGGCACTTCAAGGGACAAATTACATGAGCTGCATAAAACAGCGAAAGTGTGGTGTGGTATAGCTATTGTGGCACTAGTTTCACAGATGAATCAGGGAAGATTGAGAAAGCAGAAGATGGACAACCTTCACTGGCATTACTCCATGCCTGCAGCCAGCAAGGTCTCAGCCCAGGCCCTGCCAGGGGGGTGCACATGTAGCTGGACTGGGATGGCCCCCACTGCCCACTGTCTCAAGAAGCACAGTCCTGAGCAGGTCACACAGCCCCTGCCATGGAGCAAACACCACCGTGTGCCTTCATCATGCCCCAGGACAGCTCTCCTCCGCCAGCACAAGGGGACATGGTGCTGCTGCTGCGGCCTGGCCTCAGCTCCCAAGCCCTGGCACCATGCTCCCCCTACTGCAGCAGCAGCCTCAGCTGCAGCAAGAGGTGGCTTCATTCCAAGTGTCCAGGGCTACACGGAGAACAAACTCATTTACTTGCCCCTGAGGAAATGCCAAGCCAGCCTGGCTTGCTGAACTGCTCCCTCCACTTCCCTCCTGGGTATTTATACAGCCCAATAAAGACACATGGGCTAAGTGTAGGCTCCAAACTGCCCAGACAAAACCGGCCTGTAAAGTCCTGCAGACAGACATCGGGCTTCTCCTCCTTCCCAAACCCACCCAGGCACCCAACCCTAGGGCACAAGGGGGTGCGAAGGTTAAATGTAGGGTATCACCAACCAGTTTGCAGAGGAAAAGGGACTCATTAGAGGTAGCAGTAAAGAGGTAGTAAAGATTAATGTCTTAATTGACCTACCATGTGAGGATGAATCTGTCAAAACATACACAACACTGTGTTGTGTGTAAATTCTGACAGGTTCTGCAGTAACAAACGCTTCCCCTCATGGAAGGCCAGCTCAATAGTCCTACAAATACTCACTGCCATGTCCCTCTGAGGCACAGTACAGCATTGCAAAGCTGAACTGGACATGTAATGGCCATGCCTGAGCCGGGGGGAACATTTTTTAAAACCCAACACTACTTGCATGCATAAACTCTGCAGCTCCACTCAGAGGCTGAATTTCCCTACTCACACAGATAACAACAGACGTTCAAGAAAAACAACTGGATAATTAGTTGGGGTGAGGTTATACACTCCAGACTTAATTCACTCATCACAGCTTTAGTTGTTCTTAAGGTATATACTGGATTAAGACCAGGTCAGGTAACTGCTCCTCTTCCTGACAAATCCACCACAAAGCAGGAAGCAAAGGATGGTCAGACCACCTGCAGAGACTAATTAATTTGTGGTGTGGGTTTTGGAAGAAGCACTTGTTTCTCTCCCCATCTCCCTTGGAGGAAGATTTACCGCTGCTCAACCCAACAGACGAGTCCACCAGCACTTGCTTTTCCAGCACCACCAGAAATGTTCCATGAGTTACATTAATCCCCTACATAAACTCACATGACTCAGCATATAAAAAAGTATCCCACAAAAAGTAATTGCCAGAAAGATCAGAAAAACACAATTTCATATTTTTATGGAATATTTATGACCCTCATCTACTCTTTCCCCTAGCTCTCATCCTATCCATTCAGGTTAGGAGTTCAAATTTCTGCAACACTTACTATCAGGACTATCTAGTAAGTTACTGGAAAGTTTTTGAAGGTAGTAAACAACACAGCAGAGCATGACCTGTCCAGATGCACAAGAAATATGTTATGTACCAGAAATGGAAAAACAGAAAAGAAGAGGAAATAAGCACACTTGTGATGAAGTATCACTCATATTTTGAGATGATTTTGCTATAGTTTCTTTTACGTCGTCTATGAATTCTCAGCAAAACAATTTACAAACTTTAAGGAGAATAATGCCTTGTGCAAAGGATTCCCAGAGGGTAAAGGGTTTTCTTCTTTTCCCTTCTGAAAATAAGTGTCTCCTCAAGAAAACTATGACAGTGTAAGGACAATCGGTTGTAAACACAATGACTATTAGATTTACTTTGTATTATGCACCAAAATATCAGCTGCCTTTAAAAAGATAATTAAAATGGCGTTTAGAAAGATGAGAATGACTTTCTATCTTCTTTTTAGAGGAATAATTAAGTGACAGAAATCTGAGAGTTTAACTAACAACTTGTAATCCGGTGTACTAATCCCTACAGCATGTGTCCATCTGCTCTCTCTTCATCTTTTCCCAGACTCATGTCTGAGACTGCTCCATCTGTATGGCACCCGAGTGATAGGGCTCTTTCCAGGTCCCCGGTTGCTCTCGGGGACTCCAGTAACAGCAACCATGACAATGACATAACCATGACATCAAGACTTTTAATTCAGGAATCAGTTGTGCTGGCAGTATATATGCCAGAGATAGTAAGGGATCTCCCAAGTGACAAACGCCATGGGATATAGTGTCTGCTGTCTCCTCCCAGAGCTCTGTGTTCAGCCCAGGCGGGATCATGGCTTTACCAGTCACTAGGAGGACTATAATGAGCAATGGGATGGAGGAACACACTGCTGTGTGCCCACTGAATTTTTTGAGGCGTGGGTATACATCCCTACTCCATTATCTGCCCCATACCTGGGCATTTCTCCATCCTCTCTTCACCTCTTTGCACCTTTGAAAAGGAGGTGGACTACTACTTCAATATTCAGCTGAGTGTCCCCATCTCAGTGAGGTCCACCTGAGCACGGGAACAACTCAGGACAAGGAGAGGAAACCTGTCTTCTGCCCACATGGGTCTTGTAGTCTCAAGTGGGACAGATGATCCCACTGTCAATCACAGAATATGGATCCCACCATGACACACTCAACATTCCCCATACACTGCTTAGCCAGAGTACCACACAGAGATTCTGGATGACCCTCTAGAGTTGTCCTCAAGGGCAACTAGAGTGTGTAGTTACTATACGCTAACAAAAACACACTGATAATGGTAAATATTTAGTAAGTCATAATTTAGAAAAACTGAAATAAACTGCTAAGCTCAGAGTTGGACAGCCAAAGATCCATTTTGGATGTACTAAATTTGAGTCCTACAGCTGAAAAGCCTCACTCCCACAACCCTAGCTTCTCCTTGTAATATAACTAACTTGAGTTAAAAACTACAATGCTGGGACCACTTGTAAACAAGGCTGTGTAAATGAAAAAAAGAATATATGAATATATTGAAATGAAGGAAGAGGGAGGAAAGAGGAGGAGTACAGCAGTTGTGAATTCTGCATGCAGAAGGAATATCTGGAAAACCAGGCTGGAGGAATTAGAAATTCAAACAGCTCTAGATAATACTGACAGGAAATGCAGGTCAAGTTGCAGGGATATGATTAAGGACAGCAGAATGTTCCTGTAACAATTAAGGGATGTGCTAACAACAAAAGCTCTGGGTAAGGAGTGAACCATCCCAGGGAAAAAAAAAATACAGTTTATGCTGGAGCTTTTCAGCCTCAGTACAACACTGCTGTAGCATGGAAAAGCCCATCAGGTGCAAGTCCACATCAAGCTCGCAAGCAAGTGGAAACCATCTCCAGCTGCCAAGCAAACAAAGGATGTGGGACTGCCATGGAGTAAGATGAAGAGTCTAACGCTGTGGATTTTATTCCCAGCTCTGCCACAGATTTCCTGCACAACCTTAGGCCAACAGGTTAGTCTCTCTGTGGCCGCTTCCTCTTTCAACTCTTATCTAAACATTAAAAGGAACAAGAAGTTTGTGGCAGCTCTATAACACAACAGATTGCTTCCAAAGAAAAATAAAAACAAAAAATCCTGTGCTTTATCCCACACCCTTCCACTTCAAAGTTGTGTCAAACATCTCCCAGGACAGAGGCACAGTGCAGCTTCACAGTGCAGTCACAAACTGCCCACATCCAGTACCAGCCTCTCTGCCAAGCCCATGGGACTAGCAGCGCCCTGCCAACAAGCTCATTGCTGCTCAGCAAGGACAAATCCCTCACCCTGCCTCCCCAAGGGCTGGGGCACATTGAAAGGGCATGGCAGGCTCTTCTGAGCTTCTGCCTTTTCCCCTTGCAGTTGTCCATAATTTTCATAGTCATCATCATGTAAGCTGTACAAACACTGCACAACGAAAACAATGACCTGACCGTGACCTGACCATGACCATGATTTCTAAAGCAGTTAACGCTTTTCTATCATAAATGCGCAGAGGAGCTAAACTTCAAGTGACAAAATGTCCACAACTTTCGTGTAAGATTGTGGGGATTGGATACACTTGGAGAGACTATTTTTTTCAGTGCCTATGCATTCTGGGCACTGCCTTCATTTCAAGGCCTATCACACAGACCTCACTCACCGTGGTTTTTCATCTACAACAACATAAGAGAGCAGAAACAAGAGATATGCTTTATCAGTTGAAGTAGTGGCACTGTTGCAGATGCAATGGTCCAGGGATATCAGCAAGACATGGCTTGCAGGGAAGTAATATCCTCTTTCAGCATACCCAGCACTGCTGGAAAAAAATGAACATGTTTTCAGACACTCAAGTTCCCTGCAGGTCTGAAAGAAGAGTAGAAGCAAACCCATCTCTTTTACACAAGTGCAGAGGTCCTAGCCAGAAGCCTACTCAATCTTCTCTAGAGTATTAACACGCAGGTCTAATTGAAGAATATCACCCTTCCAACTCTGTCTCTTATTTATGTTAAAGCCACTATGACAGTTGACATATGATATGATGGACATGAATGTAGATCCTTTCAATTACATTTTCTTTGTCCTACCATTTCATGCCCCAACATAAAGTGTCAAACTTGCATGTTAACTACACTGAAACAACTTGAATTTATTCTGATGTATAAATCTCCCAGATTTTTCAAAGGAGACATGCTATCATATGCTTACTTGTTTTATTCCACTTCACTAAACAGACACTCTCCCTTATGCTAAATGAAAAGTTTAGCAATGGCAAATGTCAGTTTTAAAATACTTGATCTGAAAGCTACATCAGATCCCATTTCAGCCAGGCTGTGGGGGAAAAGGTGGCTAGCAGAAGAAACTATCCACACCAACACCCATACTAGTGTCTTCCTCAAAGACATAGACCAAAAAATACCAAAGACATGACTGTCCCTGCAAGTGTCACGAACTCTCAGCATATCTGAATGACACAAATCCTTGCTGACTGTCTTCTCTGTGCCAACTTCTTTTCAGAGACTGAAAAATTATCTGCCACTGAACACATACTTAAGTCGAAGCTGATCAAGCTTCCCTACAGAACTAAGCAGTTTGTTTCTAACCAATCTCACAGGGTCAGTGCTATCTGCTGACCAACAGACTCTTCAGTGCTGTATTTTCCAAGCAGACACTAAGAGCTCACAAGCTTGTGCTCACTCTGAAGTTTTGGATTTTCAGAAGCTAAGCAGAAAACCAGTGGAGAGGATTAATGAGGGCTTTGACTTTTACACAGCTGCATGAGGGCAACCCCTGTCTTCCCACCCAGCCCTGCCTGCCCCCTCACCCTGAAAGGGAAGGGGGCAAAGGAAGGGCACTGTGGAAGGGTAGGAGGAGGGAGCTCGCCAGTGCAGCACTCAAAGGCGCAGCCAAGCTGGCACCATCTGCAAACAGCATTAAGGAGAAATGGAGATCTCCCACACAAAGAACAAGTGTGGAACCAGCCAGCTGATTGCCACCCATGGCAAACCCAAGAGAGGAAGTGGCAGGAGGTCAGAACAAAGGTTGTCTTTATCATCAGTAAAGCATGGGGAACCACAGAGGCTGTGGCTGTGAGACACCCTCCTTTGCAGTAATGTCCCATTGTAAGCTCTCAGCTCCACAGTCTGCAGCTGAACTTACATGGACCTGCCTCATGACACACCTCATGCCCTGGCAAGGCACTTCACAGAACAAGTAAGAGGAACTTGGTGCTTACCACTTGCAGAGAAAAGACCTCAAGAGACTATGGGGACACCCAGCTACACCTGGAGAGAGGTTATGCACCCCTCTGAACAAGATGTGGTGAATCAGAAAGAGCCAGTATCAGAGACAGGTGGCAGGATGACAAATCCAGCCACCTCTATAGACCCTGTACATCCCACTCTCCAAGAGAGACTTTCACAGGATCTTCAGGCAGGATAAGTGTGAGCACCTGGGACAGTTGCTGGCTTGTGGGCGGAAGCCAGCAGATCCTCCTGCAAGGGGTCTTGGCACACCCGTTAGTGACGTAGCTAACAGCATTTTGCTTCAGTACTTCAGAAGCAGGCTTAGCAGAGCAGATTCCTCCCATGACCTCCAAAGGCATGTGAGAGCTGCCCTGTGCATTCAAGTGCAACACTCCCTCAAGGCCAGGGACAGGGGAAAGCAACTGCACCTTCCAGAGACAGAGACACACCTTCCTCTTCCCCCACTGGCTTTATTTTCTTTGCTAAGGTGAGGAAAATCCAGCCATGCAAACAGGCTCTTGTTCCTGCCTGCTGAGCAGCTTGCCCTTTCTGACAGACATCCCTCACTGTGCAAATAGAGGCATTTGTCAAAGGCAGACGTAGCTGAATACAATTCTAGTTTAGCACACATACTAAATGGCTACAGCAGGATCAAACACTATGTTTCTTTCCAAGGCTGAGTACGGTACCTCCCTGAATCCCTCTTTTCTTGAGAAGTCATGGCTTTGGGGCTCTTTCTTTTGTTTTGGGGTTTGTTTTTTTGAAGGAGTACCACATGCACTATAGTAGCCCGGTCACTTGCCTTGAAGCAGTATGTGTGACTACCTGTGCTGGGTGATTAATCCATTTCATTATATTACATTGAAACACTGTGGTCTCTTATAGCTGAACTTCCTACCATGGAAGGAATCTACAGGTAATGTATTAATAAATAAAACCAAACCCAATGCATGACTGACCTGCCAGGTTTGGTTTTTTCAAACTAGCATGGTCAGTGCTTACAACTACCTGATAATTCTTATTCAAAGAGAAATACAGAGCACATAAATATGTATGTATTTACACACACAATTAGATTTCCAAAAAAAAAAAAAAAAAGCAACTGTATGCCACAACACTTGTCAGTATTGAGATTTACACATTTAGACTGATCCCTACACTTACTGAATTATTGCCTTCTTCCCTCTAATTTCCAAAATTACTTATTAACCAGCTGTTCCCACAGTTAGTTTTGTCAGCTGTTAGACACATAAATAAACAAATTATAAGGTAAGTGTGGAGAATGATTAGAAGGAACGAAAAAGCACACTAATGCATAGCGTATTCATATTCAGCTGTCATGCGCCCCGTCTATTCCTTTAATGGCTCTTTCTTCTCACTTCTCTTTGCTGACATTTACATTAAAAGGTGCAGTGTCTTTCAACTTCCATTTTGAACGAATGTTCCTTGTAATGAGCAACACAGGCTTGAAAGCATGCTTTCTGAAAGGCAGTGAAAAGGTAGTTTTAATGAAGAGAAATGAGAAAAATGGAGAACAGTGAATCGTTTTGCAATCTGAATTAATGCCTATTTGGAAAAGGCTCAACTGAGGAAGGAGATGTAAGACTTTTGGCAAGGCGAATTCTAATTATTTCAAGTCTTGGCAGTAATTTTATCAAATAGTAGCAATTTCATTAAAAGGTGCACTGGTAATCATCTACATAAGGCCTCCAGAGGGGAAAATATACCAATAATTGCATAATTATGTTATCACTGCTTGTATGATGGACCACATTAAATACCACAAAGAGGAACACTGATTTTCACTTTCTCTAGATATTTAGTTCAGTACATTTTCCTAGAAGATTACAGCAATAAACAAGATTTTCAGATTAACATGTTCACCAAATTTTGCAGAAAAGACACAGCTATCTTTCATGTCCATAATACTTTGTATTCTCTTTTCCTTCACTGAAAGAACTGGTAGATTAATGAGAAAAATTCTGGGTTTAACAACAAAATAAGAGTATTTATACTGTTGTGTTACCAAAATACAAGTCATTGCATCATGTCATGCAGGCACGTGGCACAAGATCCATTCAAGAAGCAGGTTTTAGAGTATTTCTAAATTTGTCCATATAAATTACATGTATCTATAGAGAGATTTTTGATAAGCGTGCAAGAAGTTAGATTTTCCTCGTCTAAGTAACACTTTAAACTTTTCTATTAAGATGTAAAAAATTCTTGTAAAAAGGCTGTTTTACAGGCAATACCAAATCTACTAAGTAGTTTTTTTGTAAGGTACCCAGCATTATTACAGAAGTATCTTTGCATATGCCTTCTCAAACTGTGACTAGGACAGTTTCTGGAGAAGTCATTGGCACATTTTTCAGAACACCCTCAGGTGAAAAATTTCACCTCAGACAATCACACTCAGCAAGATCTGTCACTAATGTTGTCTCAAATAGAAGTGCTTTGAACACAGAGACCTGGACATATTTCTGACAATTCGGTTTCATTTCCTGAGTCTTCTGGCAATGAGATAAGTAATTCGGCTGTTGAACATCATCTCTAATATCAGCTGAAGTCCAACTTGCAGTTTTTGCTTTTAAATTGTACTTTATTTTCTAGTTTACCTATAAGCCTTATCACAAATAGCATATACATTGCATATATATAGAGGTAACTGCTTACTGAAAAGTAGTCCTCCTTCCTGCTCCAGGAGAGATATACAGAGAACTACTTAATGTGAGTGCAGCCTGAGTGCCTGTTAAACAGGGAATCCCATTTCAGCATCACCTCTGAGTATATCTAGCTTGTAGGAGGAGACCAGAAACACAGGGCTTACTTCTGCTCCTTCCATTTGACCTCTTTTATTGTGCTACATACCTCAAATCCTAGGTATGATAATACTACTGCAAAGTCAGCAGTTTTATGTATAATACCTGGAAGTCAGACATGCTATGGAATAGGAAACCTTAACAGCTTGTGTTAAAACGAACACTACTGGGAGGAAGCTTTTATTTTGTGGAAGCCAACAATTTCTTTTCAGAGTTAAAAAGTTATATTCATCCAGGCACAGAAAGCACTGCCATGACACAGACAGTAACAAACAAGCATCAAAAGTGAAGAAGAGAATCAGCCATCCACTGAGCAGCAGAAAATGAACAGCTCAGTATCAGGTCCCAGCACGTAATTGTATACAAGGCATACAAACAGAACCATTTCAGGTAAAAATACCCTATTAAGTTGCATATTTAATTTAGTATTACATGAAAAGTAAAACCACAGCATTTTTGTAATGCAAATTTTCATTTTACAAGGTAAATATACTCAACGGTGATTTCAAAAACACAACAACATAAATTAAAACTTACAGCTTGTCTAATTATTAAAAAAATAAAAGCAAAAATTTATTCAAGCTTTACATTTGCTGTCAACATTTTAAAGATAATCTAACTGCTGGATTCATCAAAGTCAGTCCCTGAGCACCTTTAGGCAGGTTGTGCTGCAGCAATAAACCAGCCTTTGGCATCTGGAGTTTCCTAGCAGGTGCACAGAAAATATTTTCTTTATTTCAGTTCATTCAATACAACTCAATTAAGCAACAAGTCCATTCAAAGAGGAGCTACTGATCTGGAGCTGAAAAACACCATTAATGTTTCTTTCCATTGCTATTCAAAGAATAAGGAGAGCATGACATGGACTAGTTCTAAAATTTTTGTAGCACAGTGATTAGAAACCACCAGTTTTGACTACAGATAGGCCTTTCAGGCATTAATTCTTTATTTCAAAACATTTCTCAATGAGTTTTTTCTTCTGAATTGGCTGGCTTCTATGTGGTGCTATTTCTTTATCTAACGGAAGAACAATTCAGAATTCTTGTTTCCTTCATTGTAATCAATGCAAATCATCTGTAAAAATATATAATATAATACAATAATATAATATAATACAAGAAGTGTCAACATTTTCTATTTTCATACTAAAACATACACATGAAGAATCGGGATCAGTGTATATATAACAAGCTACATAATTGCTTAAATACAGGCACAGTGATTAATCAAAGTAAGTATAACATTAACTGCAAAGGCTATATTTAATTAAAACTATCTCAATGGTAATAAAGGAGGTTAAACCTTTCTTTGCAAAATGATTAAGTACAAATGCAAAACAGTTAAAATGAGGCTTACTGCTGGCTGATGTAAATCATGATTAAAATCAGATTTACAATGCTTTGAATCAAATTGAAGCACATAGTACAGGGGGAGGTAACTATTGAACCTGGAAACACTGCATTTCTCATCTGCAGTCAGATGTCAATTTTACACATCATATCTGGAGGAAATGCAAACAAGTCTGAGAGGGCTGAGAAGAGCAGGAGCAGGAGGAGTTACAAAAGATACTCCAAAGGAAAATGTTGGAAAAGGTTTATCATAGAAAAGAGAAGCCGAAGTGTTTATATTGTCAATGCATACAATATTATTATAGAAAGGATGGTGATGAGCAGTTACTTATATCCAAAAGACCAGGAGAATAAAAGAATGGAATTAAGCAACCAGCAAGGGAGATTAGGTATCAGAAGAAGCTTTTAACCTTTAATAACTATTTACAAGAAAAAACAGGTGGTAGACTCTGCAGCACAAATCTGCCTTAGAGCAGGTTAGAACAAAAGTCTGTGTGGGCAGATTTGCTCCATCTGACTACAAGGAAGAGCTGGGGACAAACCAGATCTCTGCAGGTCTCCTCCAGCCTTACTCATAGAGTTCTATGGGAGCTTCCTAAGACTTGCCATGTCACTTAGAAAACCAGCTGCAAGAGGAAGATGAATGCATCAGAAACTCAGATTTCATTCAGTAAGAATGAAGTTTCCAGTCCTGAGGGCTGCAGGCAAAACCTTCAACATGTGACATCAGTGCAGACATTAACTCCCGAACAAAAACCAGATTAAGTAAGAGAGCCAAGTGCAAATTTTAAATCTCATGATACCCATCAGCAGGAATCTAGTTAGTTCTGAACGGCTTAGGTATGCGAACATCCCAAACATTTCTATTACACAGCTCACTGGGATTTTCCACCCCTTCAAAGCATGCAGGCTCTGAATGACAGGTTATAACCAACAAGCTTGACTTCTTTTTCCTGTGTGGCTTTTGCACAATGCCTTTCTGGAAAACAAATCCACTCCAGCCTTCTCTTCTCCAGGCTGAACAACCCCAGGTCTCTCAGCCTGTCTTTACAGGAGACGTGCTCCAGCCCTCCGGTCCCTCATGAGGAGCATGGCCACCCAGCACAAGCAGAGGAGCACTGCTTAGTTTAACACAACTGATAGGAAAAGAGAGGAGATGTAGGACTAACCTGGCATTTGCCATGCTTCCAAAGAACCTGCAAGAGATGCATCTCTCTCATTTTCATATTTGCCTGCCACACTTTTCATCTCTTCTTAAATCAGCCCATGCAGCCTCTTTATCACTTAGATTTACAACTGTCAGTGCCTAGCTGACCAGAGAATTCTTCTCCATATCAGATATTTAATGATTGTGTTACATGATTACAGATTCAACTGTCAAGACGACATTTAAAATTACAGACATTTAATGCAGTCAGCTTCCTCCCCTCCCCAGTAACAAAAAAACCCTGTAGCTCATAATATTACACAGGGATGCTTCATTTTATTTCAATTTCCAGGAATGATCGTTATGGAGCAGCCCAGAAGTTGCATATCATGGTAGCAACATTAGAAACTTTTCTGTTATTTACATGCCTGTTTACTGTTAAAGTCAAGAGCCTTATGTGCTGTTAAAAAATCTTTTGCAACATGAAAAATATCATTAAAAATCCATTAAATCTGAAAACCTATGTTTTCAGAATAAATCAATATAATCCCCATGAGTAAATCCACTGAGAGAATAACACTTACTGTGCTTTCTAATTAGTATCCCCTAGAAAACAGGAGTCACATTCTCCCCTCAAACACAGATGTTTACACTCTCCGTATGCTTTTATCACTAACGACAGCAATCTTGGCCAGTGGACAAACAATACACTTCAGTTGTCATTAGGTTTGGCAGCCAGCCAAGGAGACTGCTCACACACGTAAAATTACGTTCATTTATGACTGTTTGCAGGATTCATTCTCAAACAGGGTCCTATTGGGGAAAAAACCTTCTAGTTTCCTAAAAGTCACTGAAAAAGCCAAGCATAATACTACAGAATACAATAATACAGAAGAATATTAGTAATTTTGTAATTCCTTTTATGTCAAGGTCTCATAATTTCTATGTGCATTCTCTTCAGACTTTTTTAATACATGACCAAAAGATGTAACACACTTTCATTAGATGCCTTAGCATCAGCTCTTCTCTCCTGCCTAAGGTTACAATGAACACCTTAAGCTCTTTACAGCTGCGAAGTCTCAATCAGGGAGGCTGAGTTTCTAGGGGACAGAAACATCTGCAAGTTGTTTTTTGTGCACAGGAACAGTCAGAAAGATATTCAGAAATTTTAAAAAGTAAAGCTTTGTACTTAAAGCGAGAGGGTACTTACAGTAAATGCAATGCATTAGGATATCAGACCTCATTTCCTCTAGCCATTCTCTGAACAGCTGAAAGAGACTTAAGGAAATGAGTCAAAATCCTGAAAGATGTTTGTACAAGATGAAAAAGAAAACAACATCTGTAAAATCATGTGTCACCATCCATAGAGCAAGACAATGTGTTGCATTTGATCTCTGCAATGGCATTCATCTTCATGGACAGAGAAAAAAAGCTGAAAAGTGGCTTAACCTTGAGCAATTACTGCCTCTCTTCTACAAGACTGATAGGAGATTATATCAGTCATTGTGTATTGTAGATAAACATATATGTTGTTGAAACTCTTTGATGCTGTGTGGTTCTTGTTTTATCCAGAATTTGTTGTTCCTTACCTTCAGATTCCATCAGACTGTTTACTGTTCAGACTAGAAAGCAGCTTTCCTTCAAACTGCAAACACCTAGTATTTGGTATTCAGTTTGACAGCTCCAGATACGCCTTAAAAACCTTTCTAATAGATTGCAGTAACAAAAAATAATAGTTCAGATAGAAATCCAAAGACTATAGAGGTACCATTAGTTGCTCAGAACACACCAGAGAGTGAAAAGGACAAGCTTCACTAGGAGAACCTTTTACTGACTGGAATATGACTCAGATGTTCCTCCCAAGACCTGTCTTAGCTCATGTTTACATGTGCTAAAGACATATCCCTTCCAATTCCACCGGTGTCCTGGTGCAGCATGTCCCTTCTGGAGGTGACTCAGGATGCTTTGCTTAATTCAGGCACCTGCAAAGAAGTGTTACTGTTTGGACAATCACTGGGAGAGCTTAAATGAGATGGAAAACCCACAGAGAGCCAATACAACCCAACAGTACTACAGCTGCAGTCATCTGTTGATAAGAGGCTCTCTCTGGCAAAATAAGCACATGGAAATGCCTTCAGTCCCTATGAATGGTATTTAAACAGGATGCAAATAGGAGTCTCACTTCTTGCCAAATTTGTCACATTCTTTATTATAAAGCCTGAACAAAAATCACTTACGCACTTGCTGGGAGAGGGTTCCCAGTGGTAACGCAAGGAAAAGGGAGTTTAATATTGAGCAATCTTTGACATTTACATTCTGCTCCTGGCAGTGGCCTTAGGCCACATTTCTGCACAGGAGACTCTGCACTGCCACAGGGTAGGGTGGAAAAGGAGAAGGAGAGAGCAGAGAGGAAAGGGGAGTGGGGAGGGAAAGATACTCAGATGGCTTGAGGGCGGTCAAGGCAGTGACTGAATGACAGCAATCAGAATCCTCATCAAATTCACTCTTCCTCCTTCAAGCTTCTTCCCTCATGGCTGACAGGTAGCAGGGAGCATCATGAAAACAGACATTCTTCCCTCTGGGCACAGGGAGAGTCTCCTATTACTCTGCAGCTGACTGGGAAAAAAAAAAAGCCAGTTGCATTGATGGATGCTGAAAGGAACCGTGTCTTCCATGACCACAAGATGGAAATGCAAGAGACTCCGGCAGAGTGCTGGATGGTGGAGGACAAAGTGAGCCTTGAGGGACAACAGGAGAAGCAGAGAGAAAAGCTTGTTCCAGAATATTGCATCAAAATGAGGACTAGGCAAGCCCCAAATGGAAGGAAGTGTGGAAGCATCTTAGGATGCAAGAAAAACAAAAAGTAGGAAGGGACTATGGACAGAAGAGATAAATGGTTTACCCTCTGAGAAGCTGTTTTCTGCATCCTCCTTCCCAGTTTGCAACCAAAGGAAGAAGCTCTTGACCAACAGCCAAAGAAAGATACTTATTATAAATCGGTATACTGATAAACAGGATAGGTCTCAACAGGGACTGTGGGAGATCATCCCAGCCAACTGTCTACACTGAGGCAAAACCAAAAGTAGCACAGGGTCACAGTAGGTCTGGAGCAATCCAGAACAGCACGTCAGCTCTGTCCTGCCCATCACTTCTGATGTTCCTATGCCACTGTCAGGACACAAACCATCACTCTGATACCTCCTCCAGCACCAAAAAACTAGCCCAGAATACTCCTACATCTGCATGATACATAGATGATGCACATACATACTCAAGGACAGCTGTCTTTTGCAGCAGCAAGTTATTACTTACAACATGGTGTGTTTCTGTTCAACAAGTTTTTGTCTGATGTGTCCCTGAAGTCTCCCACAAGTGTATAAACCCAGAACAAGAGGAAGGCTCATAAGAAAGGTTTCCTCCTTGCTTCTCCAGTGGAAACACCACCTCTGTCTTCCAGGAGATGATGCCAGTGTGACCTTTTTCCCACGCTTTCCTTAAGGACAGTCTAACTATATGATGAAGGATAACTTTAAAGTGCAGGCAAGAAATAAATGAAGTGAAGAAAGTTGGCAGGTATTAATAATTTCAACATTTAAAAAATTTCTTTCTAGGAATAACTCATTGGTAGGAGACTTTCCCACTCCTGTGGACACAGCATTTTGCAGCTGTATGTGGGTACTTCTAAGTAGAAAAGTCCAAACTGCCAGATACCACACTTACTTAGATTACCAATAAACAAAAGGCAGCAAACATAAAAAGTTACCTAAACGAAGCCATTAACACATCCTGAAGTGAAACTCTCTGCAATGAAGAAGTGTAAATTGTCACTACTGTTAATTCCTGGTGTTTTAGTGCTATTTGCGCCCATGAGTAGAGGCTGGCGGAGCCTTCCCCGTCTGTCACACAGGGTGCTCTGCAAGGCTTCTCTCTGGTGGTGGCAGCAGACGTTTAACACCTACCGCTGTGCACTGCCTCCCTGGATCCTCAGCTCGTTCCTAGCTAAGCAGCGAAAGAACCTTTCACGTTATCTCCTTTCAGACTTCAGTGCGAAGGGCCAAATTCCTCCCCAGGTCTAGCAGCGACCTCCTTACAGCACCGTCCCCTGGACACCGCCAAAAGCCTCCTAAGCCTACAAACGATGCAAGGAGATGCAGGGCGGCTCTGAAAGCCATGTGCCAAATTGCCCAGCGCTGCAGCCAGATGCAGTATTTAAAACCATTAGACCTGTGCTCCAGGGCTGTGAGGTCAGGCAAGTAGACCCCCTTTTTAGAAAGGAGTGGAAGGTAACCTACGACACACCAAAGTTTTAGCACCAGCTGACCTCCTGAAGGCCTGAAAGGCACCCATCGCCCTCCTCTTCACCGCGAAGGACCATCAGTGTTGGGGCGGACCAGCCCTGATGCCCTGTCCCGCGGCGATCCCCGCTCCCGGGGCACCGGCCCGCCGGCGGGCGCAGAAGGCACCGAGCCCACCTGGCCCCCCGGGGAGGCTGCACCCTGCTGCACAACGCTGGACACCTGACGGCGCCCGCTCGTTCCTGCCCATTGTTCAACGAGCACTTAACGCGGGGACATTTTGTACTAATCCCCAGATAGTTTATTGGCAAAACAGCCCGACCGGAGAGATGGAGGAGGGTGGAGGGGTTCGCTGCCGGCCCCTCTCCCAGCCCCGGATACCCGCGCACGGCAGACAAAGGACTTTATTTTCCCCGGCGGGGCGTCCCACAAGGGCAGCGCAGGGCGACGTCGGGCACACCGCGGGCTGCAGCCCGACCCCCGGCGCGGCGCTGCCCCGTGGAAGGGACCGTCAGCGCCGAAGTTTTCCCCGCCGCCGCCCGTGCCGATCCCGGCCCCGCGGGGCTCCACGCCCGCCCGCGCCCGCGGCTCCCACCTGCGGGGAAGAGGCTCGGCAGCAGCAGCAGCACGGTGCGCGCCAGCTCCCGGGCGAGGATCGCGCCCTCCATCCCGGCGCGGCCGCCGCTCGCAGCGCCCGGCGCGGAGATGCCC
This sequence comes from Lanius collurio, assembly GCA_020086605.1. Taxonomy (NCBI): domain Eukaryota; kingdom Metazoa; phylum Chordata; class Aves; order Passeriformes; family Laniidae; genus Lanius; species Lanius collurio. Next base: position 17,483,872 of record JACBWW010000020.1, on the reverse strand, counting down.
GAGCCCCCGCGGGAGGGAGCGGAGTAGAGCCGGCCCCGCCCCGCGCCGCGCCGCGCCCCCGCCCCGCCGCCGCGGGGATGGGCGCAGGTGAGCAGCTCCCCCGCCCCCCCGCGGAAGGGCCGCGCTCCGGGGTGCCTCGTTTGGGCTCGCTATCATAGAGCCCCTAAACAAAATGATTTAAGGAACATGGACAGAGCCGGTGGGCGAATGTGCGGGCAGTGCTGTCGTGGGGGAGACTGCCCTCCTCACGGGCGGCATTCTGTCATGCCGCGCACCCGAGGGATCGGGGCCGTGGGGCTGCGTAAGCCCAAGTGGAACGTGGACCGGCGAAAGGTGGCGGGGAGCGGCCGGGCTGGGCACGGGAGCTGGAAACGGAGAGCGCATCCCTTAAAGGGCAGGCACAAAGCCATATGCCTAGCTTTGACATCCTCACTGATCGCTCCTGGAGGTGTCATAGCAGTTTCTGGAGGTACCAAAGGGATCGCCTCCGCCCTGCCTCGTACCGCTGAGGTCGACTGAGCCCGCTCTGGGCCACCACCTATTAAGGGCCAGAGCACCTCGAGTGAGATTTAAAAGTATATGCTGTGACACAAAGCGAAGACTTGAAAGAAGTGGCTGGAAAATAGAAAACTGACAGGGAGCTTAAATATGGAAAAGGTCCTTAAGAAAAGAATTGTGAGCGATTGTTTTTCATGTCCCTCAAGGGCAAGATAAAAAGTAATCCATTTAATTCTCAGGGAAAAAATAAAAGAAAAAATGTCACTTAAATGTATGGAAGGCACTTGTGAAGAGCAAGGAGGATTTAGACTACAAATGCATTGCGGAGAAGGGGCTGTAGAATCCCACAGAGGGAGTTTTTAAGCACTGATGAGACGACTGACGAGGATCTGGGAGCACTCGCTTCTGCAGCAGCAGAGCTGGAGTGGAGCTGCTGTTCAGGCAGAAGTAACACAAGCTACGCAAATGTCTACCTTTAACAATGCTTTGGCAGGCAGTGTCACACACTGCTGAGGCGAAAGAAAGAAATACAGGTGACCCAGACAAAGGAGTCATGCATGCATTCACCAGCCATGCCCTGCCCAAAGTATCCATAGGCACCACCTGAACAGGCAGGTGGGCGAAGGACACACAGACTGTCAGAAAACCCGTAACAACACGTCTGGATGTACAGAAAGATGTAGAGGACATATGGCAAAACTTTCACCCAAGGAAAAGTATAAATGTAGACTTCTTGAAATGTGTCAGTACAGATCAGAAAAATTATTGAAGGTAAAATATTCCTTTTTTTTCTTCATCTTCCTTTCTGTTTCACTCCTGTCAGATTTTTTTCCAAGGTTAATAGCGCTGTCCCACATGGTCCAGCATGAGATGAAAGTCTTGTCTTATATGTTTAAAATGGCTCTCTCCATTTCTTTACTCTCTTTCATCTCTGACAGCCAGTCTCTTTTGATGGGTGAATCCTTCCTCTGCTGCAAAATGGAATACTTTTTTGTTAGCACAACAACAATTTCAAAATCAAATAACGTTTTAAAATCATAATTCTTACTTTGTGCTAGCCTCATCAAATTAATCCTAGGGAGGAAAAAACAACTGAAATACTTAATTTTTTACTGTCCTCCCGATTTTCCAAGTGTCTCTGGATTCTGTTTCTTTAGGAGAAAAAAAGTGAGCTGGAATTTTTTATATAAATACTTGGAACATTTACAGTTTAATTTCTTAAAGAGGCAAAGGCAGCACACAGTATACTATAAGAGGTTTTCACTAAAGCATTATCAAGGAGCATGTGATGTTGTTATTGTGGCAGGTTTCTCCCTGTTCTCCTTGATTAGTGCTCTTTCAGTTAGTGGCCTGCCTTTAGGTCCTGCACATCCCTGATCACATGAAGCCAAACTCCACGTGGCTCTGCATCATATGCCTCATTTTCACGAGCATTAGCTCAATGTTAGATCTCAAAATCAAAGTGGCAACAGTATTCTCCACGTGCTTTGACTGACTATAAATAGCAGCAGTGAGTGGGAAACAAAGGTGAATTGCTTTTAACCTTGCCCCTTCATATATTTTTAATAATTGTAATGACAAATGCAGTTGCCATTTCCAATGTATTGCACTGAATGCTCTAAGTTCTCTTGTCCATATGCTGTTTTCATTGTAGAAGCAAAAGAAAGTTTCTTAAGCAGTGGAGAGTTCTCTTAGGTCTTTTTTCCTACCTTTGTCCAAAATATGTGAGCATAAACCAGAAAGGTTCTTCTTTGGCTTTGCAGCCAGTCTCACATGTTCCTCTCTTCAGTTGTCACTGTGGTACTGTGGCAGTATGTTAGGACAGGTAATGCCATCTCTCCTCATCGTCTGCTGGAGACAACCTGCAGTAGGTTGACATTGAGGGAGTGTGGAATGAAAAGAGACAAGAGAGATCTACAGACTTTGGACACAGTACAGATTTGGAAATGAGAACGATAAGCTTGGAGAAATATGTGAAATTATATTTGAAAAGTTCACTTCAGCTTGAAATCCTGAAAGTGATTTAACATTTGTGGATAAGCTCCTTTAAAAAGTCAATTCAAAAGATTGCTTTTATGCATCCATGGGACCGCTTGCTGAAGTAAACATTGAATAGATCAATAATATTGTAAGATTAAGCTAATGCCATTGAAAAACTGGTGCTCTAATGAAGGACTTGTCATTTCTATATCTGAATGGAAATGCATCAGCTAGTTTGATGGTTTCAAACAATTCATTTGTCAAAGCTATAAAAACCTTTTTTGCAGCATAAATAATCTTAAAATCTATTTTATCTATGGCAAAGTGTATCTATTGAGGAGAGAGGAAAATACTCTTCTGATATAGCCAATCAATGCTGGCTAGAATCCTTCCTGATAACCCTGTGATAACAACTTTTTCTATGAGGTTGTACTTTCCTTTTTCTAAATTGCAGATTGACAGACTTTAGGCTGGAGCATGACTCTTTCATATAAGCTGGCAGCCCCAGCAAGCCAGACAACTCCAGAATTAACTCCTCTGTGATTCCTGAAGGCTTTGAGAAATTATGAGAGTTAGAAACACATATTGATTTACCAATGTTGCTGTAAAAGCTATCTAATCATGGGCATAAAAGTTTGTTAAGCTTTTTAAAAGTGAAAAGTGGTTAAATTTCTGCCTTGTGCATTCATCTGAAACAGCATTTCTGAAGAGTGGCTGTTGGGAATGTCATATGACTACTGTGCAAAAATATATACTCAGCACTCTGCTGTATCTTGATCCTAATCGACAAAACTGTAGCTGAGAATTTTCTCAGCCTCTTGTTTCATTAATTTTTTTTTAAAAATTAAAAAGTATGTGAAATCTGCTGGTCTAAACTCTTGGTACAGCAAGGTATAATCCATCTGGACCTGTTTTCTAGAAACCTTGAGATTTTGGGACATCCCATTGCATTTTTTTATTGATCTCCAGTCTTCTGCTCTTCACGCCGACAGGTTAGGGTGGGTAAGTGGAGAAAACCGGTAGCATTTGATGGGCATACGTCTTAAGACTTCATCTGTAGATGGCAGGATTATGTTTTCCATGCAGTTTAACTGATGGAATTTCTGCTGTTTTTAGAGGGATGACACTAAAATAAATTCAGACAAAGTGGACACCTTTATCTCATTCTCCCTGGAATATGAATCTTCAAACTGAATCCATTCAGTATGACTGAATTGGGAGGTGTGTCTTACTCCCTTTTAATCCAATTGTGTAGAACACTCACTAAATCCCATTGTGCCTGTGATCTTAAACCGGTATTGCCATCCCAGTTAATTAAAGATTTTTCCAGCATTGAATGTCAAGAGCCTAGATACAGTCATCATTGAAGCTTGAAATATACGTTGGTTTTGAAGACATTTGTATTATCACATGCATAGCACACTATTGTAAAAACTGTTTTATCAGTCTAAGCTTAAGTGGAAAATAAAGGCTCTAATCTTCTTGATAGCATTCCTTTTTTGTTAGTTTATAGCCTGCAATCTTGCTAAGAAAAGAGATTTGTCTTTATGAACTGCCAAATGTAGTTCTTGCCTTTATTGCTTGCAGCTTTATTTGCAGAGGCCACTGTTGAGAATTGACTCCATGCAGCAACCTAGGTCTTTTCAAGTGTTGTTTTGTCTCACTTAATTTTGTTGCTGGGTTGTTGTTTGGTTTCTTTTTTTTAATGAGTTGAGCATATCAAAAGAATTGTGGAATAACAGCTTATGTGGCTTCCTCAAACTCATTCTCCTTTCCCAGCTTACTGCCCTACCCATTCTTCCCTGGCCTTCACATACACAGAGCTTCAGGCTGCAGACCCAGAGAACCTTGTCCTTGCCCTCTCTGCCTGCTCCCCACAGGATATTAATGCCTTGGTTGTTGAAAATACATCCAGGCTCTGAACCTCGTGACAAGAACTAACTTTGTTTTGCAGTTTATAAAGAGTCCTTCTGTGTTTTTTTACAGTGCTTTGCCATATCTGAAATCTAAATAAATGGCTAGACAGGGGCTTGTCAGGCATTTTTCTCTGAGGTGATTAAAGCCACATGAGGTCCAGTTGACTCCTTTGACATGTTTGCTAAATTGCACTATTTTGCATATAAATTCGGGGCTCAAATAAGAAAAAAAAAACTAAAACAAAAGCAAAGGAACTGCCTTGATTGTGATAATATATGACAAAAGTGTGATGTGGAGAAGAGAGTGTTTCTCATGCCTATGTTCCCTGAGTAGATGAACTTAAAAGCTTGGATTTTTTTATCATGCCTTGTTTGTCACCTTGCTTCTCAAAGTATCTTTCTTTAACCTATTTTAATTAAGCATTCTTTAGGTGTATCAAAATTGCTTGGCTCCTTTTTAGCTTTGCAAGGTATCTTCAAAGCTCTTTAGGTACCATTTTGTTTATAGCTTTGTGTAGTTTGAAGAAATCTGTTGGTCCCCCTTATTCAGCTTTAAAATTTGTTACCAATTTGGGTTGCACCTTATGGGCAAGCAGCCTGTTTTGACTCCTCCTGCTAGTGCTGCTCTCACATGTCTGTTGGAGAGCCTTCAGCCTTTCTCAGAAAAGCATCATATGAGCCTCCTGCTCTCTCCTTGTCCCATCAGCAGTGCCTGCTCTGCCTGTCTCCTTGTACGAAGCAAGGTGGATTTATCACAACCCTAGCACCTTGTCTGGAACAAGGATATCAGTCTTTGGCCTTAAAAGCAGCTGTTATTTATTTCAGAGAAGACAGTTCTTAGAATAGTAAACAAACTGCATGTGTGATCTATTTACTTTTTTTCATAGAAAAACCCAGAATCCTGGTTTTCTTGGCTGCCTCTCCACAAAGCTTGTCTCAGTTTCTGCTCAGTTTTGTTCAATTCCCAGGATGACCATGGGCAGCTGAACTAATTAAAGAACAAGACACTTACTAGTTAGCCTCTCCATCAATTCCCATCATTACGAAAGCTAGCCTTGCAGTTTGCTACAGCTGGATGAAGTATCCACAGAGCTAACTTTTCCTCTCACTTCTGCCCCTGCATCCTTTTTCAGTAATCCCTATTAAATTAAAATGCTGTAAATGCTATTGCCTCTCCCTCTGGAGTAGGTGACCCTTACCAAGGCAGCGCTGAGGTGTCTTAGGGGACCACACAGCAGGTATGTATGTATTTAGGCTTTCATTGCTATCTGGCTTCACAGTTCGTGGTAACCAAAAGTCTCTAAGAGATTATTTTCCTATCAGTCTTATTCGATTTTCCTACAGCTATCTTGTGCTGCCAGAGGCTTTGAGATATTTTTTTTTTTTTCAGCTCTGTATGTTTGAATGCAGTATATATTATAATACTCAAGCCTACGGTGTTGGTAAACATACACAACATTGGAAGAGTTAGGTGTTGTCAAAGATGCCTCCTCATTAAGAAGGTCATGCCCATCACATTTATCATCCAGTCCTCTCTTTTTTCACCTGTGGAAGGCTTTCCAGTCTTTTTGATAAGAGTTTTTAAAAGGGGAGGGTGCAATGAGATGGAAATTTAAGACAGTAAGCAGCCCGTTACATAGCATAGATGAGCTTTTGCAGACACTTTCCTCCACAGTGAATGCTCACTGCCCAGCACCTGGAAAGGCCTGGACCAAGGGATTGCACCTTGATAAATTTGCATTTTGATGACTTAATTTGTCTGGATAACCAGAAAGGAAACAAGAGTTAGTGAAGCTGCTCAGCAGTAAAAATGATATTTGTCCCTGTGAGACAGGTATTGTAAAGCCTGCTGGTACTAATGAAATCATCTAGATGTAGAAGGCTTGTGAATTTGGATATTCTGTTAAATAGGATGGCTACTCGTCATTTTTTCTCCTCATCTTCTGAATTTGAGCATATTTACTAGGGTCATATCAATTCAGTATGCTCAAATTCAGACAAATGAGTTTCAGGGTATGTTTTGTGTGATCCCTTTCCTATTTTATCTCAGTTCTTTCAGGGAGTTGATATTAAAATTATGATTACTTAAGTGTGGAATTTATCTGGATGTTTCTAAACCATTTTCCCTACAAATCTGTCTGATATACAGTATAAACAACTGCATTAGTGTGAAAAAAAAAAAAAATCTAAAGACATAATCTGTTTTTATCCTGGTATGTTAAGTTGGTTCTCTCTTGTGTGTTGTTTCTGCTTCTGAATTCGAGAGCACTGCTGGAAAACCCCTGATCCCAGTTGTGGANTGTTTCTGCTTCTGAATTCGAGAGCACTGCTGGAAAACCCCTGATCCCAGTTGTGGACCCCATGCCAGGTTACAATTTGTGTACAGGTTCCCACACTCACCTATTAGGAAGCAACTTTAGCATCTGTACCAAGTTGTGTTTTCAGAGCTCACCAGCTTTTTGTACCTGCCGTGGTACAGGAAAAGCCCTGATTTCACTTTTGCCTGTTAAAAGTCTTACAGACATTTATATCTGAAAGTCAGGGTCATTAATTAACTGCCTATAGAGCCATCCCCTGCTGAAAGGCAGCTGCCTTTGAGGAGGGAGCTGTTGTCACCCGGCAAAGCACAGGACTGATTTAGGACCAGAAAGTGCCCAACCAAAATGGAGATTATAGATTTTTGGGGTTCAGATGGAAATTATAGAGCATCCCTTTGCCATCTGCTCCTTGCTGGAAATAATGCAAATGTAAATGTCAGCTTTGCATCCTATGATCCCATTACCCCTCTAGGCATACAGCCTTTCTTGCTGGTGCATCCACTGGGACTGGGTTTTCACAGCCGACAGCATGGTTTCTGTGTCTGTGTGCATCCCAAACTACTCCCGTGTCATCCAGGCCTATGTTTGTAACATTGGTTTGTGAGACACTGGCCATGAAATAGGCTTAGGAGGTTCCTGACCCTTCTTGCCCTATTTCTGTCCCCCTTTGAGGCACTTTAACATGCTAGCTCTTTGTTTTGCTGTCACAGATATTTTGAGGAACCACAGAAAAGGCTACTTTTCACCCTAATCTGGTTTGTGATCTGGTTTACTGTGCAGCTTTGTGAACAGGTCTGTTGCCAAACTGAGGGAGCAAAAGCAATGAGAACAAGCGGTGAGAAGGAAATTACACTGGCTTGCTGCTAAAGGCAGTATCTCACACAAGCAAACACTTTTATTTCTACAGGAGCCAAAATACCAAAGTAAATGCCATGATGCTGCTGTCTGAAGCCAGGTGTGAAGGTATTTACAGGGGATTTCCCCATTGTAGGGACACACCTAAATAGCCAGGGTGGTTGAAACAATTGAAGGCATCAGTCAGCTCCTCCTAAAAGTGGTTATTTTGGTTATCTTGGAGTTGTTTCCCTTGCCTCGGGTCAGCTGGCTGATTGGTTTGTGTCCAGTCTGGGTGGCTGCTGCCTCTATTTATCCTTACATTAAGTGTTATACAAGATGTCAGTTATAGGTACAATCTGTGAAATGCATGATCTCGGGTGTGTTACCAGCTCTCTCTGTACAGCCTGCATATGGCCCATTGTTAACACAGATGTCAGCCCAGGAACAGCTTGCTTACCTCAGAGAGCAGGCAGCAATTCCCTCCCAGATTTTGCTCAAGTTCCTGTGTTAGAAGTGTATCACTTGGTTTGGGGCTTTGGAGGTGAAATTAATATAGTAATTAGGATGTGGCTGTGGCAGACATCCACTCAGTAGTCTATGACAACATGCACTGGATTTATGACAGTGACAAGAAATCAAAATAACACGGTAGGGTAGCTCCTTTCAAAGGCAAATTTAAGAGGTGCCGTTAGCTGAATCTGAGTCAGAGTTTCAATCAGGGGTTAAGTCTTGGGGCATTTTTGTCTGTAGAACTTTGATGCCATGTTAGTAATATTCACTGCACAGCCACTGTTCAGCTTATAAGCAGAAACCTGCACAAAATGTAAACAATATTTAGAAGTTTTCTTTCATCTTCTTTTACAGATGATTTCTCAGTTTCTCCAACATAATCATATGATCAAGGATATGTCATTTTGACCCTTACAAGCCAGTAAGAACATGAATGTGTCAAGTTCCTTTTCAATCACTTCAGAAATCCTGCAAACAAACACTGGGTATATCCAGAACTTGCAACACATCACAGCCTTTGGGTTAGTTTGGCTGATACTATAAGTCACTGATACGAGAGAAAACTGCAGCCTATGTTCAAAGCAATAGCAGGGTCCTGGATCAGCAAATCAACTGTCCGTTTGATGCTTCTTCGCTGGTCCTAAAATCATGAGCCAGACACAGTTAGGTGATAAAAAGGCATTACCTTTATAAGGATCCTGAGGTGCACAATTCAGATGGAAAACACTGAAGATGCACCCGTAGCATAATGCATATACAATTTTTACATGTTTAGCACATTAGCATATCTGACAAAAATCCCCAATTAGAGACGTAAGTGGTGAGGTAATTCTCTCCTGGTTCAACCCTCTTTGAATTCTCTCTCTTTTAGATAGGATCTAATCTTTGTTTATGAAAATGTGTCTCGGAGAGCTAGTTTCAACCTTGACTTCCCTAAGAATCTGACCTTGGACCCCCAGCTTGGAGCTGCTGGCACATTTGTCTTTCTGTCTAATAGAGTAGGTAAAATGCTAGCTACGTATACTCTGAGCGGCAACAGAACTACAAATATATGTGTAAAGAATATAGAAAATAGATTAAAGAAAAAAGGCAAAAATCAATTTGGTATCACATTCATTTTGTATTCATGTCATGTTGCTGTGTGGTCAGCCACAGTGGATAAAATGTTATCGATTGGAAAGCTCATTGAGTTTTGCTTCTCTTAGTTACTTAAGGAAGACGGGATCTCCATTGAAATGAGCCAGCTGAAGCTAAGATTTGCCCGTGTCTAAGGTAGACAACTAGTTGCTGTCTACATCTAATGCAGAAATGTAGGCACCTCTGGAGTGAGTCACCAACCTGTTGCAGGTGGGATGATCTGTCCTCTGGAGGTGACTTTCTCCTCCTCAAAGGGAATGTAGACAACTGGTTTAGACAGATATCTCACTTCTAGGTGGCTGAAATTATGTGAAAGTTGATTGTGCTGTTTAGTCTCAAAGGTTAACAGGCATTTCTTTTAAATGTGTGAAAAACAATAAGGTGGACCACTACAATCAATGAATTTTCTCTGTAAATCAATCCAAAGCAAAACTAACCAAATATTTGGACATGGAGACCCAGTTACAAGCACAGACCTGTCCAGATCTTTATCACTACTGGCTGCGTTTCATATCCCTTTGCTGCTTTCAGCTGTGACTGCCACAGTTTTAAACAGGTCTGCAAGTCTCCTTGCTCAGTGGGAAAAAAAGGAACCTGCAACTGCCATATGGCCGTGGGATTTTGGACCCCACCTGCACTGCCCCACTGGAGAAATTCAGTGAAGTTTCTCTGTGCCATGGTGTGTCCATCTATAAGGTGTATTGACCTTCTTGTGTTCTGTGGCTAGCGAGGGCAACACAGAGCTAGATATTAGCCTTCTAGAACAGTTTGTGAGCATCTCCAACGTGTGCTACACTCATTTCCAGTGTGCCTCATGGCATTTCCAGAGATACACACTCCTCTCTGAAGCTCCTCTGCTTTCTTTGCATTAAAACCAACACAGCACGAAGACTGTGGGTTGCAGATGCCCTGTCACTCAGTTTGCCCCTGAAACATCCCACTGTACTTCCCAAAGTATCTTGCCTGAACGGTCATCCTTCCATTGACAGTGATGTGGATTGAAGAGAATGTCCTGATGGAGGCAGCAAGCCTAGTAAATGTATTTGTAGGTAAATTCCTCCACTGCTGCACACTGTCACACCTAATTCTCTCTGAGTGTTTGTAACCCAGTGAGACAGGGTGTAGCTGGGTGTCAGTAAGCTGCAGCCTTGTCTGTGACTTACTTGGCTCTGTCCCCTCCATTGTGCTAGGCAGAGCTCTGTGGGGCCACATTGTGGATCTAGGCAGGGAGCTAGCTGAGCTGAAGTATTCCAAAAAGGGAGGTAGAGGACAGGGTTGATTAAATTTGCACCACTGTCAATGAGGAGCATTGTGGACTGCAGCCCCAGCAGTCGTTTTCTAGGTCTTTGTTGTTTTCTACTGCTGGCAAATTCTGGCCACTGCCTCTGTTTTCAATCCCTTTAGCTAGGCTGTAGTTTCACATAGATTTAATTTCCTCCTACAGAAGATGTTCGAGATAAACTGCATCTCCTTTTTCACTGACAAATTAGAGGAGACACAGGGAATGCTCTTCTCAGTTCATCTGCACTGAATCTACTGCACAGTAGTGGAGCATCATCGAGCAGTATGCACTTTGGGGCAGGAGAAGGTGAGGGGGTGGAGATGGCTCCCCAGGCAGTCAGAGATAGTATGGGATTACCTTTCCAGCAGCCACAGCAAGGGTCTGAACTCAGGAAGCTCTGCACTATTACGTTTCAAAAAGGGATTTCCTCCTGGCAGCTCTTGAGTACATTCTATCTTATGCCCAAAGCTCTCTCACCTGTATCAGCTCACTGGCTGGGAGCAGAGGATTAGGGCTACTTGTGTCTTGTCCACGTGATCCCCTTTGCAAGGGGTACTACCAGAAATCTGATTACCCCACTTTTTGACATAAATGTTACATCACTGATGTCACTGCATTAAACAGCATTGGAAGAAGTATACCCATGTTGAAAGGACCATGGGAACAAAGTATCTGTGCACAAATTGCTGGTAGACCTGAGTACGTTCTCAGGTATAATGTTTCTGAAAATGCTCAACTTACATGTTACATTTCCCACAAACAACTTCAATTCATATTCATTCATAGCCTTCTTGCACTATTTGATAAAAAGGAAAATGTTTGCTAACTCCTTTTTAGACAAGTATGCAACCGTATCTCAGTTTTAACAGCAAGCATATCTTCAAAGGGCATCTTTTTGTTACGCAAATTATGGATTTCACCCAATCTGTAAAAGAGCACTTTCAGTATTCTTCTGATTCTCTTGTACTTTTATGATAATCTGAACATTTATAAGACCAGACATAGTTTAGATGTTCAAAATAGAATAGTATTTTTGGAGCGTGACATCAGTTTTTATGCCATTTCACTCTATTTTGAGCTACAATTAAAAGTTCTTTTTTAAACAAACTGTATCTAATTTCTGCGCTAAATCAAACCAGGCAACAAGAAATGTTTTTACTTTTAACTAGAATGTCATTAGAGTCAAGACATGCAAATACAACGTGGAATTGTAAGACATCTCTGCCAAAAAAGAAAAAAATCAACTGCAAAGTCTTTGTCTACACAAGAAGAGGGCTTTTATTTCTAAAGAAATCCTGGCAAACTCTCATAAAGAATCACTGCTTGCACCAAAATAAAGTGATTTCCCACTAGAGCTTGTTCCAGTTTTCTGAACAGAAGCAGCAATACCAAAAACAATTTTGCCGTCCCAGCAGCATTTGCAAGCATGACTGTGTTTCTGAGAGCTGTGTATTATCGACTCCTCCTTGACATCATTATTTCAGCAAAAAGTTTGGACCCAGCTAATGCTGTGATTAGGAGCATAAACCAAGAGAACTAGCACAGAAGTGACATTCAGTTTTACACATGGAAACAGTATGGAGAAAATACTCAACAGGTATTTTTTTCCTTATTGAATATTGAGTTTGTAAATAGACCAATGCTCCAGTACATGCTGGGCCTAAATCCCATTGCAGTATGCCTTTAAAGAGACACACACTACATGTGTGTTTGTGTATATATGTATATGCTGTATATACCTTTGCCATTTCTTCAAACATATCTTTGTTCTCTGAGAATAAAGCCAATGGCAAAACATGAAGTTTTTAAAAGTAACTTGTTTTTGGAATTTTATAGACATAGAAATAGTGTATGACCAGTGTCTCTTGCTGCAACCAGCACTGCAGTTTGTACACCCAGCTGGCACAGAAAGGTTGAACTGCATTTAACTAAAATCCTCAAGAAATTGTGCCCATTTCTTAGCCACTAATGACTCAGGACAGAATTTCAGCCCCTTTAGATATATTGTCTTCAGAATGATGCTTGGTCCTCAGTTTCCAAGAAGACTAAGTGTAAAATTCCCCTCCTAGATGGTAATAAAGAACTAGAGTACTACCTGTGACCCAGGGGAAGGCAGTAGTATCTGGAACTTTGATGTCAGTGTTGATTAAAGACTGGCTTTGAGCTAAATGAGAGGCAAATGAGTCTGCTTGGTTAGCTGTAGAAAGTGTCAAATATTCAAAGCCTAAAATTACAGTCTTAGATCTCTACCTTTAATGCTATCCATGACTCATGGGGAGACTCACAAGGTCATTCAGCTCTCTCTTGCATTGTACTGGGTCTCACAGCTCCTGCTGCAGGAAGATGTCTTTTCCCACACCTGTCTTGGAGAGCCATGCTCCCTGGTGGGGCATGACCTGAGCTCAAACTTTCATGTCACTGATGGTTAGGACCTATCAATTCCTCTGCCTCATGTTATTGTGATTTTTTTGTTTCCAACCTATCCTTTCTCATTCCTAGCCTCTCGTCCACCTCTCCAGCCCCTTCTGCTGTCACACTGCCTCACTGACAATAATGACTTTGGAAAGCCAAAAGTGGTGAGGAGTTATTTATTCTTTTGATAATTAGGAATATGTCTGTAGGTGTTCAGGATGGGATACTACACTGAGCTGAATGTGAGATACTCCTCCCCATCCAGGCTGTGAACATCCAAGTAGGAGAAAGTAGATCCCACTTTTTCTAATATGCCTAGGAAGTCTGCATCTTTGCTAACCCTAGGAAATCTCTCCCAGACACACATGAATTGCCTTCTTTGTTTGACCTGTTTCCTATCTATTAAGTAGACTTACTGGGACTTCCCCCAGTTTCCTTTTGGTCTCTTTCATCTTTTCTTTTCTTTTTTTTTTTCCTTTGGCTTCTATACTCCATTATAAATAAAAATTTCCTAATTATTTCTGATCTAACCCTTTAAGAGTTTCACATGATGATGACACAGTAAGGAAATGAAAGAAGAAAGATGTATTTGTGAATTGATCTGGTCACCCTCAGGCTTTGAAGTGGGAGAAATTTAGGTCTAGGCAATCCATTTCTGATGTAAATGTTTCAGTCATATATTTGGAGCCCCCATTAGTGAAGGGGCAATCTGTCTTAGGCTCTGACTATATGAGATGCTTTGTGCCCTTGTTCTGTGAAGAAAGAAAGAGTTGTCAAAACAGGAGGTGACTATTAAATTGGGAAACTGAAAACATCACTAATAATGTTCATTAGCAGGAGGAGAATTACTTTTTTTTTCTTTTTAACCTAGAAGAGAGATATTTGATTTTATTGATATCTGCAAGATAAAAAGAAACAAAAACCCAGCAAGAAAGTCTCCAGATAAGCATGCTTCTGTGCAACATGAAATGTGTAATTCTATGGAAACAAATAGAGATATAAACTAAAAATGCTTGAGGGCATCTTTAACTTATCAGCATAGGAAAAAGGGAAAGTAAATATAAATGTCAGAGAAAATATAAACAAACTGAAGAGAGCGTGCATTGTGTTTAAATCTTATGGATAATGTGCTAAAGATTAAGTTGCATACTAATAACACACATTTTAAGGTGGTAACCCACAATTGGATGAAACCAAAACCAATTTAGTAACATTATATAAATTACGATCAAACTAATACAGACCTATATCTGGTACAATTTCACATGTTTAGGAGTCTGCTAATTGGAAAAATATGACATAAGTCCCACTTTTTTTAATTGCAAGCAAAACCCAGGGCTACAGTTTAGTGTGAGAAGGGTTTAACCTCTGTGAAATCCCACTGGGCACATTAGACAGACAAAGTTTACTAAAACTGATGTCAGATTATAGAAATCACTATTCTAGCAGCTGCTATCCTTGCTGATGTGCTAAAGCAGCTTTTGTTTCATTGCTGCTATCATATGACAGAGTTGAGGGAGATTCCCCGTGGGAATCCTGCTGCAACCCCAAATATTAGCATAAACAGCTGAGTTTCTGCCAGGTTTGGTGACCCTGCAAAGAGCTGCTGCAAGCTCACTCAAGCTTGGAAAGCCATGCTGTCCTGTATATGCCTTGCTGATAATTTGTCTTGGCCTTTGATACCCAGGGTGAAAGGTTGGAATTAGGGAAGCTAGTAATTGCATCTTTTTCTCCAGATGTGATAGTGGAGCCTGTGGGCAGGCACATTGCTTGTATCTCAGTTGCTCAAATTGATTTAAATTTTACAGTGGCTTTTTAATGGGGCAAGTGGCTGCTGCCAGTGATAGATAGATACATGGGAAGGTGGCAACACTTTTTACATGTGAACCATGTAGGGTCTTCCCTGATTTTTCTAATAACTCCTGCACCAAAAAAGGCCACATTTGGAAAGACTTTTCATAATTCCTAGATAGAAAAAAGTGAGGAGAGACTCTTTCCAAAAGCCCTTCTTGGAGCTTCAGCTCTGGTAGATAGATGTGATGCCATTCAAGGCTGACCTCTGACCCTCTGGGTCTGGTCAGCAAGGCAGCGAGCCCCGATCCAGCATAACGCAGGACCTGAGAAAAGCTTGCTTAGCTCCTGAATTCCTGTATTTTCCTGCCAATTAAGAAGTCATACATCTGGGGCAGCTTGATTCTGCAGCATCTATTTCCTCCAGAAATTTTCTTAAAGAGACTTGAAAACTACCTTTCTCCTCAATTTGTCTGGAAAAGGCACTAAACTTCTGATTCAAACATGTTCAGCATCATAATGTGCTGGGGAAGATCCTGCTGGTATTCACAGCTTTTTCAGGCACTATCTGTTGTATTTGGATTCAGATATGTTGTAATTTAACTTTCCTTCTGCATATGTTGTAGCTCTCCAGCAAACCTAGTTTTGTAGGAAAAGTTTATAACATGGTTTTGCAGAGTGCTTTTTGCAGGCATCTCTAAAATATTAAGAATTTCAGTCAAAGAGAAAGGGTTATCCAGGAAAAGGTGGGGGAAAAGTGAAATTGCCAAAAAGTTCAAAATGTTTCCTGCAATTACCAGCAGTTTTCAATGTACCTAAGTGTTGCAGTATGAATTATGTCTTCAAGAAGTTCTTGAACCTTCACAATACAGATTTTCAGATATATTTGTTTATGACTGAGGCTTACTGCGTAATGCAACTAATGTAGCAATACAGCAGGCGTGAAGCATGACATGAAAAATATGATTAATGTCAAGCTCACAGATCTAGTCTGTGTAATACATCCTCAAAGCGCCTTTCACCTCTGAGTTACACATTTGAAATCAGGAAGACATAGCCTAATTTTTATTATCTTTGGTTGCTCACAAGTGTTTAATAAGAATGAAACTTCTGCGTGCATTTTCTCATAAAGATCAAATCTTGTTTGAGAAACCTGATAGCTTTTCTTTGTTGACTCTTAATTCTTTTGATAAATTAGCAACTGAAAAAAACATGGTAGGGGTAATTTAAATTAAAAACAGCAACAACATTTGATACAGTGGCTTGCAAAGTCTTGCTCTTAAAATTAATTTATAAGAGCTTGGCCATAAAAATTGCTATGCAATTTGAAAAATGTGACCCTTAAGCATAACCAAACCAGACATCTATAATGTTTTCACAACCAAAAAGCCTTTCGTCCTCCATAGGAAAAACTTTCCAAAACACAGTAAATCTTTGTTCATAGGACTGTGGTCCAGGCATGAGACCTCTAGGCTTCTTAGAAAATTTTATAGGCTCTGTAACTGTTCAAGACATACAAGCACAATATGGTTTCCTATATGATGAAATTCGGCCAGGTCAATATTGCCTTACCCCTTGGGAGCTCTAGGCTTGCCAGGATTCTGTTGCTTGGAGTGTCTTCAGCTCTCTGACAGACACACAGCTTATTTTCATTCATTTTCCTTGCTGCTTCAAAATCCACTACATTGGATTCCTTTACTTGGTCCTGTTTTAGTTGAATACAATTATTTTTGCTGTTATATATGGTTAGTATAAATAAATATTTTATGCACAGGGTGCCAAGTGTTGTTCACCTCTACCCCAGTCTGCATGATAGAAGATGAACCTTAATTTTCAAAGGAAGAGCCTTTGCAGCAACCCCTTTTGAAGTATGTTAAAGGTACTTTAGAAATGCAGGTATTATTAATCAATATTATATCACTGGACTGTTGAGCATTTTCTGTGTTTCCAGAGCCTGTGGCAATAAGGCTCAGATGTTCTTCCAGTAGCATGTATACCATCAGACACATACATCTTTGTAGTTAAATACACTTTATTGCAAACATATATCAAATTAGATACGTATTTTCAGGTGTCATTGTTTTGGACAGTGATACATTGCAGCACGGTTGTCATGACTTAAGCAAATAAAAGAGATATTCCTCATCTTTGAAATGTTTTCAGAATTATTCACTCCTTTCTGGAATGTAAGTAAGTAAGGCAAGAGGTTATAGGGATTGTCAGCACTCCAGTCTGGCAGTAACAGGAGAGGGTGTAACAGGACAGACATTCCCAATAGCAGGTAAAGGCAAGGTGACTTCCAACAGCGTTGCAATGATTGACGTTAACTGCTTCCAATTAAAGAGGCTTCACCTAGTCAAGAAGCCTGACTGCTTTGTCTTGGGAGGTGAGAAAACAAACTGTGTTCTTAAACAAGCATCCTCTTAGGAAAAAAGAGAGGAAGGGAAGCTGTCAGGAGGACAATACTTTTGCCCTTGTATTGTAAGGGCCAGAGACCAAAGGGTCAGCTCTTCCTGAGTCTGGGGACTGACTTTTTGACCTCCAGAAGCAGCTCAGTTTTTTAAGCTTATCTGAAAACCTGTCATTAAGATACAGGACAAGTTTGGTGGGACTGGACATGAAGCTGCATTCACCCCCTCTGCCCACCTGGAAATCTGACTGTGAGCCAACTCAGGCTGCTTAAATTAAGGATGTTGCTCAGGAACGTCTCACGGAATAGACATGTCTGAGTAAATGAGAGTTTGCTGTGACCAATGGATTTTCAAATGTGAACAGACATTTATTAGTACCCCTGTTTGAAGTTTGTTCAGCAGTGAGATTCCATGTGAATAAAAGCCAACTGTGAAAAAAGTTACCAATGTTTTATGCCTGTTTTTATGAAGTCTGAGACTTGTTCTAATTGAGATGCCACAAATGGGCAACCTTGAGTGCTTCCTGTTTTGGTTATTAGTGATACAAGGCTTGGAGGAGAGCTTTGCAGATGGTCTTTTCCAAGACTCTAGCATTTATCAGAAGGATCTCATTACGCAGATGCCTGTGGGTTTGCCAGGTTATTGAGGCCAGTCACACACCAGCTGTGTCTGCACCCAAGGCTCGCAGGACAGAACCAAACTCAGCTACAGAGGTCATTCAGCCATCTGCTAGACTTTCAAATAGTCTCATTTGGTCTGGTGCAGTTCTGGGTGTGCCTCTGGGGCTCAGCCACCTCTATGGCTACAAGTGAGCAGCTCATGGACTGAACCAGCATGTATGATAGGAGCCTGGCTGAAGGAGACATTTGTTTTGGTGAGAAAGACAAAATCCAAAGACATTTCTTCCTATCTGGCTTTCTGCAACATCTTTGGTAGTGTTAATTTGTAGGTCTTTCCATGAATGCCTTCCATCGTGCTCCACTGATTCTGGTTGATGGTCTTCAGCTCCATAATATGCAGCCTCTTCGATGTGATATGTGATTGAATGACTTGCAAACATGGATGAAGAATGCATTGCTGCTTTATTGCAGGTGACAAACATTCCTTGACATGGCAAATTTCCCTAGACAGCATAGGGACAGCAGCCCATCCACAGGAAATGCTCAATAATACTGTCACCAGACTTCAGCTGTGAGACCCACAAATTTACCTGCTGCTGATCAGTAATGCCTAAAGCCAGTTCTGTCCCTATCAGCTTTCCATCTGATACTTTAACTGCCACTTTCAATCCCTGAATGAGCACTTGACTGCACCGACTCTGCCTGAGCATATTTTACTGCCTGAGATACACTTAAGGATACTACCTGAGAGACACTCATCCCTCTATCCCAGCCAACACTTCAACCATTGTGGGAGTCTCCCTGTACCCCAGAATGTATCCTCACTCTAAGCTATCTTCTTGCCTCCTGTGTTTCCATGAAAATTTTCCATGTTTATGAATCCACATTTTCTCACAAGAAACTGTTTCATCAAAGCATTCCCTGTCAGCTGCAGTTTTCCTTCACTTCAAAGGCAAGCACTGTGTCAAAGACCTGCATGCTGGGAAATTTCTAAGTCAGATGTCTTGTCTCAAATATTAAAAGGAATCATTTTGGGTGGGAGGTTTTACACAACACATAATGCGCAGTGTTAAGTATTTGAGATAAACCACATTAAACTAGAAAAGCATCAACAGTATGTAAGATTCAGTACTGCCTGAACAGTGAACCAGAGCTATCTTTATTTTTCTTATCATAAACTGTGGTGTCATCAAAGTGTTGACTGTCTAGATTAGTGTTTAAACCCATATACTCACTAAACTCCCTGCATTTGCTTGCAAATAAAACTGTGTGTGTGTGGCAGAGGTGGTGAGTAAGCTGGGTTGTAAGGTGGGTTGTTAGTGTGTTTGTCTAGAAACCTGGACATGGTTCTTGTTCTGGAAATGTGCTGACTCCCACGTTATTTTGCAAATAGAGGTCTGGCCCCTGGAGAGGCAAACATAGCCATGTGCAGTGGTCTACGATCTCGTGTAGGAAAATACACCTGCTTTACTTTCCTGATTTAGGAGCAGCACTCCTCAGTTTAGTGTTCCCACTCACACACTCCAAACCATGCACTGCTCACTCAGCTCCCTCTTCCCCCTCCTCCTTCAGCAAAATGAAGAGGGGAATTGGAGGCACAAAAGGTAAAGATCTTGGGTTGAGATAAGAAAAATTTACTGGAAAGAGCAATGAGATAAGAAAACAAAGAGTAACAGCAACAATACTGTTAACAAGAGTAACAGCAACAATAAAAGGGTGTACAAGAAACGAACAATTCACACGAGTTCTCACCCCCAACAATAACTGACTGCTCCTTCCACCAGGATACCCCATCCCCTGTCCCCAGAAAATGGGTGAGGTAGAGTAACCTTCAAATCCTACCTATGCCCTCTCCTGTCTACTGCAAAAATTAGCACTCTCCTGGCCATGACCAGGACAACCTGCCAAGGTGAGCAGGAAGAGAAGGTGAAAACACACCACCATCAAAAATAGTTTATGGCAGAGAGGTACCCTCCTCAAATCAAGACATTTGAAATTATTCAGCTCTGTCTAATCAAAGTCACTTTGCTTTGCTGGTAGGTGGCTGGAGACTGTGCCAGGGGAGACAGAGCTTTGTGTCAGGTACTTTGGGGACATAACTCTTACATGGCTTATCTTCATGGAAAGTCCTGCAAAGAAAGTTATTAATAATACTCAGAAGTCAAGTAGCTTTCCTCTTCCAGAGCAAGTTCATTATACATGCTGAGATAAGGATTAGTGTCCCTCACCATCATAGTGCACATTTTACAACTGAAAAATACCTCTGGCTTCTCCAAGTAGTTGTCCAAGGCTTCCTTCAGCTTCTGGCACATTCCATGTTCACAAGGGGTTTTTTTAGCTCTTACAGGAAAAGCCTTACATATTTATAAAAATGAAAGACCAGCTAGATTTTGAGATGTACATATATACTGTAGGTCAATGTGCCAGCCCAGTCTAAGCTCTCAGAAATACCACTAAGCCTTTTATCCTGAAACCAGGCTGCCTCTGGTAAAGCCTTTTGGGCCAGTGTGTGTACAAATTTTGTGCTACTTTAAATCTGATTTTACCACAGCTCCATCTGCGGACTGTCATTCCAAGCATGGATCTAGAGGATGTTAAACAGCAGCTACAAAGATTAAACATTTAAAATCAGCAGGTCTGGATAACCTGCACCTGTGATTTTAAAGACAACTAACTGGGGAGAACCAAGGAGCAAAAATAGTGATTTTCAGCATACCGGAAAACTTCCAGCAGTTTCCAGAAGACTGGAAGAAAGTCAATGGCAAGTCAGTGTTTTAAAAACCCGTAGCAGGAAGCCTGGATATTACAAGCATATCAGAACTATTTGGAAGCAAAACAAAATGTTGAATTGTGAGTTTAGGACTTTAAGGATAGAAAGAAAGCTGTTTCAAATCAAAACTGGTTTATGGAAAGAAAACCTTGTCAAACTAAAATATCTTTTTGTGATGAGACTGACCATTACTGGAGACAAGTTATTAAAGGGAGATGACATGGTACTACTACTTTTGCAGAAACTCTACATCATCAGAAATTTCATGTTTAGATTGTGACTGTAAAATTTAAAGAAATGTTCAAATTGCTTAGCCAAAACTTAATAGAAAGGGTTCCAAAAAGACTAAACACTTCTGACAAAAACTTCTCTGAATTTTGAAACACAGGAAAAGGTAAGACCCATATTGCTCATCCATGCAAATGGGTATTTGCATAAATGATGCAAAAACTAATGATAGCAGGATAGTGATGGCTTTGATTGCTGCTGAGCAGCTCAAGTTATGTAAATATACAGATACTGTTCCAACAAATGAGGAAAGGGCAGTGGCAGGTAAGTTCACCAATAAGCCTTTCTTTGGGATGTTCTTTCTCATATATTCTCTCTTAAATAGTCAGTCCATGGCATTATGCTCCAAAATAAATACAAGTTAGTCATCTGCTGCACACCAGCACTATGCACCAGATGTTTGAAAGCTGTGAATACATTTTAAATGGCATTTTACAGTGTCTGATTATTAAACAGGATGAAAATTTTGGGCTCTATGCAGGAAGCTGCAATGACTATCTTATCTGTGAAGGATTCATTTAATTTGTGGCAGAATGGCTGCATTTCCCCACTGCCAGAGGAAGCAGAGGAAATTAGTATGAACACACTCTCACTGAAGAGGATGGGAGAAAGCATACATTCATAGGGATGTTGGGTTTACATTGATCTGAACTCACCAGACCTGTAAATTGAGAAAAGTGAATGAATTCTAGTTCATCCTGTATAGATGTGGAATGTGATTGGTCTTATTGCATTTGTATTTAGTTCACTGGTGGGTGTAGCAATTACCCCTCAGTCTCAGCTGAGATTTTTCACTAGCTGGTACCTTTGTTTCCTGTTGGGGATTACCCCATGAAATACAACCACACTCAAATAGACACAAAAGATCAAGTAATCACAGTCTAAAAAGGCGCTGCTCCTTGACTGAGAGTTGCCACCATGAAGGTAGGAGATGTGGAATTTATTTTACTTTTCGTGGGTCTGAAAAGCCCAGGTTTAGGGTGGTTCCATCTCTAGTTCTCTAACCACTGTCTGCCACCACCTAACACCAGCCACAGAGTGCATGTCTGAGATCTACTAAGATACTTGGGTACCTATCTCATACCAGCTTCCCATGGGTATCCCTGGAGACTGGAGATGGAGACAAACCACTGTTTGCTATGGATCTTTCCTTACAATCATAAGAAATATGATGAGTGGCCACTAACAGAGCTATACATCCAGGATATGTGTATTAATGAGCTCTAGTAATAAAGGCACAGATTAATATGGAAGAGAGAGTGTTTTTTGAGGATCACTCAAATGAAAAAAGTTACTGTTTCTAGCCACCAGACTCTTCTGATGGTCCCAGTAATTCTGCATTGAGGTATAACTCAGGGCAACTCGGGATGTATCTGCACTGGTGTTTCTATTTGGATTGGGAGTGTGCTTTTCAACTGCATGTCCCAGCATGCTTTGTGAAGCACTGTTGGAAAACACAAGCCAGGTTCTTCTGGGATTAACCCTAACCAGACATTGCAGATCAGGAGCACTGTCCCATGTGCAAAAGGGATGGTACTGCTGCAGCTAGTCTGAAGTAAAACCTTCAAACACTTGTATATCACATGCATCAGGTCCTCTGCACCAGAACTGATTTGCTTTCCAGTTCTACTCTACCAAAAAAAAAAAAAATCCATTTGGGACTAAAACATCCTCTTCAAATAAATTGTGAAATTAAATGACAAAGATACAGAGTAGAGAGAGAGAAGACAGCAACAGAACACCACAGAGCATTCCTCAGAGAAAAATCTTGAGCCCTAGCACACTGAGTGTGGCCTGCAATGGGATTGCTTATTCCTGTCCCAAACCCTCTGTGTTTCTCTCTAAAGGGAATAATTTTCTAATGTGCCTGAGGAGCTGGATAAGCATGTGAAAGCATAACTTCCAAGTCTTTTTCATCAGAAAAATGGAGTTTTACATTGATTTTTTTTAAAGTGGCTGCTTCAAAAAAATGCCAACATATTTTGGAAGGCTGTAAATTGGATAAAACTCATGAGATTTTCATGTTTCTGAAGTTTCCAGGCTATGAACACTTTAGTGCTTAAAATCTGAGGGAAATTTTAACCAAAAAACCTAGCATGATTTTCTTTTTAGCCTCTGCATAAATCTTACTGGGAACAGGATCCCTGTTAAAAGAAAACACAGAAGGTCTTCTCTAAAGTGCTACAGTTTACTTCAACTGCTACAAAACAAATTTATGGATTTTTTTTTTTTTTTTTTAAGAGCAAAAGAGGAATGTGTGAATTGAGATCTAGGGGTGAATATAAATGGAGTCAAATTTGTATTTCACTTGTAAAGTAAAAAAGGAATGATTTTTAATGTACCTAGTTTTTAAAAAATATATCTGTTGAAAAACAGAGAACAGCTATTATGTACTTCCAATGTGATAGAGGTAACTAAAACCTAGATGCATAAATAAAAGTAAAAATATTATCCTGTTTAGAAAAAACAAACTGGTGGAAACCTATGAAAATATTCACGTAACATTTGCATTCAGCTACATCTTAATAGATATGCAATAAAAATTCAGATAAGAAGACGGCACTAAAAATCCAAAGCTTTCATTTACTGACATTGCTGTCTACCTTTTTACTAGCCAGGATTTTGTGCATGGAGTGTTCCCTTGGCAGACAGAGAAATACTTTTTGTTTTATTTTCTTTCTCTCCTGCTTGCTGCTTCCTGTCTGCATGTGATGATGAGATGTCATTTCAGCACACAGCGTTGAGACATCTGACAACAGCCACTACACCAGCCCAGTCTATGCTGCTTTCACTGCCAGAACCAGGACACCTTGAAGGAAGATGAAAACATCCAACCTGCAGTCTAACATGGAAAAATGTTAGCACAGATGCTGCAGGTGTGGGAAAGCACTGCGCTCAGTCAGGAAGGGAGTGGGTGCCTGGCTGCCAGCTGATGTTGTCCATGAGGCTGTGCCAATGCCATCAGCCACAGAAGTGCTGAGGTCTCCCTAGCTGTTAAGAGGAGTGAAAAATTCAGAGTGAGTTCTGGTGCCATATATGCTGCCTCAGAGGGCTAGGATAGTCCAGTGCAGAAAGCAACATTCCTCTGTCTTTCAGACCACAGAGGTAATGACTCCCACTGGATTCCTTGGCCAGTGTCTATGGAAGTCAGTGACAAAGGGTCAGAGTGCCCACCAGAATGGGAAGCAGGGTGGCTGCACTGGAGGTTTAGAGCAAGGTTGTGATCCTGCACTGGGGTGTGTGGGAGGTAGGATACAGAGTGCATAGGTGCTCTGGAGGAGCAGGTTGTTCACAGGAAAGGAGAAGTTGGGGAGGCCTGTAAAAATTCTTGCAGGCACTGTCTGACCGCCACCAGTGTTGCTGTTTGCTGTAGCCGTCAGTAGTGACACCTCAGCAAAACTAACTGGATTGCAGGTGGTGAAAGTGAGTCATGTCCATTTTGACGTAAACTTGTAGTGAAACTTCAGGAGAGTCTAAAGATGAAGTCTGTCTCCCATTGGACACCAGGACTTGGAAAAAAAGCTGAAAGGTCATTTACACCATTCTTCTGTGCTGACACACTTTTAGCCTTCCCTAAGCAATTTACTAGTGGAGTTTGTCCAGGTGTATTTCTAGGGATCCTTTGCCTCCTTCAGCAATGTATTCTAATGCTTCATCACTGGGAACAGTTTTCCTATTGCCTAACATAAATCATTCTTGTTTCTTTTTAAGCCCTCTGTCCACCTGGAAGGAGAGGAAGAGTTTGCTCTGTCCTCTTTACACCTACTTCTCGCATATCTGAAGACTGTTGATACAGCTCCCTTACATCTTTGCTTATTGAGGAAACTGTGACAATAGCAATGTTCTCTAAGGTATGTAATCAGTGGACACTGAAAGGAAAATCAATCAGATTGACATCTTGAGGGAAATGAGTTCTTTGGCCTACTCGTAGCAATGAGATTTCCTGGCTGACCAGAGTATTGCTCTGTGTACGAGGGACAGGGGGGAGGGAATAGCTGTCAGCTGCACAAATTGGGAGGGCAGGTGAACCCTGGTATGAGCATATCTTTACCTGTGGGGCATTTTTTGTGGTACTTCTCTATGGCAACTGAAGAGACAATTTTAAGAAGTACTTAGCCAGTAACTGTAAAAAGACAAAGCCAGACTCAGTAAGGACTTAAAAGTGCCTCCATCATTTTTAAGTCTTTCTCTACATGCTTTTATCTGAGACTCTACGAGTGGAGCCATGAGTCCTGCATGAAGGAAAGATATGGATGGCAATGGACTGTTTCAAAGTATCGAATTCCCCTGAATGAAGTCATCAAAGCAGACTTAGTGTCATTCAGGCAGGCTTCTGGTGGAGTGGAGATCCCCTGCGTTTCATACACCACAGCACAGGCTCTCACACAGTCACCCCATAGTCTAAAAGGCAATTTTTTGATGTGAACAAGGTAAGCAGCACAAAGTAATTATTATGTAGTTTTAGTTCACACACTCATCATTTGATGTTTAAAATAAAAGCTTAAGGGGAAGAGGGTCACAATGCAACAAAAGCCAGAGTGACAGGTGCCATGAAGGGCTACAGTATAATTAGTGTTAGGTTGTATTTGATTCAATAGTTTTACTGTAAGATCGTTATTCAATAAAATGCTCAGACATTTTTAATGAATTAAAGCTTCAAAGTCTCAGTGTTGGTTTTAATTTATTAAGTCAATAATTTATGAATAAGGCATATGCTGCTATATTAATCAATTCATTATTTCATGCAAATACCAGCAAATAGATTTAAATATGATTAATTGAATTATGTTAATACAAGCACAGATGCATACACTTCCATTAACTTGAAACGAGGTATGGTCTAGTATTTATGAAATAGCCTCTGGATACTGGGAAATCTTTAAAGAACACA
Source organism: Lanius collurio (assembly GCA_020086605.1). Classification (NCBI taxonomy): domain Eukaryota; kingdom Metazoa; phylum Chordata; class Aves; order Passeriformes; family Laniidae; genus Lanius; species Lanius collurio. The sequence continues at coordinate 17,458,211 of JACBWW010000020.1, read as the reverse complement.
AAGACGGTAAAATTCTGGGTACTGAGTGACAACTACACAGCACACAAGTGCAGCAGATCCTTTAACAAAACAACCAGCTTTTCAGCTTGTTGTTGGCTACAACCAGTGTATTTCTCAACTGTAATGCAAGATAAGAAGATGACAGTTATTAATTTCAATGACTCATTAAATAATAGAGAACAAGTGCATATAGCTTTAGCTCATCTCATAACCACCATAATCAATGTGCCCACAACTTGAAGGAACACTCTGTTGGCATCGACTGTCAAAATAAGCTACAGCTGAGAACTGGCTAGGTTTGTGATTAAAATAATCTGTCAAACAGAAGCAAATTAACCCTGTGGTGAAACTGATGCTGTCACTTTGATGGGTAAAATTTGTTTACTATATGAAATTCTGTGGTCAGTGCTGCGATAATATTCTGCAGAGCAATGCAAGAAGAAGTGTCACAGTCTGTCATTTTCCTGATGCTTTGAGGAATTGCAGAGGATGTGATTTTGTTTGCTTTTGCACACATACATACACTTGCACAAATAATCCGAGAAATCCTCACTGAATATATTTCAAAATTGCTTTCTCTGGGTGCCATAACATTGTTTTCATTCATTTCATTGAAAAATACAAATACGCCATAGCACAGCAAATTCTATTTGCAAAGCTTATGGACTGCTGAAGCAACATGTTAGTATGATTTGTCACAACAATAGCCTAATTTGCCTGTTTTAGGAAGGAAAACATAATCCTCTGGCAACATGCAAAGTATTTTATTTTCCACATGGCAATTAAGGCTGTATATTGAAGAAGAAATGTATCCCTATAACTAGCACTGTAAAAACAGCCATGCCAGATTTTTTCCTCAGTTTCCTCTTTGACAAATTTTTCCTTAATCTTACTGTATCTGTAAAATTGTGGTAGTGCTACTTTCTACCACTTTTTGTCTCATATTTGCACTGTAGCTCTGTAAGACAAGAGCTGTTTCTTTTTATGTGCAGTACTGCCAACTTAAGATGTTTTTCACGTGTCTCATGATATTTGATGCTTTCCACAGCTCTTGTCATTATGTGAGAATCTCAGCATTCATTAAAAAAGAAAAGTTCCAGTCCTAATGGCTGTAGATAAAAGCTCAGATATAGGCTGTGCATATACAGTAATCCTCAAAGAGTAGAAAAGGATAACAAACAGGAGCCCTAATTTTATACCTCCTGGAAGATCAGTGCTTGCTTGTAATTTTTTAGATGATTATTTGTGATCCCTCAGTTTTGGGGTTGCTTCCTGAGCACAAACAGCACAGAAAATGAGGCCGTTCTCGCCTTCTGGGGTTGATGGAACAATTGGAGTAGCACCCCTTGTGGGGCCTCAGTCCTGCCTATGGACACATGAGTGCACCCCTCCTTCTGGGGCTAAGGCTGCTGGAGTCAGTTTGGCCCTCTTGTCTCCATAGCACTTGGGAATAGGAAATGTTTGTCCTGTGTGACCTAGCACACTGTTGGTAAAAAACATGTCACTGCTTTGCTGGTACTGGGGACTCAAAGATAGCATCCTCCCAACAGCATTTCTTTCTCTCTTTTCTTGGTAGCAACTGCTTTCAGTATGTGAATGTTTATAAGTTTTGGGGGTTTTTTTGTGGTAAGATTTGGCACCATACTCACTGTTTGCAAGCACCTACTTCTTCTGATGGTCCATTCCTGACAAGTAAGTAAGTGGTGTTCAGCTGATAGGAGACCTGTTTGTTTACCATCTGAAGTGAGTTTTGCCAAGACTCCCTCAAAATTTTGCTCTTGCAAGGGTGGCATCTCTTTTCTAACTGGTGATCTGGTTTTCAGGTGGTGTCATCCTAGCTGTACTATAAATCCCACCTCTCTTAAAGTTTCAAGGGGCACTTCTCCAATATCGCTGTGTTTTGAAGAAATACACCCTGAAATGTGGTGAAAATCCAGGGGAAAAGGAAAATGAGGAGGGAAGGAAAGGAAATGACCTACTCAAAGGCAAGTATATTTCATTACCTGCTGCATCTGTAACAAAGGAGAAACAAAACCCACCATTTTGTTTTCTCTTAGGTTTATTCACAGTGTAGTAGATTTCTTTACCCTGTGCCCAAAGCACGTATGTGTATGTACCATTTGGACCCTTGTTCAGTATTTTTCAGTATGGATTTCTCTTGTGGTGAGTTACCTTTCCCTTTAGGACTTAATGGCATTGCTTTTGGTAGGAGATGTGTGTTCTTTTTCCTCTGCTACTTTGTGGAGAGATGCACTACAAATCCCAAGCAGTTGCAATACCTGTGATGCCTGCGTTTTTGGACTTCAATGTAACAGTTGACTGTGGTCTGCTGAAGAGCATAACTATTTCTGTGATTTCTGCTGTGGGAAAGTATCTTGATCTTTCCCTGCAAGTTTTATGGTAGATTTGCACTGACACCACAACCCTAGAACATACTTCTGTGACCCCAGTGCAGTACTTCCTCTCCATGCAGTACTCAACCTGGCATACTGTGGAATCACATCCTTAACCACAGTTTCCTTAAATTAAATTACACTTAATATGCTCTTTCAAAAAAAGCACAAGATTCTTTGAAAAAATGCACATCTTAAATGCAAAATGCTGTTGATATGGTTTGATTTCAAGCAGCATAAACTCATTTTTGCCTTTCCCATATTGCCTGTTCCTTTTGCCCCAATGCAAAATTTACATTACATAAATGAATGATGGGAAAGTGTGTTGGATACAATGCACTAATAAATTAGGTCATGGTATCTGAATACTTGTCCTTTTGTAGGAGAAACAGAAAGAGTGGAAGGAGATTACACAGGTCCTTATGGTCATGCTATTCACTAAGCATACAGTGCAGATTGCCTGTAGGACAGCAGTAACTATTATAGGTTATTATAGGTTATTATGGGTTGAGCTGCAGGTATCAGGGTGAGCTCATCTCAAGAATCTTTACATCTACAGTACAGATGTGTTCCCTCTGGCTGCCAGTCCAGGAACCCCAAACAGCTGACTGGGAAAACCAGGATTTTTTAGGAGTAATTAATCAGAAGCACTGTAGACATCTGCCTAAATATTAAAAAAATCACGTACCCAAAGTGATTCTTTTCTTCCAACAACCAGTTCAGCCATAGGAGTTTTCATGGCAGCTGTCTACATAAAATCCCCACCAGTGGACTCATTTCTGACCTGGAAGGTACTTTAGTTGCCAGAGATGGGCCTTTCCATCCATAAGCTCCTTTCAAAATGGCCTTCCCATCAAATTCATTATAATTAACTCATGCTTGGTATTGCTTCAGGTGGAAGGCATTATCATTTCTGTTTTGTCATTACTGTCCATATACTGGCTGGATAAATAAAAGATACTATAAAAAACAGCAGCTATTGTGCTCTGGACTGTGGCTGCTTAGGTTGTCATTTACTGAGATTTATGCTGAAGAAACTCAAGCTTATCTTTTTCATCAATATTTTGCAACCTTCACCATGTGTGCTATTAACTACAAGTTACCATCTTGTTTTTGCATTGACAAAAATTACATCAGCTAGATCTGACTTTCCCTTGACTTTCTCTAGGATTGGACTGGATTCCTGAGGCTTGCTCTAAATATCATTCATAGAAGTGATGCTGGACATTTTCCAAAGTTTAATAACGGTTTACCTAATTTTTTAAGAACTGAAATCTCTTGTGTCTTAAGAACATGGTAGCAAAACAGCAGGAGCAAGGGAGGATGATAACAGGAAATCTTCTCAAACGTATTTGAGCTACCAAGTATCTATCACTTGCAGCCACGGCACTGCCATGGGATTTTTAACAGGCACAGCATGCAGGCACTGCATACATGGGGTTTTTAAACAATGAGGACGCTCCCAAAGTAAATGAGGCACTTGGTCAGCCTCTGGGAACAGACAGCAGGACTTAGAGATAGCCATAGGAACAGCATCCTCCTTGCTAGTGTCTTACAGTCAAGAACCTCCTGCTATTTCTTAGCCTAGAGACAGAATTCATCTCCAAAGTCCCCCACAAACTTCCACAATGGCAGGTTGAGTGTCAGCACAACTTCTAAAATGACCAGCAGACCCTGATACTGCATCATATTGAGTTCTTCATGGTCTTGTGTCGAAACCTGTGTACACGTGGCTTGATAGAGCATTCTGAGTAAAGGGAATCTGGTTCTTCCCATGAGTTTGCAATTCCCCTTGAGAAAGTTAAGTGAAACCTGGTTGACCTCTACAGTTTCCCATAACAGATATTTTTCAGTACTAAAAACAAACTCCTCTTGGAGTTACATTAGGAGCCAAAGCCACAAACGCAGCTGAGGGACAAGACTGCTCAGAGCTAGATGGGCAGGAGGTTTTCACTGGGGAAGGGTGCTGCCAAGTGCAGGAGACAGATGTTCTTCTGGTGGAGCTACATACCTAGTACAGTAGGAGCCAAAATAATCAAGGAACACTTGCAAAGAAACCACCCCCCCAGGACACCACTTGCTGTGCAATCCCAAGAAAAGTATTGGGAGACACCACTGCCCTGTGTGGAAGAAGAAACTTTCTTCTGTTGTGTGATTCCTCCATGTACGGCTCCAGGAAATGGGAACTGTGTTTGATCTTCATGAGAGGTGAAGCCAGTATAAGGAAACACCATATTCCATGGTGAGCTTCTCCTGAGGCTGGGTTCAACTCTCAAGGTTGGATTTACTGGCAGGTGACGTGTGTGAAAGGATCTAACTCAATGATTGCATACTGTGCACTTACACCTCATGTCATTCCTGATTAAATGGCTGGGCATGGCAAAACAAAACTTTCAGGGTAAAAAGACAGAGACAAAAAGTGCTGTATATTTAGGCAATCACAGGATGAAACCAATCAATCAATCAATCAATGTAACACAGGAAAATAAAGACATAATTGTGAAGTACATCAGTATTTCTTGTAGTTGGGAGGTGTGCCCAAGCTGTTGTACAAGGGACTGTTAGAATCCCCTCTACTCTGTACAAACTCATACTCAAATATGTGAATTCCAGGTGGAAGGAGGGCAAAAATGGGTCATTAAAAAGAAAGAAGTGGAGCACTCATTTCACAAGAACAGAAAAAATGAGTGTGGGTGGTTTAGACTAGAATACAGAGTTACAATCACTCTGTATATCTCTGTTGAATGGCTAATCACCAGGTAGTCATTAAAGAATTAAAAGTTATTTAAGTAAGATGACAATACTGGCACAAGGACAAATGAGAGGAAAGTGACAGTGAATAATTTGGAATAGGAATTAAAAAGCAAAGTCTCGTCCCCCAGTGCCCTAGAACATATTTCTGATTGGAGCAAGGAAGCAAGTTGGCTAAGGTATTTAAAATGAGCTTGTTGTGACTAAGTGGCAGTAGTCAGCTTCCCAGTATCCTAGATTTGACTTTTAGAATAATACAGGCAAAAAGGAAAGCTCAACATTTTGTGGACAAGAAGGTCTCTGTCAATGATGGAATAACTAACCCAAAAGAGCAGCCTTGCCTATTTGGAGCCTCAAGACAGGGACACCTTTGTTCACCTAAACCCCAGATTCTGGAGGGTTTGTTGGCTCAAAGATGGTTGAAGAAAAATTTGAAGCCAGGAAGTTATTTTCTGGCTTCTCATGTATAGTATTTGTCATTTGTAAAACTTGCAGAAATCAATCCAAAGCAATTAGTTGGTGGCAGAAACACCCAGAGTACATGAAGGATTGTGCTGTGTTCAATAATCTTACTCTCTGGATGAAATCTTGGCTTCAGTGCAGTCAAGGTGAGTACCATCCTTGATTTCAAGCTTTTTTTCCAGTGTTCTGAATTTTATGCCTTCATGCTTGCTGTTAATCAACACATCTCAGAGAAAGAGGCAAAACCTGGAAGGATGGTCAAGGCATATTTATGCTTTAAAAAATGTAAAACATTACAAAGCAAAAATGATGGCATTAGAATGGAGCTCAAAGATTGTATTTTTAGCCTCTAAAAAAATTCTCCATCTATCCGTGACACTGTAAATGTAATTTCCCTGTGATAGACTAAAACACTCAGTGAGCAATGCTTTTTCTCATAGGTGTTTTTCTTTTTCCTTTGTAGTTCTTCAGTCTTCATTTATGCCACTTCTCCTTCAAACTGAGTTTTGTTTATTTTTTTTACCTTCCCCTCTCCTCCATTTCTTTCATGCAGCTGGATTTAGATGCTCCTGGAAAGATGAAATATAAAGAAAATCACCTAGAAATTCAGATGAGTTTGAATAGTTTAATGTCCTTTCTAGTTTTAAATTCTTTAGGGTTGAGCCTCCTTTTTAAAAGACGTTTTTTATTCACTTACCAGAGATTATGCAAATCTCTGCTGAACTCAGAGCAGCAAGGGTTATTTCCCTGAATAAAATTAGCAGACGCTTAATGAGACAGCACATCTACATTTGTACGGCACATTTTATCTCACTGGATCCCAAAACACTGCTGAAATGTAGTAGGATGTTGAAACTGAAAAACATTCTTGGGGTGTTAATGCTCTCATTCTCACTAATGTCTCCCGCTGACATTTGTGCAGTAATTCCTCCTTCATATCAATGGAAATCAGAGATGAACAAATCCATATCTCCTTCCAATCATTTACCAGAATCAATTCATCCTGGACCATTTATTACCTGATCATGAAAGCTTCATGCGTGTTTTCTCCAAATGTCTTCTTCAATATACTCACAAAAACTTAGGGAGAAAAAAAATACCCAAAACAAGCTTTTTTCAAAGCTACATTCATTTTGCACAGAGCTGGCAAGACATAACTTCCCACTATGGACCTCATTTGCAGCTCTCCTAAAGTGTGTCCTTCAAAAGTCTTTGTTTCCTACAGTCTCTTAAGATTTTCAATGTGTCTGCCTAGTAGTTTTTATCTTTTCTCTTTATCTATCTTTTAACAATAGATGAGACCCTTATTATCCAACCATTTGTTTGGTGGCTATGTTTTTAGTGGTCTTTGTGTGTTTAAAATGATTAACAAGTACTACTTTTCTACTTTTTGAGTTCAGCCTCTCTCTGTTTATTCTCCACATTCATGAGCACAGGCTCATCTGAAACCGTCCTCATCCTATCCTGGTAGTTGATATCCCTGGGGTGTGCTCCTTCATACTTCAAAATGAGCTGTAGAGAAACTTAGGTCCAACACACAGCAACACACCCATCCTTACACACACCCCTTACATCTGCTAGCATCGTGTTCGATCCCATCTTGTGAGTACTTTATGTACATGTGTGCAGGATTATGATACAGAAAACTTCCAATATGATTAAAAAATAAAGGCAACAGAAATGTCAGAAGCTGTTGGGCACTTCCCAGTGGAGATAAATGCTTCCACCAAACTGAGAAGAAAACACTGCATCCTGAATAGCTATCACCGTTTCTTGGCAAGATCTTGCTTTTGTTTTCTAAAACCTCACTTTGGACCAAGTGACAGCACACAATTTTTTTTAAGAATTTGTCTTTTCTTAAGTGCAACAACATTAGTCTCTGGCCTGGAAATAAATGATGATTTTATCATGATATCTGGAAAATTATCTAGGTTTAAAATCTGTTTCTGAGAGATTTCAAAGAAAAGGCTAAAATTTGTTGTGTCAGATATTCTGGTAAAAAAAACTGAAGCTGGGTTATGGATGTACCTGTCTGGTTTCACTAGCTTGATTCTCACAGCTGTCCCTGCTTTTGGCTGTATTTGTGCATTAGGCTCAAAAATGCTGGCAGACAACAAAGCCTTCTGATAAAGATGTAGGTCTTGAGCCTCAGCCAAATGTCAGCAGGGGCCTTTTTATGGACTCCAGTAGGAATTGGCTCATGCATGAATACCTAAAATATATTACACAGCAAACATAGAGCTTGGCTATTAGAAACCCTGACAAAAATTACCAAATCAACTTTGTTCTGTGCATCAGATAATAGTTCTGGATGTGTGGCCTTTGTTGTTAGTATGTTCACAAGAGACACCTAATTAGATTAGGAGGGCTTTGAATAAGACAGTGGTAACCAGCTGGGAGAGCCCGGTGCAGACCAGTCGGCAGTGAGGAAAGGCAATGTCCCCTGCAGTGACCAAGACTACAAGGAGCTTTAGCAGCTGGAACACAAGACATGAAACTGTTTAGTGCAAAGTTTAGCACTGAGGTGGGAGTCAGTGCCTTGGGCAAAGGAGGCTGTATTCAGGCATTTGGAGATGCTCTGCTTTGGGACACTCAGTGAGGCCATCCAGTGGCACTGGGGCCACACGAGCAGGCAGTAGGCATGGAGGAGAAGAAGCCCATGCACCTGGTGCCACTGGATGGAAAATGAGAAGAAAGGAGAGCATGTCAGAAAAGTTTAAAGCACTGTTCATCATAAACAGCCTTCATGTTCAGTCAGGCAGCAGCTCTGACATGAGAAACTAGAAATGCTGATGCCATTTATACACCATGAGAAAAATAAATATGGTATTTGACTCCACTTAGCATCAGCTCACACACGTCCAATTAATTAACATGGCAGCTAATTAACAGGACAGTTTTGATCTGCCATAGCAAAGCTTTGATATATAGTGGCTTGCTAAGTCATTTATTTCAGTAAAAATAAAAATCAAATGCATTATATTGGCCTATTTGCAGATCTCCATATTACCCTAATGGCATCAGTGTGACTTCTGAATCTGGACAGAATTAATCTGAGGTGACAAAAGGTAAATAAAGGTTGATGCAACCAAGGAGCGCAAAAATGGCTATGAAACACCGCCAGATAATCTGAGTCCCTGGTAAAGTGCAACTGGTGTCTCACAGACTCTTGTTTGCTGGTTTTGATTATTCCCCTCTCAGAAATCAGAGCAGAACTGAACAAATGAGCAACTAGGCCAAGAAGACCATTTGGAGCTGTTCCTCCCTTAGCAATACATCATATAACGTGGGATCCAGTATTTTGAAGGAAACCCTCTAGTGTAGCTACAACCCTTTGCCAGACAAGTTCCCACAACCCTGCATGCTAGAGTGGCTAGACAAGTACTGGAAGGACTCCTGCTGATTGCACCCCCAGGACAAATGTTTAGTGCAGCTGTTAAAGCACCCATTCAGCAGTGATGATCTGGTCTCCTACAGACCTGGGATCTGCCACCCACTGGCACTCAGAAGAGACAAGGAAATGCTCATCACCATGGGATCTGGGAGCCGTCAGGATTTAGAGACAGTTCCAGGGCAGGCCACAAAAAAAAAAAAAATTGGTTTAAAAATACCTCTGCCCTTTCAAGGGTTTCATGTTGCACCCGCCAGAAGCAGAAAACGGAAGCTCACCTTACATTTTAATCAGTCTTTCTCTCACTTAATTTTAATCTGACCCTGAGTAATACCCCCTAAGAAGATTCATTTAGAAGCAGATTATGGCATCTAATTTGCTAATGATGAGACATCATCCTTAGAATCACAATCTTCCATCGGGACTTAGTAAATGCATCAGGAAATAAGATAAAAATGTCCTGAGCCCTCAGCATTGTCTTGCAGGTGGAGTGCTTATCCTCGATGCTTTCCAGCCCTGGATCCAGTCCTGCCTCAGAGCTGTGCCTGGCCATACTGGACTGGACTGCAGCAAACATGCAGAAAAAGCTGGGGTAAGGGTATGTTTGAGCTGGAGACATGCAGAGAGGAACAAGACAGTTCCTGTAGCTCAGTGCTCCAAGACCAAGGGGCTCAGCTCTGCAGGCAAGTTTGGATTGCAGCTGGTCCTTGCAGCTAGCAAATGTGTTAGGAAGGGACATCCTACACACAGATGAGTGATCTCACAGTTTGCAGCCGGGGGAAGGACATTGGTTTTTTAATCAAGATTTGTGGTCAGGTATATGGGTAGGATTTTCTGTGAAAAGCAAAGAAAAAACATGGGACACTCTTGGGGAGTGAAACACAGGGGAGCCTGAACCACTTGCAATGGAACAAGGAAGAGAGGGAAGGGACTCTGGAGCATTTAACTCAGGAAAGGTGCCTATATAATACAGAAGCTCTCAGAAAAAGAATAGAGTATCCTCTGTATTCTCTGGTTATGAAATTGTTTGTTATTACAACCTGATTCTGCTTAAATTCAGTGGAAGACTTTAAAGTTTTTCCATTTCTAAAGGATAATTTTGTGGAATTAAATTAATTCTAACAGCTGAAAAAATAGAAGACTTGAATGGAAAGAAATGCATTAAAGCCAAAAGTGCCATAATATTCAACTTATATCCCAAGCAGAAACAGAAAATCTATCAGAAAGTTCTCCAGACTAAGCAAACTGAGTCAGCATCTCAGAAATCACACTAAGAGTAGCAGAGAGCTCAGAAGTATTGCAAAAGTATTTGATCAGCAAAGAAATCTGTGTTCAATAAAAGGAGTATTGCCAAAAGTCAAGCTGAGTCAGACTTGCAAAGGATATTAAAAGACACAGCAAAAGATTTCCCAGCTGCATAAAAGAAAGAAAAACAGGTATGGAAGAAAACTGTAACAGTAAAAATCAAGAACTAGCTTCCCAAAATTGGCTGGAACACAATCTTTGCATCCATCCCACATCAAAAACAGAAGACAGTTGAGAAGTGAGAGTGGTCTTTTCATCCAATTTTCATGACACTCATGAATGCTTAAATTGGAAAACTCAATATCCTGGGCACACTGTAGTCCATGGCTCCTAAAGTCAGGGAGAAAATTGGAGAGGGCAACATCGACTATAAACTGAGCAACAGAGGAAGAGCTGCACCTTGAACCTCCTCTCCAGGCTTTTGCTGGTCTGTCACGAGGCAGGCAGGAGCTGCTGTGAGCCCTACAGAAACAGGCTCCTTTTCTATCTCAGTTTCCCTAGCCTTTCTCCTCTGGCTTCTTCTCCTCTGAAACAGCTCTCACTCCAGCAGTGCTCCCTCCATGATGGACTTCCAGATGTACCTGCATCAGGCCTACTGCAGTATGGGGGGTTAGAGGGCAGAAAAATTTTTGCAGCCTGCTCTTCATCATAGAGGAGAGACAGACAAATTCAGCAGTCCTGCCCCTGTATGATCATGCCCTTGCCAGTGGCCACCCCCAGTGCATGGTGAAGGACAGAGGTTTCTGTAGGATTACTGGAAAAACACATTTTTTGTCAAGAGTGGGGAGAAAGTCCAACTGTGAAGAGGGTGATTCCCTAGGAACTGGTATATTTTTTCTATACCATGATGACAAAGCTTGCTCAACCTCTTCTGCTTGGCAAGGAAATGAGGGTAGGATGTGGACGGAAGGGTTGCTCAGGGTTTTCTAAGGAAGGAAGGAAAGGGGAGATCTGGGTCTACATAGGGAGGACAGAGATGCCTCCTTGATTTGATCCTTTTCTTTTGCACTGATGAAAAAGTCAAGAATCTCCTGTTGCTTCTAGTGCTGCAGTGCAGTGGATGGAGTCTCTGAGCACAGCAGGGACATCCCACTGGCATCTGCTGTGCATCTCAGCCATGCTGTGCTGCTGGCCTGAGGGTGGGGAATTGTAACAATATCTCACTGACGCAGAAGCCTGCCTCATTAATGGACAGCCCACCAGAATTTGTTGATTTAAAATATGCCTACATGCCATTTTACCCCATACAACAGTATGGCATGGTGTAGACTAGGTATTCTCTTAGGTGCAATGTTTGTTTGGAGTGGGACAGAGAGAGCCCAATTACAGTCAAGAGCTGATGTCTGGCAGTCAGCAGCAAGTAAACTGCCTGTGGCTCGTGGTCCGTGTGCTATCAGCTGTCACAGGAACTTGCAAGGGCTTACCTCCTAGAGGATGTCATGATGCTGTATGTTCATCTTTGCACCTTGGACCAGTGATGCACTGTAGGAGAATAATGAATAAAGGCAGTACAGGATGAGAAAGCTCTGCAGTCCAAGACAGCTCCTGAAACATGAAGTTTATTTGCATAGGTCATGGGTGCACGAGCTCTGCTTAAGCTGCCAGCCACAGCTTGAAGCGTGCCCCAGCGAGGCCTAAAATCTGGTTACATGATATTATATCTCTTTCTATACTGAATATGGTAGTAGTACAACATCCAATCAGTAGAAGACAGAAATCCTTGTGGAATTTACATACAGCCTATCAAAATGACTACAATTCCATACTGTGTTACATTTTAACTCTTAAAAACTACTTTCTAAAACTACTTTTGTCTTCCCTGCCGAGCTGGCAGGGTTTTTCTGACCCTTGGACTTTTCTGTTTGCTGAAGCATCCTCTTCTCTGCTAAGGACATTGTTCAATCAAGAGGGATTCTCCTTCAGCTGGCTAGCCCACTGTTTTTTGGTTGTACAGTAACTAACAGCTCGGTATCTTATATCTCAAAGTTAGCTTTCATTTCTATTTCTCTTACAGGTTTCATATTTTCAGAATCTTTTGCCAAGCAATCATATTTATAAGGTTTCCCTATCTCATCCTCCCCAACAATGCACAAGTGTTGTAACACTTTTTTAACAGAGTTTGTTATTTAAGTTCCTTCTCACTCATCGCTTCCTCCTCATGCTTTGGGTACCTTTGAGGAACCAAAGTGAGACAAAGTAAATGGGTACAATCAGAGTATTCACATCAAATTGTGCTACTGTTTCAGACCAACCCACTAAGCAAACATGGCCAGTGGAGATGCTAAAAGAAGTGAGAAAAACTGATCATTGGCAGAGACAGGTTCTCCACCAGCCTCCACCAGCAACTGAGTTGATGTGAAAGAGGAAAGTGGTTTTAAGGTGGAACTTTGTACATTTCTGAATGCAATTTCATGATTGCAAGAAAACTAATCAAATGGTTCATACATTTCCTTTCTGTTGTGTTTCCTGCACTGGAGTGTACACCAACACCAAATAGAACTAGTATGATCAGCTGATTGTGCCAGTATTGCCTGCTGGGGATTTGCACTTTCTTTCGATAAGCCATGATGGCCACTTATTAGCCAGGGGGTCAGTGGGTATAGTCTGTTTCCTAAACTGTGCCTTTACATGTGCTACAATCTGTTTTTAACCATTTGGTTCATGTAAATAGCAGTCCTATGAAAAATAGATGGTGCACAAACCTCTATGGCAATTATTGTGTGGCCTGGAACTGTACTGGATATAGATAAGAAAACCTGGCTGACTGAAAATAAGTAGGATAGTTTGTAATGTGAGAGAAGGTGTGGTCTGGGGAATTTAGCAGTTGTTCAAAGGTGCCATGAAAAAGGTCTCACAAAATTATGGGGTTTTGCTTTAACTCTTCAGATGGAACTTCAAATATTATACATTACAATTTTGCTAAGTATCAGAGATTGTACATGTGCAATAAACCATTACTTAAACTGAAGGAGAAAGGGAAAAGGAAAATAAAAATTTATCTATTCACTTGCAAATAAAAATGACATTTCATATAATAAACTTCAGGACTGTATTACTGCAAGAAAAGGTATCTAAATATACCACACTTATATTTCACCAAAATAATAAATGTGGGTTGATATGGTATCTTTCATACTCAGGAAATTCCTCATGGGCTCACATGATGACACATGGATGTCTGATCAGTTGATCTGTAGCAAATTTAGCTATTACACATTCACCTTTGCTCACAGAGATATTTCAGTTTTGCAATCTAAGGAAGAAATACAAAGTTGGGGAGCATATCAGATATAGAAATCTGTCTGCTCATTTTTTACATAAAGTCATGAGCTCTTCAGTATTACTATTTGTGACTCTCTTTTAGAGGAAGAAATTCTCATCTTTTGTTATTAATTGAGATATCAAGAACTGAATAGAATTTACATGTAATTGGTGGCAGCTGATAGCCGTTTGCCTTAAGGGCACATTCAAAAGGAAGTGCTAAAGAATTTCCAGGACAATGCAAGCACAATATTGCATACCTATATTCAAATCACTCTCTAGTCCACACAGCAACGTTTAAGGTGCAAAGTATAGTTAGTCTGTAACCCACTAGAGATATTAAAGTATCCATTGTGCATTTCTCAAATAATTATAGGGTAACAAGAATTAGTTATGATCACCTGACTTAGTGTCTTGTGGAACCTACCAGAGCAAAATATCAGATGTTTTCAAGTTTTCAAGGGAACTAGAGAATCCCTTTCAGAAAACAGGTAGTCTTGATTAAAATGAAACTAAAAATCTTATGCTTAGTTTCACCAATCCTCTGACAAAGTTTTCTAGTGATTAATCACTTTCTCCTTTAAAAATTTCCACATTTTGAGATTTACCAAGTAGACCACCAATTTCCTTCCGCTGGATTTCATTACTTATTTATCTACTAGTTTAAATGTTGAAAGCCACATTCAGCTTTTGCCAGTGCCAATTTCCCTAGTGGTCATGGATAAATTGCCAGAAGTTGCCTATAACCAGCCCTAGTTCACAGGAAAGGCCCAAAAAGGGTTTCTACAGAGCCTCTCTTACCTTGTCTTTTAGATTTAATTGATCCATAATTGACAGCAAGGAATGGAACTTGATTTGCACCACTGGGCCAGTGAGTCTCTATCTTCAAACCCCCACCCTGCTTTGGGTGAGAAGTGTACATCCACCTCTCCACACTAACCAGAGGGTGACTGGAGCAGGCTTTGCTCAACCTTCTCCACCAAAAGGACTGCAATTTGATGCAGAAGGATGTGCAGCCTCATGGTGAGGGTACAGCCTCTGGTGAGGAAGCTGGCTCAGGTCCTAACATCAAGGGTTCCCACAACTGCTCAGGGATGCATGTGCCAAGCCTTGCAGCTGCAGCTATCATTTTATATATATTGTGATGCTGAGGCAAGCATTGGGAGGTGGTTTAGTTCCTAGGTCCTCTTGGCAGTAGCCCTGCAGGTCCTCAGCAATCACTGAAGTGCATGGCCAAGTGAAAAATTGCTAAGGCAGGTACCAAATGCTATGCACAGTAGTTTTAAAGAACTCAGTTGCTCTTTAAGCTTCTAAAGAGGAGTCTGATAAAAGCCATCAGGAAGCACATCTCCAGAGCTGTCCTTTTTTAAAAGCAGGAAGCAGCATGAACATTTCCAGGACCAATCTGTGATGTGTCTCTGTCTCTTGCTAATGCAGGTCGTGTAAATGGCCCTGGCATCTTGCAAAGCCTCCAGCCCTCTCGTGTCCCCGTGGACTAATGAGACAGCCCTTCATTGCAAGGGTCTGGAGGACCACTCCAGGGCTGCCATCACAATATGATGGGCTGTGGAAACAATATGGACCCTGGTTATATATCTTGGGAAAAGCCTAGGTTTAGGTCAGTCATTACAACACTGAGTATTGGGAAGCTTCAGTCTCTGTATATATCTAGCCCCCTTTTAATTTAATACTGAATTTAATACAAGAAATGTGCTCCTAGTGCAAATGCTGTGTGTGCCTTTTGCATAGTCAACAGCATAACACTGTACACACAAAACAGAAATGTAACAAATAGTCTTTTTTCAACATGTGGCATAAAATCTTTTCCTCATACATGCAACAAAAACTATTAGAGAAGTTTAACCTAGAACAGCAAGGGAGGGGACAGGCACCTGCACTGACAGTGCAGAAGAGATGGAGGAGACAGGGAAGATGCAGATTTCCTCTGGCCATTAGACCATATTGCTTCCTGGGCATGAAGCTGAATCGTTTTTCTGCCTCTGAGGTGTGCAGATGGCAGACAAAACCCTTCACCTTAATGTAAAAACAGAAAGAGGACTTGCTATGGACCTAAAAAGGTCCCAAACTCACTGGTAAGAGTAAAGCCTGAGTCACATCATGGGGTTTTTTGCTGTGGTTTGTCTGGATTTGTTTTTGAATGATAGTAGGAGATGGATTTTTTTCTTTCAAATACCACATTATGAAAAAAAGTGAAGAAATTAGGAAATGGGAAAATTAAGAGTTCCTGTGCAGCCTTCATTTGACTCCCTTTACACACATTGCTTGGTCTCTTCAACACTTTCTTTTAATCCCTTGGGGCCCATTTCATTCACTAAAGACATACAGTGAAGGAGGCAGTGGTTTACAGGCAAACAGGACAGGCTTATACTTGAGGGACTTGAATGTTGCCCTAGAGGATTGGGACTGAATCTACAAAGGATTTAAGACTTGTGGGTACTAAGCTTGTCTGTCGTCCTTGGACCCTATGTTTGGGGCATCTTGAGGTTCACTCAAGGCCTTGCAGGTCCACTCTGCAGGCCTCATGCTGGTGGCAGCAAGGACAACACAGGAACATCCATGTCCTGTTTTGCCAGGAGTGGACACTTCAGGTTCCCTTTCTGCTGATTCATTGCTGCTGCTATGAGATCAGCACCCCACCATCTCCAGTTTCCCTGAGGCTCATCCTACCTATTAAGTATAAGACACATTTTGGACCTAAGGCTAGGCTTTTAGGACTAATCATTTTAATATTGGAAACAGAGATGCCAATCAGAGGTTAAACAGAGCACTGTTCTACCCTTAAAAACATTCTCTCTGTGCCATTTCAGTGTGTGTCACCACAAAGTCCTCCAGTGTGTCCAGGCTGCAGAGATGAGTAGTAAGCATTCCTACAGCAATTTATCACCTGTCCTCCCCTTTCCCTACCCACCTTCTCTCATCTGAATCATTTATCCTGCTCCTTATTCTTATATCACTCTATTTTGTCTTCTCACTCCTAATTTGCTTACACTGCAAGTGTAAATGTAATGACTTGGACTTTATCATCCCCTTTTAGCAGTACCCCTCTCTAGGATAAGGTGACATAACACACCTTTTGAAACCATTATTAAGTTGCAATAGCAAGTGGCATACAACTGTGAATCATTTTAATTGGACAAGCTTTCTATTAATCTATGAACCCCAGTGTATTCTGAGCGAGACCCATGTGGATGCAACACAGGTGGAGCATCAAGGCATTTTTCCCACACTGGCTGTCCCCTTTCTCACTTTAAAGATTTTGACATCATATCTACCACAGTAAAGTGGGAATTGAGGTAATTTTTTCTCCAGGGAAAAGCACTGTAAAGTTGTATTCATTAGTATTCATTAATAGTTTGCCATGAGGAAATTAATAATTTCATATTCACTTCAGAGCCTGAAAAGTACACAGTAATTAAAAGGTGGAAAGTTTTGCTTAAGTAGAGACTTTCCAAAAACTAAATGCAATGTGGGTTTTACAGAAAAAAACTGATCCAATATCCTACGGACTGTGTCAAGATGTGTACTTGCAAGCAGACATGTTGAGACTGCCTGAGGCCCCTTCTTTCAGTAATTTTCTGTTCTGTATTTGATTACACAACTGTACCATTCCTGTAATTTAGAGGTAGCATTGAATGGATTCTAAAACACTTACTTCCAAGAAAGGAACATTTAGAGAGCTTCAGGTGCCTAAATATAAGAAGAGCTGTCTAATGTCATTTTAGATGCTCCAAGAAGCCCGTCTGGCTTGCAGCTGCTGCTCCAGCAGGGCACAAATCCTGCCATAAATCCTGTGTCAAAGCTGCCAACACGTTGTATGACTCCAGCAACTGCCGCCATCTCCAAAAGCATTATGTTTAGGTACCTGCATTTCCCCATTTAAATTACATTTGAACACTGAAAACAGAGAGTCATTATATAAACTCAGATCTAACTTCAGCCAGGATTTCCTAGCCACACTGCGTGATTACTGTCATTCCTCTGTTTCAGTCCTTCCTGCTTAGTTTAGAGTTTATTGTCTCTTGAGATGTCCAGGCAATTTTAGTGAAATGGCTGACAAATCAGATGGGGCTGCAGGAGCCTAGTCTGAGGAAATGCTTGTCTGCATTCAGAAATCAGCAGACGTGGCATCTCCACTCAGCCCACTAATCCTTGTATAGCTGGACTTAAAGTTACAAGCATGCAAGTGCTGCCTCTTCTTACCCTGTTTGCTGGGTGGGGGTTTTGCCTGGAATTCATCCCTGAAGGAGGCATGACTTGCAGTCACAGAGAAGGGAAAATGCTTCTGTAGTCTTAGGGCAGGAAGGGGAACGGGCAGAGGAAATAACAGGACTGTGGTAAGGTTACACAGATATCCACAATATTATTCCCATCAGGCCGATTAAGTCTGTGATGCTTTAACACAGTGTGAAGAAACATATGTGGATCCTGCAGGAACATTGCAAGTTCAAAAAATAGATGTTGTTTGAATATTTAAGGTCTCCTGATGAGTGTCCTTAAACTTGTATGGGTTCTGCAATCTTTATTTTGCCAGTATTTTCTGCTTGGAGACGTGACCTTTGCCATGCCTTCTTCAGCTTCTTTGCAGACAGAAACTAGGCTAAAGGATTTCCCCGTCTAATTTCAATGGAGTTGAGTTCCTAGACATCTTTATGCATTTGACCTCCAAACCCTGTTTATACTAGAAAATGTTTAATTTTGTTTTATAAGACCAGTACATCTTCCTTGCTGTAGGTCAGCTTATGTTCCAAAAAATCCTCTTTCTATCAGTCCAGATCATATTATTTTGCCAATTAAAGTAAACTATCTGAGCAAAATAACTGTTTTAATGTGTCCTTATATGTACAGTAGAGTTTTCAGCACTATTCCTAAATTAGGATAGGATTTTTTTTCCACATTACTGTCATCAGTTGCAAGTGCAGTTTAGGCCAAACAAGATGCACTTTGCCTATCCCAGTTAAGTATTAATACTGTAAGTATCAACAGGCATGGGAGAATTACATTCAGTGCTGGTAGACATCAAAACACTGGTGGGACAGGCTGAGCTATTCTAGATGCTCACCTGGAGATTTATTCAAGCTACTCTTATCATTTCTACCTTTTGAAAACCAGTTTTACTAAATGTGTCGCTGCATTGTGTTGCGGTGGACCCCCCTGGGCCCCCCGAGCCGGGTCCCTGCCATGTGACTGAGTCGGGTCTGTCTGATGTTCCAGCAGCCCGGGCTCTGATCTGCTTGGTTGTTTGTCCCATCTCCGCCATTGGTATCACCTTTCCCCCTATCCATGATAAAACCAGCAGGATGGAAAGCCCCACCCTCTTACCTCGCCGACTCTGCCCAGGTTGGGTCCTCTGTCCCCCCCAGGACAGAGGGAATAAATGACTTAACATCATAAAGGAGGCTTGAGCTATATTTCTCTTCTCAGCTTCTGCTTCTGGTGAGTAGCTGTCAACTAACACTGGCTTAAAGTGGAGCTGCACACGGTCAAGGAATATTTAGGCTGTTTGCAAATGGTCTAAAGATATTCCAAGACATAAAGAGGCAAGCTCACCACAAAATTAAGCAGTGGACAAGCTAATCCACCACCAGAGCATTGATACTCCACAGGATCAACAGAGACTGAGAGGAGAAACACACCACATGTCCAACCATTTTGCAAAATATGGGTCAAATATATCTTAGAACAAGAAAATGTTCTGACATTTCACCAATTTAAAAACATATTCTTCAGAAATATTCATATATGCTGTGAGTAACAAGGATGCTTTCTTCGCAAGTCTGGTTGCCTTGTGCATTTACACCACAGGATTCTCAGGCAGGGCTGATTTTTTCCATTGTGGGTTTTGTTTTTTTTTTTTTTTTGTGCAGAGTGACCTTTAAGTTTAACTGTCACTGTTGCACCCCAATGTAAAGCAAACTGCAGGCAAGAATATCAGTGTAAACAATCCTACCATGTTGGGAGCTGTGATCTCCCCTTCCCTGCCCCTAAGGCTCAGTGCATACCCCAGCATACCTAGGCACCAAAGCTGAAAAAAAAAACGGTGCTCAGTTCCAGATCACTTGCATTTGTGGTCACTTTTATTTGTGGTCCCTGTAGTAATTATACACCTAACAGGGTAAGTTACAGTCTGGAAAGTTATGCTGGGAATGAAAAAAGCAGCAGCCCAAGGTCACAAAATATAGTGTTCAAAGAGACAGGTGCGAAGCTTTAATTTCGTTTTATTCCTTTGCTCTGTGGTGTGTTTTCACACTGGCTATAAAAGCTGTCTGTTAAGACTATCAAACCACATTATGGCCCTTTCCTTTTTACTGTTGCTGCTGGAGCTCAGAAATCAGGGGAAGGACTTGGGAACTCAAACACCCTCTTTCCTACTCTGATGACAGGAGGACAAGAGGAGAAGTATCTCTGCTCCTCTGGTTGCCTTCAAAGCACCTCCTGGGACCTCTAAGAAGTCTCATTCTGCTGCATGAAGCTTAGGTTATTCTGAGAAATGATACAAAAGATAATTTTTATGTCTGTGCATCAGATAGTGTTATTTGTATATCCCTTATCTGACATGTTTTCCCCAGTTGCTCTGTGTGGGTCTTTCACACAACAGAAAAGGCAACTGAAAAGAGACTTTAAAGAAAGGAAAATATAGAGCCTCATAACAGAGGGGTTCAAAAAGAGGTGAGAAGCTAACAAGCTTAAAATCTGTTTGTTTTAATCTCCCTACTGCTTTCATGACACAGATCTTTAAATAACAGTAGACTTGAGTACATTTTTTTTCCAAGATAAGAGCCCTGATCTGGTGACTCCCTGTAAAAAGGGCAGAAACCATTGCACCAAGTTCAGGTGGAATCATCTTTCTTCTTGTGTGATCTTGAACCTTATGTGTCCTAATTCAAATATTTACAGTATTTCACCAGAATTTCCTTATTGCACCCAAATCTCCTTTCTTCCAGGTCCTAAATTTCAAAGATCACTTAGGTTTCATAAGAAAAGCTTTAAACCTGTAGACTCCAAGAAATGCCCAACCACATGACAAAATACAGCCTGGTTAACAGTGAGTGACCACTCTTCTGAGAAGAGAGACAGCAAAAAAGGGACAGATGCCAAATCTGTCCACATGGATCTGCTCTCTTTACTTCAGTCATACCTCACTGAAGGAGGACTTGAATTTTGCTTTTTTATAACTGCTCTCAAAGTGTATTTCTTTTATCATAATTCTGCTTTACCTACACTGTAAGCTCTTGGGAGCAAGGATCCTGTTAGATCATACGCTTGTACTGCATCCAGCTGAGGGCTAGAACGGTACTGTTATGGAAAAAATGTTGCGAATTTAGAGGAAAAGATCACTGAAACAGATATGGCAGGGGAGAAGTTCAGAAGAGCCTCTTTTTGTACTAAGGACAAAGGGAAGCAAAGCTTACAGAATCTATGTTTGACCTTTATAAATAAAAAAAAAAATCTGAGCTTGTTTGCATGAAGAATCAATGCTGATCAAGAGTAAACTGTCTGTTAGAAACCGAGGATTTGACCTCAATCTGACATGCCATGGAGAAATTTGCAACACTTACAGTCATTTGACTCTTACAACACACCATGCTGTGTTCACACAATCAGCACAGATACAAGCAGTCTCCCTCATCTTATTTCTTCCTTTTAATTCATTCCTTTCATCTTGTTTTTTGCAAACCTCTCTAGCACCCTTGCATATTCTACACTAAATGAGCTTCTAGCTTTAATGAAATAGGAAAGAAAGCTGCAAGAAACTGGGACTGGCCTGAAGATGGATTCAATTACACTCTTTTAGTCTTTCTAGGACTGAATGGACTATTCCTGTGGCAATGTACTCTTTAATCTGCATTAATTTCTTCAGTTACATGGTAACGGCTGATGCATTGTAGTAATCACTGTCAAATAGAATTGGTTGGAGTAAGCAAATTGGATCTGTGGCAGAAGGAGAATAGAAATCTCAAATCCCAGGAATATTAAAGCCTAATTTCTGTCTATGCATTGACAGGATGAACCTGAGCTCAGATCAAAGGTATTTCTCTGAATAAGCCACTTTTGCAAGCACACAGAGCTTGAGACGCAATACAGGGAACCAGCTAAGAAAGGCTTCCAGAATACCAAAGGTATTTTAAATGAAAAACAAAACTTTTCTCCCCAACGGGCCTTACGTCACCTGCCCAAGTACAGAACTGTACTTCTTGAGCTGCTGCTCTCTGAAAATCTCATGTCCTTTCATTCTGATAGTTACCATATTAAAGAGGAGGAAAATTGAGAGCTAACTAAAATGGACTGTATGAAAATGTAAATCAAACATCTCCATTGTACTTCTCATTGTGAATGTTTCTATTCATTTGGCTATTGCAACTGATTTTGAAAAAAAGCAGTTGTATAATTGATGTATTATTTTTCATACAAGTAAAGCATATAATTTCCTTAAACCCTCAGGAATCAGGTCTCCCGAGTCCCACCAGACTAACCTACCATCATGAAGCATGCTTAAAGTAACACATTTTGGATTCTTTCTATTTGCCTTTTAGATCTGATCTTCTAGGTAAAATCTCTTCAAGTTTTACATTTTAAAAAAGCTGGAAATGTTATAGACTCTTTATTCCAAGAATGTTAAGTTTTAAGAAATGCATCAAAAATCATGAAACTTGAAATTAAAACATGAGACTTGGCAGCAGCGGTGAGCAGTAATTCACTCTTCCAAGCACTTCCTCACCCTTTCAAATAGAAATTGCTAATCATGAGAAAAAAATTCATAAACGCACATTTGTAAAGCACAGATCAAGCCAGCAACATATAATTACATTTAAACCAAATATAACCTTAATTTCACTCATCTATTTCCAGTTTCCCAGCACTCATCTGAAAACACATGTAAAGAACCAGCCCAGCTTAGCACTATGTCTCCCTCAACTTGACCAATTCTGTGTAAGTTCAGCAGCAGCAGATCGCTGAGATGTTTGCATGTAAAGTGATCCAAGTCTCTTGACTTGCTTTTCTGTAGCTCTCTCCCATGTATTATGCAAAATTGGGCAGGCAGATATTATAATCAGCACATTAGTCATGGAGCAGACACCTCCAGTTTCCTTGTAGCTTCTCAAAGTCATATCCTGCTGCCTCTCTGAATGTTCTCAAGTATTTCATGGAGTCGGCAGCTCAGTGTGGGTATGAAGAACCAAGACAAAATGAACATGATCCAATACTACAATGGATAACTTCTGTTGATCCTCAAGTGTACGGGGGTTTATTGACCCTTTGCCATCTGCATAAGAAGAGAAATTACAGGAGCCCTACAAAGGTTGAAAGTGTTGTTTACAGACAAACACCCTCTCGTGGCCAGTGCAATTCAGCCTTGGAAAGTCTGGACTGTGCCAAGTAGTATTTCCTAGACTTGCTGGCAATGTGGAAAGTCAGAGACTACCCACAGTTTCCACTGAAGGGTTTTGTTCTGGCAGAGCTTAGGAGTGGTGGTAGCTGAAACTCCAGTGCTATTGCTACTGCATGACTTCCCCACCACACGCTGTTTCAATAATTTCCTGGAGTAGCCAGGAGAACAGCATGCAAGGAGAAGGAGGGTACAACACCACAAAGTCCGGGGCTGAGCACTCTGGGAATCTGGTAATGTCTCCTCCTGCCTTTTAGCATCAGCTGCTGATCCTTCTCACTGGCACAGCAGAAAACTTCACCCCATCAAATGCTTCTAGTACCCACGCAGGGGATATCAGTCATCAGACCTGCAGCCAGAGATTTTAGCTGCCAGAAGTGAAATATCATCCACTGGTTGCTCCTAGTTCTTGCATGATTTTAATTGCTCTTTCCTTTATAGGCTCTTTGTAACTCTCCAGATGTTACTGGAATGCTGTTTCCCATGGTTTGGAGATGCTTTTCGTCATCTCTAGCTATGACCCATCCTGCCAAGGAGAAAAGAAGAGCAGAACACTCCCCTCCTCTCTGCTTAAAGAAATAACCTGGGAAATGGTGCCATATGCCAGAATTGGAAGGATTTGCCTGGAGGATTCTGGGAGTGTGACTAAACCCCTCAGGGTGTCTAGAAACACCTCAGTTTTCTTTTAAATGTCGCAAAAGCTGCTGTAATTTGAGATCTGTGCTTGGGGTGTTGGGTAGTGTGGGGTTGGGGTGGTTGCCCCTGCATCCACAGTGAGGCTGTGCCTCTGCCTTGGGGGCTGTCAGGGACAGGTGGGAGAGCCAGCAGCCCTCCAGGAGACCAGCTGACACCTGAGCAGCCACAATATGATCTCACTTTTCTCATTAACAGGAGAATATTATGTTCTGTTTAAACATTTCATTTTAAACTAATTGAATTCTTTCAACATTCTTCTATGCAAAAGGAGAGATCTTAGGAAACATTTGTATAACAACAACAAATGTCCCCTTCATGATTATTTATACAACAAAGAGATTTTTCCAGTTGCTATTCTCCAGTCTAGAGTCCAATCCAAAACACCAAAACACTCCATTAAATTTTACAGGGTACAGGTAGGGAACTCTTAAGACAAGCTGAAATACTTATCTTAGGGTTAGCCACACTGATCTGAAACTTTGAGCTTGAGAAATCTGTCTGGAAATCTCTTACATTCAGGCTTTATTTTTTATCTAGAATTCTGATACTTCCTGGTCTGTTCTGAGCAAAATACCAAAAAAACCCACTTCTCTTCCCCAGAAGTGTAGAAACGAGAAAATGGCAGTGTGGGGACAGTGAAAGGTGAACTTCTTCTGGGTACATTCTCATAAGAGGTCCAGATTTATTCTTTCATTTAGTTTTTTGCTGTGATTTACAAATTTGCAGAAACTTGTCCTCAAGAAAACTTGTCCTCAAAAATTATCAGATCCCATGTTAAAATGCTACACTGTCATCTTCTGTGTAAGCAAGTTAAATCCCAACAACCCAAGGATGTGTGAGCTGTTTTCCAATGTGGATTTCACTGAGCTATAATTACGCCAAAACATTTTAGATGCTGTTAAAGATTTACATATTTTCTTTTGACTTCTGCTCTATTTTGATAGCATAGATGGCAAAATGTTTTGCTGTAGATAAATGTAACTGTGGGCTTATGACTTTACTAATAATCATGAGTCAATAGGTCTCATGATACCTACAGTAGCTCGCTAGATAAAGCAATATACAGATGCTTATCTCTGCAGAAAGATACAATAGTAGAAAATCTTAGCCATGCTGACTGTCCTTCAATTCAGCATTGCTTAAGCTCATTGTAGGTCAGTTCAAAACTAAATCCAAGTCCAGTTACCAATATCTGCAATTTTTTCTGTGTTCTCTGCCCCCAAAAAAATCCTTTCCAAAATGTCCCATGCTGCTTTCTGATCAGACCAAATATTGTCTGCTACTTTAGTCCTGGAGAGAAGCAGAAAAGGAGTGCAAAATTATGTTTTTAAAGTGTGTTCCCTTTTGATTGTCACTCTTCAGAAGTGAAGTGTTAACTCTGGAAACCTGCTAAATGGACTGCTAAAGAACTACAAATGTTCTTTGTTTTATGGATTACCGTGAAGAGAATTGTATTTTAGCTCAGAGAGTTTGGAGGAAGCTGGGAGGAGGAGGTATGGGCCATTAAGTAAATCTAAGAAGCTTATACTACCTTTCATTTATTTAGGAATGGATGGGATTAACTTCAGGCTGATTAAAGGAAACTATACAGACGGAGGCTACGGGGGTTAGTGCAGGGTAGAGGAGGAGGTGCTGCAGATCCAGTCATGCTGCAGGAGAGCTGAGCAACACATTGCTGTGGCAAAAGGCTTGTGCATTAGTAATCCTGCAATATCGTGTGGAAACCTGGAGGTGGGGCTGAGGCACTTGGCACTGCTTGGGTTTGGGAATTGCAGCTGACACTCTTCCGTGGGGCAAGGAGACACCCAGGCTCGCCTAGTGCATGAGCCAACTGTGCCTTGGGGAGTGGTGAGGGATTCCTTGGTATTCCCTTAACAGTGTGAGGGCTGGGGCCAGCAAGGCAGCCTGTGAAGGCAGCAGAAAGCTGGGGAATTGGTGGCCTGTAGCTGCCCCATCTTAAAACAACGCACAGGCAACGTACCCCTGAAAAAACAGACGTGGGGGAGTTACTCAAATCTCTTCTCTGTAACTGGTTCCCAAGGCTGCCATCCTCCCACAGCATAAGAATTTGCATATATGGCCCGTGTTTTTCCACAATAACCATCTCTCTAGTTATGCAAATCAGATACCCTGAAGCAAAGAGAACATGACTGCTGCTCTGGAGTTACAACTATTGTTACAACTCGGGAAAAGAGCCTTCTCCGCATCCAGTGAAGCAACTCCATTGCAGCATGAGGGCAAGGTTTGATTAAAGTACATAATTCAGCCTGTTCAGAATAAGCAGCTTGATACCTTTCTGATCTGCAGAGCCTGAACCGGAATAGTCCCACTTCTGCTGGACCAAAATGTGAATCATCCAGGAAATTTGGCTGGAATGCCTTGTCAATCAAGCCACATAAAACTATTAAGGAGAGAAAAAAGCAAGAAACTTTGTTTCTGAGCTGACCAGAAAGAAAATCAGCTGGCATTAAATGGAGATTTTAAATGAAATTTTACGAGTATTTCCTGGAATGTCCTTACCCTGGGTTTATTCTTGAAAACACTGTCATGTTGTTTATTTAAACTGCTCTATCTCAGCACTATTCAAAATGCTCAGACTGAAGTACTGGAAGCAAAGTGCCGTGGTTTCCTTTTTCAAGAGCTGTAAATTTGTTTCCTTCTTAAGGAAATATAGTTGAAACATATCAGACTTGAGAAATGTGACTGGCAGCTGAGCTGTTGCATGTTTTCTAGGAGCTCTGTTAGTGGCTGCCAAAGAGAAGTCACCTGTGAGCCAGAGAAAGTGAGCAGAGGGCAACTGTCAGCAGTTTCAGAAAGGAGATCTTTGGAAGGGCCCAAAGACAACCTCTTCTCTTGCAATTTCTTCAGGTTCTGCTTTCTACAGGCTTGCCTTTGTTAGGGCAGTTAAAGGGAGGTAAGATTGGCTTGGATGCTTTTGCTTCTGCCTAGAAATCCAGAGGCATTTTCATTTTGGATGCCGTACTTTGGTGCATTTCTGAAGAGCTTCAAAACTGTCTCCTCCTGACCACCACTTTTGGATGTGGAACAGTGGGTTTCTGTTGCTGACCCTGGTAAATCTTCAAGGGGAAATTCAGATCCCTTTACAAGCCAAGCATACCCAGTGCAGTGTTCCTTTGCCTGCTCATCTTGGAAGTATTTTGCCAACATCCAGCAGTTCACAGATCCAAGCAAGACCCACTGCTACTACAGAATCGGCACAGCAACAACAGTGGTTCTGTCATGCTCATCTGTATGTGAGAACCCATATCCATCACAGCACCGCCATTCGCTGCCCGCTCTGCAAAACGCTTTCTTCTCGAGGAAATAGAAAACCGGTGACATTTGCAGGGCAGAGTGGGTTTCAGGAAGTAATCTGTTTCCCAAACGCTAGATGGAGCTGGGTAATTGAGGTTCATTTCCAGCCTCCCGGCAGGCAGTGACTTATGAAGGCGCTGAGGGAGCCGGTGGGGTTGGCAGCCATTCACCCTGGCACCTTCTAGAAGCTGGTTCCAGGCCTCCGTAACAGGGCTTGCTTTTTTTTTACGTGCAACAATAGCCTTATAGAGCAAGGCCAGCCTCATCCTGACATTACATGAAATAGGTCAGTATTTGGATAGACAGATTTATTGTGCAGTTTGCATTTAGGCTTAACAGTTAAAATAAATAGTTCTTTTCTTCCCTTAGGAGCTGATGAGCCAGAGTCACTTCCAAACAACTGAAGACTTCTGTACTTTTTGACAAACATAGTTCTCCAATGAAGAACAGTAAATAGGATTATACAGTCTGAAAAGGCTCTTTATTGCCAGAAAGTTTGTATGAGGGAAGTGGGGGTCTCTCTTTAGCATTCATCGTAATTCTTTTAAAGTACTAATGATTTTGTCACATCCAGAGTTCAAGGCTTTCAAAGGGAAAAGCTGCTTAAAGGCAGCTGGCCTTCTAATGGAAGAGATCTGCATCCATATGATTAATTCTGTATAATATATGCAGATTTGATATATATTTTTTAATCAAAGTGTCTAAGATGCAATCTTTGCTTTAAGCCACGTGCAGAAATAAGTCATATTTATTTTTCTTCCAGGAGAGATTTTTATTATGTGAGGTTGATATATATATGCATATATTTATACACACATACTTGCCTTTAATTCAAACTGGAATAAATGACACGGGTCAGAAAAGACCAAATAGTTTAACACATCAGGAACTCAGTGGGTTAGCTCTCTTGCCAGTTGCTTTAAATTTAATGCAAGCCCAGTGCAGAGGAGATAAAAAATAACCTGTTAGTAAGGGAAGTTTGATCCAAAACTCTATCAGTAAGTACCTGGGTGATACTGTACAACATGAGGACTTCCATCCTGTATCACATGGCTGCAGATGTTCATATTATGTATACAATCATCTAATCTCTCTTGACTCTAGAACATCTGTGACATAGATTAATTATGCATTGTGTAAAGACATAGCATGGTGATTTAATTAGTTTTCTGATTACTGATTTCCAGTTCCATTGGCTCCCTCTCTTGTCCTTGTAATATGAAACAGGATTTACCAGTTTATTTTACTTTTTTTTTTCCCCTTCCTCTACAGTCCAGCTCTTCACCAGGGCAGTTTTCCCTGTACTTTTCTCATTTTTTTTCACTTCCCTATGTCCCTTCCATTTCTGCTGTTTCTTTGAGATTAAGTGTCTAGAAATGTAAATATTAATCTAGGTGGAGGGAATGCCATCTGTTTCCAGTTTGGCATCCTTGGGTTTTTTGCATTCCAGATGCAGAATGATGAAATGAACTGCAATATGCAGAGAATACAGATATGATGATATTGTAAGCCAGAGAAATGATGCCCTGGACTTGCTACAGTATAATTTATACTGATGTAGATTACATTTATGTTCTTTTTATTGGTATCAGCTACATCCTTTTTTTCTCATTTTGTTTTCTTAGACACTCCTTAAAAGCTCAAGTAGTATTTGCAATTTTGTCACTTAGCCAAATTTTGCAAGGTTTCTTTTGTTCCCGAGTTCTGTTTTTCTCCAGGGACAGGTACACCTCTCAGAGCCTGTTACTAGCTGATTTTGCTGTCTTCCACACTTGAATTTACAGGCAAATTTGAAATGCTTTCTTCTGCTTGTGATGTGCCTCAGGTCTGCTGGGCACTGAGATGGCATGGTAATTCCTATCTTTTCCTTACAGCTGGATGCTGAGCTGGCTCATCTGCCCTCCTGCTCCCGATTTCCCCTCTCAAATTGTTTTGGGAACCATCACACTAGTCGAATGATGAGAAATAAAAAGTGAAAAATAGGGTTTAAAATAAAAAATTTAAATCACATCACTGATTAATTCTTGGTGTTTATGTATTACTCTTTGCATTCTCTGCACTTTTGCACAAACAGGGAGGGATCTGATGAAAGATGCCCGGTTCTAAGCACTTTCATAGCTCATCTCATGTGTGGGAATGTGTAGATTTAGAGTACCAAAGAAAGAATTTGCACGTGCTTCAAAGGAGATTGTCTTTCCATTTTTACTGTAATTCCCCAATTTGCTTACACTTGAAACGTGCCCTCTTTCTTACATAAAGAGGAAGCCGACCAGCCAGGGTGGGAGAGTGGAGCTCAGTGTGGAGTAAGACACACTGCAGCTGCAGTTGTTGGAAATAGTCTTTTAACGTCCTGGCTTGATGCCCCTGCTTTCTTGGTGCCCAAGGCAGTTTCACACATTTCCTAGCAATCCATCTGTGAACGACAGAAATGCTGCAACAATGCTCAATGCACAAGCATCGGCGACGGCAGAGGAAGAGCCTTTGCTCTCAGTGGCTGAGCCCAGTGAAACACTGAGAAATTCATTCAGTTCGGTGGACACATGCTGCACAGCAAAAGGATGTTCATGAAAAAAAATCTTTACAGTACACATCTGCAAGTGACTGTAATTGCTAAGGTACCTCTTCCCCAACACAGATGTATAGAATATTAAGATTGTGGTGGTGACTGTCTGCAGGACAGTTTTTTTCTTAATAGGCAATTGTTGGGATTATAAAGTTACAAAATTGCATTCTGACACCATGAAAAGCCACTGATACTCTCTTGGAAAGTGATATTTCAATTAAAATGTTCTCAGTGACTTTCAATTAGAGTGTTTCAATTTTACCTGAAGTGTATGTGGTAAAATATTATTACTCTCAGGAACATAGGATCTTGATATTTTAAATAAATAAAAAATATTGCCTGTTTGCTTAGTATTCAATACTATATATATCCTTTTCATCTCTAATTAATTCCTTTAATGCCTTTCATTTTTGAGAAGTGTTATCTTTAGACTTGGATGTTTAGTTCATCTGGGTGATTTTCATGGAAGTAGGAGTTAGACTTACCAGTGCAGGAATGATTTGAAACTACATATGTAGGCTATCTACACATGAAGGCCAGCCTTTGATTTTTTTTCTATGTAAATTTGGCCTTTTCAAACTCTGCCTCAAAAGCCACTCAAGGTACACCTCTCTTTTCAGTGGTATTGACTATTCATCCAGTAAATGGTATATTCTAGTGGGTGCCTACTGAGGCTAAGATCCTGTGAGTAGGGTCAATGCTTACAGTGTTTTTGTCATGTGCAACATGACACAACCTCCCAAATCCTTTGGCTTCTGCTCACAAAGGGAAAGATTTGCCAGGAGGTAAATGCTGCATGAACCACCAGAGCTGTTACTGTACACAATTCTATGGTAGCTCATGCCCTATGGTGTAACCCTGCAAAGAGGTGCTTTCTGGTGTAGCTCAGACAGGAGAGGATACACAGCTACTGGTAACCAGCTTCCCCAGCCCTGCTAAGTAGTGCAAGGCCCAGGCCTCCCACCCTTTGAAGGATCTGGCTCCCCAGGCTCTGCAAGGACCTAGTGTATTTCCTACCCAGGGACATTGGAGGGAGGTTTGGACTGAGCAAAGGGACACCCCGCTGCAGAGAGGTGAGCACTGCTGGCTCCTCTTGGATCACACTGCTGACTACACCAGATTAAGCAGAACCTGCTGTGGAAATAGCACACACAGCAGGACAAAAGGCAGAGAAGTAGCCCAGCAACCCAAAAGCAGGAGTGTTTGCCATAAATCCCAGTGCTAGTTTCTGGAACTAGATAAAAAAGAAAACAAAAAAGAAAAAAGGAACCTTTTTGGCTGGAATAAACCTGCCACAATACACTTCTAGGTTGAGAGGAAGTGAACACAAAGTGCCTCCTGTCTCCAAGAGTGTACTCTCCTTGCTACTTTTTCAAATCTGAGCAGTGTTAACAAAGAGATATATCAGAAGACTGACATTGTCAGGACAAGGACTCAAAATTCACAAATGCTTCATTTGTTTTATTTAACCCAAAAGCTGATCTTTAAGGAACATCTTCTGACAAGCCAGAAGCTTTGTGCTGAAAGCGTGCAGCAGTTCAGCCAGTGTGGACAAAGGCTCTTATTGCACTGTCCAGTGTGAGAACATGACCAAGACTTTTCAGCCATAAGTGAGAGGTGGCATTATTATTGGTGCATGGAATGCATTTTAATATTGCTTCACATCAAAGGGCCTTGGCTAGATATTTGCTACTTGACCATGAAGATTCAGGGATGAGCAGAACATTCAAGATTATTAACTCCAGTGAACCCTGAAATGAGAAGATATTACCTAGTTTACAATCTCTTTCTGAGATGGTAGTATGGCTTTCCCTTATTACACTTTCCTTTTGAATTTCCTTTTCTTTTTCCTTTTTGCCCCCTCAGGTTTTTCTCACTTTAGTAATATCATTGTGCCAGTAATTAACACTGTACTTGACAAAGGTATTTCCTTATCAATGTGGTATTATTGATTTTATATGTCTACATTGCCACGATAGGATGCTTTGAAGCAGAAATGATAAAGTCATTCACATTAACATCTGGACTTCCTAAAATATCTGTTTGTCTCCCAGTTCAAAACCTCTGCCTTCTGGGGAGGGGAAAAAAGGGAGGAACTTTTTTTTTTCTCATTTGTGTTTTTAATGGACTAGAAAACCCAATGGATTTATTGTAATTACAGTGCATTAATTTCACAGAATTAATGCTAATGCTACAAAGGATAACGTTAATTTAGATTAGAGCTGTATGACTGGGCTTTTTATGCATTTCAGACCAGGAGTGTATGCAGGTACAGAGCCCAATCAGAACTGCTAAAACACTTTCAATCCTAAGTTCATTTGACTGTGAGGAGAAATATTGGACTATAATGTATTGTACAGATACCCCGAGCTGGTCTGTGTGTACCTGAGTGTGTTGCTGGCTACCTTTACCAAAAGACTTGACAATGAAGTCTGAGAGGGAAGCCAAACTAGCAGCTAACACTGTCATTAACTTGTGCATTTGCTGTGATTTCTTCATTGACAAACATGTTTGTTAGAACACATTTCAAGCAGCGTTATCCTAGGAGGGAAGCAAGAACAAGGAAATTAAGACAGTTTGCTTGACATGCAAATTATCATCTCAACTCTAACCAGCTTGTGAAAAAGATACACTTTACAAGAATGACACACACAAGAGAATACACATCAGCCTCATTTTATTTTCAGGAATGTGCTGTTCCATTTTTTCACAGTATTTAAGGTAAACCCCCTCCTTTCCTAAGTATATTATTCTGGATTCTCTTTAAAGAGA
Organism: Lanius collurio; assembly: GCA_020086605.1. Classification (NCBI taxonomy): domain Eukaryota; kingdom Metazoa; phylum Chordata; class Aves; order Passeriformes; family Laniidae; genus Lanius; species Lanius collurio. The sequence goes on along the minus strand of JACBWW010000020.1, from coordinate 17,425,896 downwards.
GAAGCTTTTCGCTCTGACTGCAAGTTTCCATCTTATTC